>OU015501.1:135986462-136228962 GCA_907164885.2 Dolomedes plantarius
ATTGATGTTAAATATATATCTATCTATCTATCTATATATATATATATATATATATTTAAAAAAAAATAAGGGATATGCATTTTTTTTTGGATAATATCCAATCGTCTGCTGCATTAGAAAGAGAAAAAAATATTTTTTTTGTCTATTTAGTTGTTACGCAAGTGACGATAAATTTATTGAAAGTACCAGAAAAGAAATCACGTGATCAGCATTTAATAAATTAAATTCTAAAAATTAATCTTTAAAAATTCACCAAAAATCAGGAAATGGAGGTAAAAATTCGAAAAAAATTTCATTTTGAAGGAATTTTTATGATCTTTCTCGTGATATAAATTTTATAACCCTCAATGTATTATTTTAAATGCAAACGTAAAAAAAGTTTAAAAAACAGCTTAAAAATTTAATTTAAAAAAATCTAAGAAGAATTTTTGAAAAATCTTTCTTAGTGCACCCCTACACTATTAGAAGAATCGCCATGCAAAATTTCAGCCCTTTAGGTCCAGCGGTTTGGTCTGTGCGTTGTATGTCAGTCAGTCAGTGAATGAATGAATGAGTCAGTTACGGAACTGTTATATATATATATATATATATATATATATATATTATTTATTTTTAAACTTTGTACAATTGAAAGTTGTCAAAGTAATTTGTTACCAGGATTTAGACAATATTTATGCATACATGATTTTAATCACTTTCAGAGGCAAAACAAAAATCCCTTTTTCTCGGGGTAATTTCTGTGTTGGGAAAATATTTTCAAATAAAGACAATGATAAAAATACTCTTTCGGTATAAAATGATAAATAGCTATATTATTTATTAACCCTTACGTCGGCTCATCTGTTTAGGGGACCACTATTGCACCTGTTCTGAAAGGTGAGGTGGTGGTGGGGGTGATCAGACATTTGAGAGTTTGTGAGTTCTTCAGTCGGGTCCTGACCTTCAAGCACAACACATCGGAGATTTTCGCCAGCTCGTATTTTGACGGTAAATTTAATCTTTGTAAAATATAGTCATTCTTTTGGACCAATATCCTTGAAGTGATTTAAATTTTTGCCGGTCTGTATGACCGATAAGCCTTGAACCGCTTTAATTATCTGTCAGTCTGCATGCATTCTGTTTCTAAGATCTTTGTTTTATTGTTGTAGCTAGCATGGATGGAAGAATCCCTCCTATTTCACAACGAAACAGACATTTTGTCTCTCTCACTATCACAGATCGAGGAATCGGATTCTGAAATTTTTGTCGAATAATCTATTTTTTAATTACCCTTTTCAAGAATGAGAGGTGGCAGTTGTTTCGCATTAATGACTTATAACCGCGAAAATAATCCTAATTGTATAGCACGGTGGTCTGTCAGACCGATGAGTTGGGGAACAGTATAAAGACAGATGAGCCGACGAAACGATTAAGGATTGTTATCCGATGTATACCTAAGAAAGATTTATATCAGCATAGGGATGATTGATAAGATACATTAAATATTATAACAGAAACAACACAGCATCTTTTGAAAAGAAAAAAATACAACCTTTGTGTTCGAGGAATAAACAGGAAAACCAACGTAAATAAAGCACAAATAGCAATAAGATGCAATTATTTTGCATACGGCCGTTTCGAAGCTACAAAGGAACTTCTTCATCAGTGCAACGAACTTAGTGGCAGCTCAAAAAGCCGAAGACTAAACGAATAGATCAGTGCACACGCACTCAAATAGCCCGTGCGTGCCAAGCGCTAAAGACACGAAGCAGCGGAGAGACCGAAATAGGGCAAGCAGCGCCATCTAGTGGCAAAAAGAGGGGGGAAAATTGAAAAAATGAAGAAACAGGCCAACACAGCTAAATAAACCCTTTCCACAATTGAGGAAAAACAGGGGTGCTTGACAAATCATTAACCAAAGAACCCGAATTTTTAAAAATGTGATAAGCTTCAAAGAAATTAAGATCGGCAGGCGAGCGACATTTCTAACGAATTGTGGCAGAAGAAAGTCAAATCGATGATTTAAGGTCCAGGCAACACAGCATCTTATTACCTACAATAAAGTAACTAAAGGTTCGTAACAATTTTTAAACTAATTAATAGTTCTGCCTTAGTAGACAATACACAAATGTAAATTTTCTATATAGACACGTATTTAAGGTAATCACGCCTAATGCTCCTCGACCTGATGAAAAACAAAAACTATTTGGCAGTTTAATTTTTCAGTTTGGGTAGAAGCGTTATGTTCCTGTTATGTGTTTCCCAGGCATTTCTTGTCAGTTACATTAATACTGTTCCGTTTTAAAATATTTTAATAATTTTTATGTTTTATCTTAATGCAACAGATTTTGAAGTGAAGAGATGTCGGAATCATACAATTAAATATTTTTAAAACTATGTAGAGACTAAAAGATTGAATATCTCTAGAATAGAGTCAGAACCCCACACCTCCAGAGGTAATTTTGAGAACCTGGAGGACATTGCTGCCACGACAGATTTTACGTGCACCAGCCGCCATTAGTGTACACGGCAGTGGATTTGTCAGCGACGAGCATCGAACCAGTGACTTTCAGATCACTAGCAGCGTCTAAATAAATTCTTAATAATTCTTAACCCATTACCTGCTGTACACACTTAACGTAGACAAAAATACACAAAATCAATTTCTTCTGATTATAATTGTATAACTAAAGGAATTAAACCATTTTCCAAAAAATATACTTATTTCCTTGTGATTTACAAAATGTTGCGAAAACGCAACACTGGCAGAAAGCGGTATATTTTATTTCCGAGTTATATGAAAGGGTTTGAAACATTTGGCATGAAGTGGGAATGACCATTTGTTGCAAATTGTTACAGTTTGGCAACTACAATGTTTGCAACGTCTCCTTTTATTTTCTGGATTTATCTCAGTTATGTGATTGGTGCAATCTTGCTTCATTTTGTTCAAAAATAATTTTTTCATATATGATGGACGTCCTGGATTTTAAAATTTTTCTAGCGATTCATGACTTTCTTCTTTGGTTGTATCATACATTATTGGTGTTTTAAGTAAAGAAATTACCAGAGATCTTTGGAAATCTAATAAACATATTGAAGGATCAATGAACATTCGATACAGTTTCCATGCATTTCCTTTTGCTATGTCGATGAAATTAGTGAAAATTGGCCTCCACCATTTTATGCCTTTAATTTGTATCCGGAAAGAAGCAATGAAATTATCTAGTAGATCAACTCCACCCATATGAGAATTATAATTAGCTATTAACTGTGGTTGTTTTACAGAAATGTTCTTTTTCTGCTTCCTAGAATAGTGTTTGGTAGATTTTTTTTTTTTTTTTTGGGGGGGGGGGGGAATGGTCAATAAAATCCAAATTACTAGCTATAGTGACAACAGAGTTATCGTTCCACCTTGTAACAGAAATTAAATATTTTTTATCAAATGACGTGTCATATGTTCAACGTTCTGTTTCCTTCATATTTTTCACAGACATTATAGGGTGATTCCCAGTTCTTTTATCTCTAATTGTTCCAGTTGCACATAATTTCATACTACAAAGTTCAGATAAAAGATTATGGGAGCAAAAAAATTATCAAAGTATACCACATAATTAATGGATTTCTAACAACTCTTACAAGTTTCAGTACGATATCTGCACTTAGTCCAAGATCTGATTTTTCTTACAGTTTTCCCGTAAAAATATCAAATTGATATAAGTAACCACTTGAAGGATACAAGCACCATACTTTGTAGCCAAATCGGACTGGTTTCCCCTTCAGAAACATTTTACTTGAATGCTCTCCGAAATATGGGATCATCTCATCAACTGAGAGATTAGTAGAAAAAACATCGAACTTCATAAAATTTAAATTTAAAATATTCAAGTACGGTCTAACTATAACCAATTTATCACTTTTATCCAACGAAGTATTGTCAGCCAAATGCATATTTTATTTTACGCACAAATACGTTGCCCGATTCATGGTATGTCTAAAAATAGGACAGTGGATGCCCTCAGCAACCGACCAAAATAACTGTTCTTGTGATAATTTAGAATAACCTGTAAAAAGCAGAATGCCAATAAAACGCTTGAGAGTAGGAACTGTCAATTAAAATTTTAACCTGTTCTTCTGAAGAGTATATTTTACTGTTTCTGCTACAATATGCTCCAAAAGTGTTTCATAAAAGAATTTTAAGAACACATCAATAGGTGGAAGATTGAACAAATCGCCTTATATAATCTCTATTTTTTCTTCTTCATTAGAGACGGGCTTCAAATTGTAAGTTGGAGAGGACTTTTTCCAAGAAATTTTACTTTTGGAGGATTTTCTACTTTTTCTACTATTTTTTTAACAATGCGATTTACGATCATGAAGTTCAATTTCACCCAAAACATCCTTTCGAATCTGCATATTATCATGCGACAGATCATCTTCTAAATCTTCATCATCTGTGATTACATCTGGGTCTGGTGGAATGGTAACTAGATCAAATTGATGAGCTTCATCCTCTCTTTGTAATGAATTATCGGATAAATCACCCTCTTCCAATTCATTTAAGTATTCTAAAGCTTCATCGATGGTCAAATATCGTCTTTGTCTAAATGGATCTGAAATATAAAAAGGATCATTTAAAAATAGCATTATGAGCACATTAGATCTATTATATACTGGATCATGCCAGTGTTGCGTTTTCGCAACATTTTTTATAACCAATAATTACAGAGAAATAGTAACAGAAACAAGCTTACCTGATGTCGCCATTTTATTTATAAGAGATCAAGATTTCTGTCTCAATGCTGCTTTTGAAACTGCACATTTGCTGCAATCTATGAAATTTCACCAAAATTGATAAATATCAGCAGTTAAAATTCAGTAACATTTGTTGAAAGATTTAACATTTAAAATATAAAAACAAATTCCTTTTAATAATTTATCACTATATTTCAAGACTTTTGTTTAACATAGTCTCAATTTGTGTACACAAAATTGATAATATTTATATTTAAAAAAATATTAAATTAATGTTGCGAAAACGCATCACTAGCAGGCAATGGGTTTACCCCTAAATAAATTCTTTATACAGATATACCTCAGGTACTTTAGTAAGAACTGTGAAAGTGAGTCACTCCTCTTCCGTTCTTTATTAATTTTAAACGAAAACACCGTAATTACTGCTGTTCTTAGCATCGTGTAAATATAAACTAATATTCAGAGATTTTATTTAAAAATGAAAGTAAGGAGCAAAATGTATATCACAAATCTATGGGCCTTGTTATACAGAGCCACAGCTGTGGCGCGCGTTCGCCACAGAACGGTGGCGCTGTGCAGTGGCTCTGTATAATTAAGCTCCACAGGAAACAATGGTCCGCTACCGCAGCCACAGTCGTGCAGGCGAGCCACAAGAAGCGAGAGTAGGCGAGTGGAGTGGCTCGCCTAGGCCACAGTCGCGACCTGTAGCCACAGCTGTGGCTGTGTATAATACGCTCCGTACGATTGCATGTATCGCTTCGAGTGGGCGTGGGAAGCTGTGGCGAACGCGCGCCACAGCTGTGGCTCTGTATAATAAGGCCCTAATGTGTCATATGCAAGCTTTTTTTCTGAGATGAACAAATCCTAAAATGCAACTGGGCGGCAAAAAGTTCCACGAATGACTCATAAAATTATACAACTCTGTTTCCGGAAGTTTGTGAGAGTTTGACGTGGTCATGGCGCCCAAGAGGCGCATGTGAAGCGTTTGATTTATTTCCCGCGTACTCCCAACTGACTAACAAAAATAAAAGAAGTGAGAAATAAACATGAAAAATAAATTTTGTAGTATTCCACCTTGCATCATGCACATTATTAATAGTCAGATAGACATAAAAAATTAGGCGAAATATTTAAACAAGCTCTACAATTGTCACAGAAAGCAGGTTAAAGCATTTCGTACAAGTAAATAGGAGTAAATGGGTTTATTAGTTGCCGTTGTTGGTGATTATATTAAATATATAAATGACCTGAATTTTTCGTGGAGGAGAACGGCTTGAGCCTTTCTAAATTCCTTATGGCTACGTCCTTGAAAAACCTTAAAAATTAAATGTGTAGATAAATTCCAACAGAACTAAACTTGTATTTTGAGTTATTTGATTTTCAGAAGATACCCACAAGCTAAGATCTGTTAAGTAAGATAGTACTGCTGAAAATAATGCAGGGTTTTCTCAGAAATTGGCCTGTATTTATACTGAACTGACAACACTGTTCATAATGAATATAGCCACCAACCATTTTAGAAATGTTTACATTGTCTGATTACGGTTCACTTAAAAATAGAAGGTGAAAAACGTTTAAAATCTCAAAAATATTTTATTAATGAAACCATCCATTAAATGAAATAATCTTACTTAGAATATTAAAGCTGTTGGCGCCACCTGTCTTCTTTCATGGCGCGTCCTGACCACCCCCGCATTAGAGCTCCCTCTGTCGCCCTACCCTATGTACTATTCAGTTGTCGATACGCCTCCAAGGCACTCACAGCGCGTCTTTATTGTTGTTCAGCCGTTAAGGCACTTGCAGCGCGTCATAGCGCATTTATATAATTGTTTACTTGCCGCCAAGGCATTTGCAGCGCGTCATAGCGCAATTTCTCTTTTTAATAAACTGTTGTTTTTGTTTTAATATACAGTCCACGCTCAATTTATTCAGGCACCATGCATGTCACTTACAAAAGCTGTTAGTCATAAAAGGTATTTTTGTTCTAAAACTTGGAATAGTGTGGTTAATGAAATGAAATGAAATTATTTTACTTAGAATATTAAAGCTGCCAGTCATAAAAGGCATTTGTGATGTAAAATTTGGAATAGTGTGAGTAATTAAACCATTCATTACATGAAATTATTTTACTTAGAACATTAAAGCTGTCAGTCATAAAAGGTATTTTTGATGTAAAATTTGGAATACTGTGAGTAATTAAACCATTCATTAAATGAAATTATTTGACTTAGAATATTTTAATCTGTCAGTCATAAAAGGTATTTTTGATCTAAAATTTGGAATAGTGTGACAATCTTTACATACAAGAAATATTAAATTTTGTTCCAGCGTTAAATTTTTGACAAATACCATGCCAGATTTCTAAAATTACGTGAGGGAATAGTACATTTGTTAATTGCCCTTCACTGTTTTTCCAAGCATTTTTGAGATTGCTAATAAGTTTAAAACCTATAAAATCGATCCTGTCATCAGGCTGATATCTGATATGAGGGGTTCTCTTCGCATGTAATCGATAAAGAAATCGAGTGCGTCAAGTGCTGTTAAGTACTGCAGGAATTAAAGTGTCACACGCTCAAAGTAAAAACATAAACAATATTAGGTTAATTAATTTTCTACAGTTAAAAGACATTTTGAGAGAGAAGGGAATTTTACCGAGCTTTTATTTGCGTGTGTTAATATCGATTAAGAAAATGGAAAGATTATATCTTAACAGAAGAGAGAATTGTTTTAGATTGCAAAGATACAGCGATAAATGTTTAAAAAAAATAATAATAACGTGCTGCATTTTTGGAACATGCTCGCTGATTCATGTTTCATCAGTTGTTAAATAGATACAAATCAGACATTCTAATGGGACGACTAAAGTTAATTTTTAAAATTTCTAAAAAAACTTTAATTTTTATAAACTTGTGGAAAGAAAAATAATTTCATCTAATTTTAAGGATTTGTTTTATATCATACATCGTGTATTTACAAGTGTTCTAAATACTCTCAGACAAATCCACAAACAGACAGATGTAGCTCTTTAAAAAATCCTCATAAATAAAATATTTAAGTATAAATATTAGAGCAAATGATAATAATGGCCCACAGTTGGATTTAAAAGGTAAAAGTCTGATCATCTGTGCCAGTTTTTCCAAATTGATTTTTTTAAATAATATTAATGAAAGTATACAAAGAAATATATTATGTTCACAGATATAAATAAATATATATATATATATATATATATATATATATATATATATATATATATAGAGAGAGAGAGAGAGAGAGAGAGAGGTAGCCTTCCTACAACACGGTTTCGCTCTAACACGATAAAAAAATTGCGAACTTTTCTACAACACTGTACTTATACAGCACAAAATAATATGATTTTTGTTTAACACATTTAAAAACTAAATTACCTTAAAATAATGAAGGGAAGGAATAATGAACTGTAGTGGCTTTACATGAAAATGTATAAACAAATTATAATTTATTCATTTATAACTGTATTCCGATGTCATAGCGGAAAACGTCATGCACAAACTTATTACATAAGAAGAGCATTACATAAGAAGAGCATTAATTTTAGACGTAACCGATTCGAAATGAATTAATGTTATGGAAGCTTGGAAGCAATTTTCAATTAAGCACGTCATCGACATCATATCTTTGTCGCTAAAAGAACTAAAATCATGAACGTTAAATGAATGTTGGAAGAAGATATGACCATCTTCATTTGAAATAGAATCGTCAGAAAATGAAATTGGTGGTATATTAGAACATGCTAAATCAATCAGAGGCGAAGGTTTTGTGGATATGGCTATTGAGGACGTTCAAGATTTATTTGTGGAAGAAGTTGACGAAGCGGATTTGATGGAAATGGCATCCGAAGCTGTAAATCATATCGATTCTGAGGACAATAGCACTGATGAAGATTGGGAAGTTAATAATTTAACACTAAAAAAATTACAAGAAGGTCTAAGCTTAGCTGAAAGTCTTGAATAATTTTTCTTGAATGCAGACCCATCCGTTGAAAGAAGCCGAAAATTCAAGAGGGAGCTGCAAAATTGTCTATCTCCATACCGTGAAATCTACAATGACCTTGTAAAAACAAGGAAACAAACCAAAATTACAGATTTTTAAAAGAGAATAGACGGAGTAAAAAATCTAAATGAAGAAAAAGGTTCTGAAAGTGAAAATGATATCGTTCAAAATAAAAAAGACATTCTCGTTTGATTTTATTGGGCAGTGATGAGGAAGAAATTTATTAAACTATAGTCGCATTAAATGAAAATAATATTTTTTGTTTCTTTTCGTTTTGAATTATACATGCACTTATATTTTTAATAAAAATTAAGTTGCTTATATGGAATTTATAAAAAAAATGTTTGTTTTTAATAGGTTTTCATAACGTAAACCCCTTTTTTTGTACTGGCTCTTGGTCTCATATAACACGGTTTCACACAAAACGGCATTTTCTATGAACCTATCTACCGTGTTATAGGAGGGTTACCTGTGTGTGTATATATATATATATATATATATATATATATATATATATATATATATATATATCATCTGCATGAGTGTGTGTGTTTGTTTCTTTATAAATCTATGTAAAGGAAACAAAAGACACCACTTTAATCATTCTGTTTAACTTTAAATAAATGTTGAGATTTTATTTGTGTATGAAAAATTGGTACTTAAGTATTGCTGAAACTTGTTTATATTGCTATATTGCTTTATTGCTTGTTTATGTTGTTTATATTGCTAACTTGTTATTATAGGTGAAACTTGACAGCCTTTTGACCCTTGGCGTAATATCAGACCGCCAACACCTAACTTCACAGTGGCAACCTATTTCCTGTCTGGAAGTTAAAAACAACATTTCAAGCAATAGCATGTTAAAATAATACAAATGTGTGGAAAACGAGGCAGATGAAGAACAAGATTTCGATTAGAAATAATTTTAGCTGTAATTAAAAATTGTGTACTAATGACAAAACACACGAAAAATATTCAAAATGAGTATGTTAAAAGGAACGCAAATCTTTCAAAGCAAAAGCTTAGGATGCTAAAATTTTGCATGATGGTTACTCCTAAGCTCTACGTGCACAATAAGAATTATTTTTAGAAATACAAATTTTAAGGGGGTTAAAAAAGGCTTAACCCCTTCCCCTTTAAAAAACACCCACTGTATCTCTGGAACAAAAGGGTCTAGGAATCTGAAATTGTGTATGGTAATTACCCTTAAGCCCTAGGTGCCTTCTAAGAAATTCTATTTTGAAAACTGTAAATTTTAAGGGGGTTAAAAAGAGCTTAACAGAGCTTAAACCAACCAACATACTTTCATCTTCCCCGTCCTTATGGTTCCAGAGATACAGTGGGTTTATTTCTTTTTTTTGGGGGGAGGGGGATAAACCCCTTAAAATTTGAACTAAAAAAGAAATGTATTGGTGTGCACCTAGAGCTTAAGGGAAACCAGCCAACAAAATTTCAGCTTCCCAGGCCTTATGGTTCCAGAGATACAGTGGGTTTATTTCTTTTTTTTTGGGGGGGGGGCTAAACCCCTTAAAATTTGAACTAAAAAATATGTATTGGTGTTTACCTAGAGCTTAAGGGAAACCAGCCAACAAAATTTCAGCTTCCCAGGCCTTATGGTTCCAGATATACAGTGGGTTTATTTCTTTTTTATTTTGGGGGGGGGGGATAAACCCTTTAAAATTTGAACTAAAAAAGAAATGTATTGGTGTGCACCTAGAGCTTAAGGGAAACCAGCCAACAAAATTTCAGCTTCCCAGGCCTTATGGTTCCAGAGATACAGTGGGTTTATTTTTTCTTTTTTTGTGTGTGGGGGGGGGGGGCTAAACCCCTTAAAATTTGAACCAAAAAAAGAGAAAAATATTTATTGGTGTGCACCGAGGGCTTAAGGGAAACCAACCAACAAAATTTCTGCTTCCCAGGCCTTATGGTTCCAGAGATACAGTGGGTTTATTTCTTTTTTTTTTTGGGGGGGGGGGGCTAAACCCCTTAAAATTTGAACAAAAAAAAATATTTATTGGTGTGCACCTAGGGCTTAAGGGAAACCAACCAACAAAATTTCTGCTTCCCAGGCCTTATGGTTCCAGAGATACACTGGGGTTTTTTTAGGGGGCTAAACCCTTAAAATTTTTTGGAAGGCAAATATAAGGGGTTTTGGGTCTGTATAAATAAAAGAATTGCGACCTTCTAGCATATGCCTAAATTTTTTTATGCAAGAGTAAATAGCAAATAATTCACGATCGTAAGTTGACCAATTCCTCTGAGCCTTATTTAATTTACAAGAATAGAACGCTATGGGTTCCCACTGATCTTCTGAGAGGTGCATTAAGGATCCACCAATCGCGACATTACTAGCATCAACCTATAAACTTATCTGGGCACCAGGTACAGGATGTCTTAATAGTGTCGCTTGAGCTATAGCTTCTTTTGAAGCAGTGAAGGAGAGAGTTGCTTCGTCGTTCCATTGTAATTGCTCAGAGTTACTAGCACTGGAACGGGGATGTTTTTTCTTATTTTTATGTCCTTCTAGGAATTTAACAAGAGGGGCTAAAATGTCGGCAGCTTTGGGAACGCATCGCCGATAAAAATTGAAAAGACCTAAATAACGCCGTAGTCGAGTTAAGGTCGGGGAAATTCCAGGATGCATGAAACGCGATCAGGAAAGGGTTCAATTCCTTCAGCTGAAAGCTTGAATCCTAAGAATTCAATAGTGGTTTGACCAAATTGACATTTATCATCATTAATGCATAGTCCATACTCTTTAAGTTTGGAAAACAACAACTGAAGATGTTGCATATGTTCATTTTCATTCTCTGAGGCGACAAGCAAGTCATCAACAAATACATAAACAAATCCTAAGTCACGAGTTACTTCATCTATAAAGCGTTGAAAGGTAGATGACGCATTTCAAAGGCCAAACTGCATACGTGTGCTTTCGAAAAGGCCAAAGGGAGTGCAAATCGCAGTTTTATGTACATCATCAGGATTGATGGGAATTTGGTGGTACGCTTTTATCAGGTCAATGTGACTGAAGATTTGTTTACCATGTAATTCAGCAGTGAAATTCGCAATACAGGGGATAGGATACTTCTCTTTAATAGTTTGTGCATTTAGAGTACGATAATCACCAACAGGTCTCCAATCGACAGATCCTTTCTTCGGCACCATGTGCAAAGGCGAAGAGTAGTTACATTTGTGATATTTCATGTGCTATTTTAGGAGCTGATTTCCTGCATTATTTTAATTTAAAGCTTGATTTACGGAATCACTGTCTTATCGATTCCATTACTCATTTAAAAACTCCTGCTACATTAAGTGTTTGCAATATTTTCTCTGTAAAACCTAATTGTGTTAATAATGTATATGGTAAACTATTGCTACAATTTCCTGAAATTACAAAATTACCGGACCCTAACCAACCGGTAAAGCACAATACTGTGCATTACATAAACACCAAGGGACCTCCAGTTGCGGCTAAGCCTTGACGGTTAGCTCCAGATCGTCTAAAACTGGGGGCCCCTGTCATGTTTTTTTAGGGGGGCTAAACCCTTAAAATTTGAACTTAAAAAAAAAGATTTCTTAGTATGCACCTAGAGCTTAAGGGGAACCATCATACAAAATTTCAACTTCCCGGACCCTTTTGTTCAAGAGATACATTGGGTGTATTTTAAAGGGGGAGGGGGTTTAAGCCCCTTTTAACACCCTTAAAATTTGTATTATTTTAAAAATATTTCTTAGTGGGCATGTAGGACTTAGGAGTAACCAGCATGCAAAATTTTAGCATCCTAAGACTTAAGCTTTGAAAGTTTTGCGTTTGTTTTAACATACTCATTTGGAATATTTTTCGTGCATTCCTGTTTTGTCATTAGTACGTAATTTTTAATTAAAGCTAAAATTATTTATAATCGAAATCGTCTTCTTTATCTGACACGTTTTCTACACATTTGTAATTTTTAAACATGCTATTGCTGGAAATGTTGATTATAACTTCCGGTTAGAAAATGGGTTGCCACTGTGAAATTAGGTGTTGGCGGGCAGATATTGCGCCAAGGGTAAAAAGCTGCCAAGTTTCAGCTATAATACGTAAGTACTAAAACAAATTTATGCATTTTAATAAATTGAATATGATCCAGCACATAAATAATAAACTTGCATAAAAAGGAAAAAGCAGTCAACACCACCAACAGACGGGAAGGGGATGTACTATGTGCTAAATGAACACGACTATGCGTAGATTATAGACGATTAAACAAAAAATAATTCGAGATAGGTTCCCTTTGCCTTTTATAGATGAGGTGTGAGATAACATTGAAGGTGCGAAAGTGTTCCTCTAGATTTAAGAATGAATTTTTCCTTTTTGATGTTGATGTAACTCATAAAAGACAGTAGGAATTCGTAAAAACCCCTTTCGCCTATCTAATAGTTCGAGTGTATTTCAAATAAATTTTTAAAAAGTTTTTAAAGCTCATTACAGGATAATACTGCATTTATCTACATAGACAATTTAATAATGTCATCGCGAAAGGAGAACGAAAGGTTAAATAAATTAAAACGTGTTTCAAAGTTGCACCGGATTATGGGTTGAAACTTCATTTTAAGAAATGCCATTTTTTATGAGGAGAATCGAATTTCTAGATTACTTTAATAGGTGACCGTAAACTCTAACCATCTCCGACTAAAAAAATAGCTGTTCGAAAATTCCTGCTGCCAAAAATGACAAATCAAGTACAAAGTTTCTTTGGCCTAACCGGATGTTTTAGAAAATTTGACCCACAGTATCTTCGAATAGCCAAACCTTTGAGTGACCTATTTCGTAATAATACCGAATTTGAATTTGGACCTGAAAAAATAGAAACACTGAAAAAAAAAATCAGAAAATTTTGACGGAAAAACCTGTTATGCGAGTTTTTAAGCAGGTTGCGACATTAAAATCGCACACAGATCCAAGTAGACACGGATTTGGTTCCGTATTACTACAAAAATCAGACGACGGCAAATTCCCCCTGATGCAGCACATGAGTAAAAAGACGACACTTTTACTCACAAGGAAGCAAGAAAAATATTATAGTTATGAGCTAGGAATTCATGTCTTGAATAAGTTGGTCACTCTTCGCTGCCCTATGTACAGATATTCCTCGACTTACGACCGAGATAGGGACCGAATATATATATATATATATATATATATATATATATATATATATATATATATATATATATATATATATATTTGCGGATAAATGCGAAATTTTATATATCGTAAATTTTTTTTGCGAAATTTCGATATTTTTATGCCAAAATTACGTACCCCTAGTCTGAAGCCCCCCCCCCCCGGGAAAATCTCCCAAAATAATTTTTAAAAGTAGTCACCTGGTAAATCCACAATTCAAAATTCTGACACACACAGCTATGACTTTCCAGACAGCTGTAATTACTGATACGCCCACTTCCAATCAGGCGTCTACCCAGCATTCGATGAATCATCCAGAGTAATTTAAACTATAAAATAATTAATGTCAAAATTTAATATTACTGACCTCGTACAATTATTTAAATACATTTTTATCGTCCTAAAAGGAGGTCAAGACTCCCAATGAAAATATAATGGTTATCTTTGATAAATTGACGTATACTTAAACACCGCCCCCTGTCATGTCTAATACTCCTTTCTTTTCATCTGTAACGGCAACTTTCGTAAAGTTGCAATGGGTGTGCATCAACACTTTCTGGGAAGGACTTCTGTTTAATTTCATTCACCTTCGATGATTTGATGGCTATTATATAAATTATCCTAAAAAAATATTAGCACATGAACAACTTTAAGATGTACTTATTTCATACATAATTTTACTATAAAAAATTACGATGACTTGTTTTGGAAATTCTAAAACAATTCTTTCGTAGAATTTATACCACAGTGCTAATCAAAGTTTGAAATTTACTCCAGCAAAATCTTACTGGCTTATTCCTGGTCATTTTTCACACTATTAGAGAAAACTTCTATAGTAAATTTAAATATGCTGATGTAGCTTCTCAACACATTCCAATTTTTTAATCTTGATTACTAGCAATCACGCGCGTAGCGTATTTCCAAAAACGCTAACTTTTTGACAGTACCTGGCAACTTGGCGAAATTTCGGCTCCTAGGATTGATATTGGCGACAAACATGCTACATTGTTTTTATCGCAAATTTTATGCTCGCGCGCTCAGGCCGATATTACCCGCTATCTTTAAAATCGTTTTCAAGCGTGATCTGTCCAACAAGAAATTTCCTTTGCCTTAAAATGGATGAGCAGCACATAAATCTCGATGACGTGTAAGGTATAATTAAAGATAAATGGGAATACGCCATTGATTCAACTAAAAGCACAGTTGATACAGTAGTTTGTGTATGCCATTTTCAATAAAAGAGGAGGCTGAGAATTTTCGCGCTGAATTATCGAAAGCGTTTGAGAGGAGGTAAAGACTACTCTTTATATTTTAAAAACAAAATGCGTAAATTCTTTTGCTCAAAATTCATTAATAGTTTGACTTACTCTCTCCATATTTTTTTTCAAATAATTTATAAATTGGTTCTATGTGCTTATGTGACTAAAAATAATTAGTATAGATATTTACTGAACTCTGGCCGAATGCACAGAACCAATAATAATCGATGGCATTCTAGAAGGTTTGTTGGTTTGTTTTGTTCTTTTATTCACATTCAGATCTGACTTGTCAATGAAATGTTTGGTTAATATATTATATATTTTGTTTGGTTTCTGCATAAAAAGGACTTAGCTTACTGAATTAATGTTATGAGAATGACTTAATGAGTGTGACAAATTTAAAGATATTGTAATTGAAACAAAAAAATTATGAGAATAGTACTCATAAGTTGTTTTACTTTAATTCTTTTATCTATATTATAGATTTTTTGGTTTATTTGTGTTATAGATTTGATATGATGAACAGCATTATCATTTTATATCTTTTTTTATAGTTGTTTCTTTTATTGAGATTTTAAGATCTATTCTTTCAAAGTTCATATGTTATCTAAATTCATTAGAGATATTTGTGTAAGGTTCAGACCTGTAGTACGAGAATTAGCTCTCATCATGTAAGGATGCTAGTTGTCTTCTTTTTCTTTTTTGCTTTCATCCTACAAACAGCTCTAGCATCAGAGTTATGTTATAATATCAAACATAATTTATTATAAATAGAATTTATTAAAAATGGGAACTTCACCTTCCTAATCTTTTTTAGAAGACAAATTGATTATAAAACATAAGAAATAATACTTCCTGTTTCGTTTAAAATACTTGCCAAAATTTTAAAATAATTTTAAGATTTGCTAATCTGAACTGAAATTATAGGCGCATATCTAAATCTAATCTAAATTAAATTTTGAAGCCCTCTTGACTATGAAGTAAATTTATGTGAGCTTTTTGAGTGTGCTCTCTGGCTCATGAGCCTTTTTCCTTGGGATCGTAAACTAGCTTAATAATGCTTTAAATTTTCAAATAGTATTTCTAACTTCCATCTCAATGAACCATTTAGCATTTTTAATACACCTTTTGTATTTCTCTCTGTATTCATAAGTAAAGAAAATATGGTTTTATTTCTGTTGTTTCTAATCCCTCCTGGTCTAGCGGCACTAGACCTGGTCCATGAGTCCTTATATCCTCAGCAAGTCCATTAATACGCAAGGGTCAGTAATAATGTCCTCCCTAGATAAATTTAAGCAAGTTAGGATGTGACCAGGAGTGGCCTGCTCGTTATTACACTTTTTACAAGTGGGGAAAGTTTTGTTTTGTCTTGTCCATATAAAATTTTAAGCACCCCTCAAGTGGCCGATAGATTGCAGTCTGCTCAGCTCTATCATCCTTGAAGATAAGAGCTCTACCAGAGCAGACACAAACGTACCAGTCAAGGACTGGTTTTATTTCTAATACTAGCTGATATTCTCTTGAAGGTTATGGTTAATTTCCTAGTCTTCCAGAGAGTATTTGGTGGTAAAATCTCATGTACATGGTTTGGTGTACAATATTAATGAAACAGTCATTGATCATCAAAAGTACCCATGCTATATATAAGTTGACAATGCAAGCTGCTATTGCAGGAGTCTGGATTTGAATCACAGCAAAAGCATGGACGTTTCTCCATTTTCTTCTCATATGGAGCAATGTTGGCTTTTGCATTGGGTGCTTCCATAATGAAATGGCCAACAAATCATGCGGTTTGTAAGGGCAAATATCCAACATAAATGCTCACGACATTGCATAAAATAATTAGTATTATAAATCATATCTAGAGGTAAGATTTCTCATTCAAATACAGTGGAATCTCGATCGATTGTTCTCCGAATCTTCGTTTTCCCTGTATGTGTCGTTTATTTCACCCTGTCCAACGATCATATTGCTTTGTTATGTTCCCGCATTGATAGTTCAGTTCAGTCGGTCCCTTGAAAAACGATAGATCGAGATTCCACTGTAATTAGTTACAAGAGGACATCCTTTTAAAGGTCTCTGTTCTTCAACGTACTATAATCAAATTTTCCTTTATAGATTATGTTTAATTCATGATTTTGTCTATCAATTATGTCTGAATCCTAGAGTTATAGTTTTTAGTAAGTCTGCATATATAGTGAAACCTCTGATTTTTAAAGAGACCTATTGCACAAAATGTTAAATGCGTGATCTTAAAGATATATCATTGGGACTGAATGAAGTAAATGACACATAGAGGACAAATTTTTTGATGAATGATCAATCGAGATTCCACTGTACTTAATTTATAATTGTATGAATTTAAACACTTGTTCATGAATTTATTGAAGCTAATGTATCAAATTAGCTACCATTAAGTGAAAATTCAATATTTTTTTGCTACTTCATTTAAATTTTTCTGTATGATTTTCCATTTCAAATTTTGTTCACAATAGGCTTTAAATTGCATTTTATTTCAATAATATACTTGGTGAAAGACCTTATAATTATTAATCAGCTAGCTAAATGATGACTCTGATCCTCTCAACTTTCAACTAAATATTAGAGCATTGGAGCTGCAAATAGCTTAAAAGGTTAATTAACCTGAATAGAATGGACTGTAAATTTCAAAGAACGTCGCAATTCCCGTGAATTATATTTTATTCTTCGAATAGCGAAGTATCCGTCTGCCATTGCTGAGTGCCATCATAAATCTGGCCGTTGCCACACCAAGGTTCAGTAATACAGATTACAAATATAAGTTACAAGTAAAGAAAACGATATTTGAATGACATTACAAATCGCAAACAAGATGTTTCGAGTATTAGTACACGTCATGGCCCAAACAAGCATCATAAGTATCTACAGGGAAAACGAAAAAATTTCAGCTCTAGAAAGCATGTTTAATACACATCTCAATCTAAAGTAAAACTATTTAGTCTTAAAATTGAAAATGTTTTTCTTAAAACATGACAAAATATTTAAGTAAGATGTTTGCTAACAGAAATAAAAAGAACAGAATTTTATCATGTATGACATCAAATATAACTCTTAAATTACAATAAAAATTTGAGTCTCACTCCTACCAGGAGCCAAATGGCTAGTGAAAAAATTTCAGCTCTAGAAAGCATGTTTAATACACATCTCAATCTAAAGTAAAACTATTTAGTCTTAAAATTGAAAATGTTTTTCTTAAAACATGACAAAATATTTAAGTAAGATGTTTGCTAACAGAAATAAAAAGAACAGAATTTTATCATGTATGACATCAAATATAACTCTTAAATTACAATAAAAATTTGAGTCTCACTCCTACCAGGAGCCAAATGGCTAGGGCAATAATCTCCACATCCCGAATATGCAGGTCTGAATCAAGCTGTAGACATTACAAATTGGCTTCAACCTTTCAGCTGTGGGTTTTGGTCAATTAGGCAACTCAAGTTGTAAAAGATGACCCAAACACTCAAAACAAATCAATAATTGGAATTTCTTAACAAGAAACCTGCCAGGTTGTAAAAAGTTACGAGAAAAACTTTTCTTCTAAGAGAAAGCATAAAAATTAGAACTGATATTGAACTTTCAGTGTAAGTTAATGGCTAGAAATATTTCCTGGATAAAGCATAAACTAAGGAAAATGATTTCTCAAATAGAAATGTATCAATTTTGGATATAATAAATAAAGAAAGAACACTTCTGACATTTAAAAACATTCATTTTAACTAAATACTACAAAAAAAAACACTTAAATCATTTTTAAAAGCTACAAATATGTATTAGAACTATTATTATAATGTTTTATGAACGAAGGTGTGAATTCGTATTACGTTACAGACAAAATCTACTTATAAGAGGCCAAAATACAAATAACTATGCAGAAATATCTGTAAGAATTTTAAAAGATGTTCTCTGTAGAACAAGAGCATATAATGTTGTAGCATTAGTTTAATTCAACATTATGGTATGGGGGTAAATAATTTTTTTAATTCAAAGCCCAACAGATAATGTTTCATATGTTGTTAATGCAAATATTGGTGTTTGTACTTACTATTCTGGAAAGAATGGAGCTTTGTACAAATGAGAATGTTTTCTAATAGAACAAAACAAAACAAAATTACCGAACGCTCTTCCTATCAACACCGAAGAAAGATATTTACTAGGAGTTTTGGCACTAAGTGATAATTGTCTGCCATTGGACATCTTTGCAACATTACAAAAACCTGAAGAACCATCATCCCTCCTAGAACAACATGTATAGAAATTGATACTGACGATCATACTGCAATGCTTAACATCATATTGCTCACAACACAATATCAGTGGAAAAATTAAACATCACAAAAGAATTCATGCAAATACATGAAGGACCTTTTGAAGCAGGATGCTGATAAAGCAACTGTTGCCCATCCCACACAAACTTTAAAAAATATACAAACTATCAATTAACTACAAAACAAAGATTTATGTACAGCTTACTTCAAATTCTCAACGACATGTAGGGCTTATTTTGGAGTAATACAAGAGTACCAGCTAAATGCTAACATAATGTGACCAAGAGAAAAATAGTGAAGCAGAAAACATGTTTACAACAATATATAATTAACACTGTATTGAATGTAAAATAATTCCATATGTACGTTCATTTTAAAAACACCAAAATATGATTTAACAATTCAATAAAATCTCAAAAATTTAAGGAATTGTATCGCTTCTTTCTTAGCAAAAGTAAGTCAGCTGGTCTATTATTTTCTTTAAGCTTACTTCAATCTCAAACTTATAGACCCCTTAAAGGGTTTCACAGTGACCTTTTTGTTTACCATGATGCTGAAGCATAGTTTATCAAGGGTAGATTTGTCGGAGTTCGTTTCATTGCTATAATCGGCTATTGTAAACACACAGGCTCTGAGAGGTGACTTTAGCATTTCATGCCAATTGTCAACAAACCACCTATGCACATACCATGACATAGCAAGGAATATCATCCTAAAACAGAACATGGTTCTTAATACTGCATCAATTGGTGTAATAGAAAATATGAAACAAAATTATCAATTTGATTGAATAAAAGCAATACAATTAACTGCTCGCAAGACATTTTATTATTATAACATTATACATGCACAGAATGCTAAAATAATTACAAATACACCGTACAAAATTTACAAGTTTATATCTTTTGGGAATTTTTTTTTTCAAATTTCTGTGTTACACTTCATCATATTGAATTTCTGACGTAATAGTCACAGTGCACGTTTTAAACAAAACTTCAAAGTACAATAGTGAATCAAAAGTTTTCAATGATGAGATGATATGGTAATGAAATTATTAGTTTAAAAAAAGGAAAGAATAATTTGCAAGTTATAACATATAACACTAGTTAAATGGAAAAGTACAAAACTACAAAATAACGCAAGATGAAATACATATAATATGTAAAGAATTTAGTTTTCATATTCTAAATGACATTAAATATATATTATCAGTATTCGCACTGGATACATAACATTACTTGTACTGCACCTAACATGTTTATTATTGTCTTACTATAAAAATATATAAAATCTGCGTTTGAATAATGTATAACAACAACTCATTATACGAAATTTAAAACGTAAAAGTTGTTAAAACAAAATACTATTCAATAATGACGTTAAATGCAAAAGTAACAAAAATATAGCTTAGAGTTAATATTAATATGATGCTCGTACCAAATAGTTTCAAATTGAAACCTATCAAAGAAAATTTTGAATTTCACTACCATCAATCATATCATATATGAAGAGAATATCAACCAGTTTGAATTTGTCAACATGGCGCACGTTGTGACTACAAAAACGAGTTACCGTAAGTTCGGGGTTGCAATATCCAGTAGCTTCCTGATCCAGTCATTGGAACCGAAATTTTGCCTAGGCCCAGATACTGTCAAAAAGTTAGCGTCTTTGGAAATACGCACCCGGGCGTGTGTTACCCTTCGTAAAGTTCAAACTTTAAACAGCTGTGCATTAACAGTTATTTGGAAGGACTTTTGTTTTAATCGTCTTCCGTGATGACAATTTTGCAAATTTAATTCATTACTTTTTTTCAAAAAACGAATGGTTTCGATCGAAAAGTGTGTATTTTCGTTACAGAATATAGATCGGAGTTATCGTTCCCTCGAGAAAACATCGCATTTTTAATAAAATGCACATGTAAACTCAGTCTGCAACTGAACAGCTACAATTTCATTATCTAAAATTTTTCTATTTAAATTTACTGTTAAGAGATTTCGCCTCTCAATCTAATCTCTTAAGTGCAAGGCTATCATTTTATTTTACCCAAGCTAGGATGCTCGGGTTAGTTGAAGTATTACAATTTCTTCTAAATAGTTGAAGATTGACATATACTGTTTTTATAAGAAACTGAAAAAGGCTGAGTGGACAGAGGTGAACAAGAGGAACTCAAAAACAACAAAATAATTGTTATAGTCCCGACGGGGAAAACGATTTATACCAAAACAGCTATTCATTACAGGTTTTTAGATAGTTAAAATATTCACAGGACGTAACGAGGAAAGAAACATCAGAGTTGAATATCAAGAGTTAAAAAAATATCTACCACTATGTTTTGTGGATTTTGACGTTTAACACAAAATGGGCAGGGATAATATTGGAAAGGGCCGCTCACCAAATTCCAAAGTTCAGCTCATAGTTGAATATTAGAAGTCATGCCTTTTATGAAGCTCAGACGGCGTACTCAATCTTATCTCACCCCTAATATAAAATTCCTGGATTACTATGGTCGAAAGGGCCGAGGGGAAAGCTATCATTTTATTTCACCCAAGCTGAAACACTTAGGTTATTTAATACAAATGGAATTATTTCTATATTCTGCCTGTGGAAGATTTCAGATTCTGTTTTTATAAGAACCTGAAAGAGGTTAGGTAGGGAAAGGTGGACTGAAGGATGCCTATTACTGCAAAGAAATTGTTATATACGCGACGAAAAAGACGATCTATAACGAAAACAGTTATTCATTACAGGTTTTATGTAGTTAAAAGATTCCTCAGGACATTACGAAGAACCAACCGTTGAATATCAGAGTTCAAAAAATATCTACCACTAATTTCAGAATTTTATGAAGCACAGAGGCCGTGGGCTATATTCATAATGCAATTGCTATTTCTTTGGGGGTGGGAATTTCCATGGCCCAGTATTAGAGATGCCAAAAATTTCAGTAACAGGTACAACCGATCCAGTTCCAGAAAAATACCTGTTACTCTAACTCAGGGGTTTCCAACTGGCGGCTCGAAGGAGACTTCTAGGAAAATAATTTGCAGCATCAATTTAGATATTCTTAGTTAACGAAAAATGTTTCTGTAAAAATCTTTATTGTTTTCAAATGCTGTTCATTTACAAAAAAGATTGATTTTCCTCGAATTCAATGAAAAGTAGGGTGTCCACTCATGTTCTATTTCATACCCCCCCCCACTTCTTATTTTATCCACCTCTTATTTGACTTTTTTTGTGTGTGTCTGTGTAATTTAACGAAAGTTGGCCAGTTATAATCAAGGTCGTTGTTGGAGGTTCATCCTCGAATTTTTAAAAATTGCAATGTACAAACTATACACAAATCCTCCAAATCCCCCTCCCTCAAGAAAAAAGTCCTGGGAATGGTCCTGATAAAATTGCGGCCAGCCACTAGACAGGTGTTTTCGATTGCGGCCCTTGGACACTTGTAAGTTGGAAACCCCTGCTCTAACTTCATCTGGAGGTAAAGTCTTTCGACCATGGTACTCCAAGTACTTTTTCTTTGAGATGAGATGAGATGAGATGGCCCACGCCCTCTGAGCTTCATAAAATCCTGAACACTCCCACACTGGCCCTGCCCAACTTATGCTACACGTCAATTCCACAAAAATTAATGGTAGATTTCTTTCTTGAACTCTGATATTCAACGTTTGGTACGAGTAGTTACGACTTGTGAATATTTTAACTATATAAAACCTGTAATAAATAACTGTTTTCAAAATCACTCGCCTTTCCCGTCGCGTACATTTTGATATCATTTTAGCTTTTGACTATCATGGATCCACCTCTCTCTACCTAGCGTTTTTCAATTTCTTATAAATACAAAACAAAATCTGAATTGCTCCATTCACTTGACGATGAATTCTTACCTTCTTCAATTAGCCCCAGCATTTCTGCTTGGGTGAAAATAAAAAGAACACTTGTGTTTCACGTAAAGTCCACGAAAATTAGTGGTAGATTTCCTTCTTGAACTCTAATATTCAACGTTTGTTACGAGTAGTTACGACTTGTGAATATTTTAACTATATAAAACCAGTAATAAATATCTGTTATCAAAATCACTCGCCTTTCCCGTCGCGTACACTTTTATTTCATTTTAGTTATTGATTATCATTGACCTAACTCTCTACCTAGCGGTTTTCAATTTCTTATAAAAACAAAATCTGAATTTCTCCACTCTGCACATTTGAATTCTCACCTGCTTGAAATAACCCGAGCATTTCTGCTTGGGTGAAAATAAAAAGAACACTTGTGTTACACGTAAAGTCCACGAAAATGAGTGGTAGATTTCCTTCTTGAACTCTAATATTCAACGTTTGTTACGAGTAGTTACGACTTGTGAATATTTTAACTATATAAAACCAGTAATAAATAACTGTTATGAAAATCACTCGCCTTTCCCGTCGCGTACACTTTTATTTCATTTTAGTTATTGATTATCATTGGCCCACCTCTCTACCTAGCGGTTTTCAATTTCTTATAAAAACAAAATCTGAATTTCTCCACTGACTGGCGCATTTGTTTCTTGCTTGCCTTCTTGAAATAACCCGAGCATTTCTGCTTGGGTGAAATTAAAAGATAGCTTACTCTTCCGCCCCCAATGAACTTACTAAATGAGATCAGTAGGTTTCAATGGTAAATTTAACCTTACAGTAATTATTATTTTACCCTATTTGCGTTATTTTTACTTTAATATTTTAATCCTTTAATCAAATTTTAACTACAGGGTACTCCCACCTTGATTACATATAACTTGCTTACAGGAGATAAAGTCGTACGATTTAGGCACACCTCTTAAAAAACTAAACTGGATTGTGTACATAATTTTAATTATCTTGAATTTTTATTCTTTTAATGCATTTTATACTTTAAATTTTTATTTAATTGAAGAGAGCCTATATATTATATTTAAATACTTGCATATAACTTGCCTCTGGAGGTAAAGTCTTTCGGACATGGTACTCATAGAACTTTTTATTTGAGATGATATGAGATGGCCCACGCTCTCTGAGCTTCATTTGCATTACTTCCCTTTCCCGTCGCGTACACTTTAATTTCATTTTAGTTATTGACTATCTTCATCCTACCTCTCTCTATCTAGCCTCTTTCAGTTTGTTATAAAAACAATATCTAGCATTTTCATACACACAAAAATGAACTAGCCCGAGCATCCTAGCTTGGGTAAAATAAAATTATTGCCTGGCCCATGGCACTCCAAGAATTCTGTGCTAGAGATGAGATTGAGGGGTGAAATATCTACCAGTCAATTTATATAGTAAAATTCAACATAATGAAATTGTAGCTGCTCAGTTGCAGGTCAAGTTTACATGAGCATTCTATTGAAAAAGGGATGTTTTCTCGAGGGATACGATCTATATTCTGTACCGAAAATACACCTTTTTATCGTTCGAAACCATTCGGTTTTATGATAAAAGGTATTGAATAAAATTTGAAAAAGAAGTCACCGTTATTTTTTATAATAAAATTATGTATGAAATAAGTAAATTCTGAATGCAATGCTGGGAGTTCGGCTCACGTCCAGGTGCCCCGAAAACTTTTCCCCATGGGGAGGCATAAACGCTTTGTTTGTAGCATCGTTTCTCAATTTACTAATAGCCATTTTAAAAGAGTGTGTTCCTATCGCGGAAGGCGGTCGCAATTACACAAAAGTCCTTCCAATACATTTTCTAAATACACATTTTTCGTTCGCTATGAAAAAAGTATTGAATTAAATTTGCAAATAAAGTCACCGTAATTTTTTTAAAGTAAAATTATGTATGATATAAATAAATCATTTCACCCTCCAAAGTTCTGACCAAAAGACTCTCTGCTTCACTTTTAGTCTTGCATTTTTCTGAACTGTTAGTTCTCATTTCGGTGGTACATCCGCTGACATTCTTCTGAAATATCTGTGTTTGAAGGCGTTGGCCTAGGTAACACAGTTACGTACATTTCACCAGCCCCGCACCTAAGCGAATTTTAATCCAAACATACCTCATTCGTTAGTACGGGTTAGTACCGCAAAAATTTTCATTAGTACCGAATTTAAAATAAATTTATAGCAATTTTTTATTGCGGGGCTGGTGAAATGCGAGCCCAGCACCTACGCAATTCTTGATTTTCATTAGTGCCATTCGTTAGTACCGGTTAGTACCGCAAAAATTTTCGTTAGTACCGAATTTGAAATAATTTTATTGCAATTTTTTATTACGTTGCTAGTATTTCACCTGTCCCGCAACCACGCAATTCTGGAACGCCATGGCTGATGCAACGGGGAAGACCGCTTGTTTACGAGTGGTGGGAGGAGTCGAGTTGACGGAGAATCCCCCCTCCCCCCTTCAGGAAAGACACTTTGAAAAATAGTAACAACCCTCTCCAAACAGATCTGAAGACAGTCCCCTTTCGTAAGAAGACACTCAAGTAAAACAGCTGGGTTTCGGACACCGATGTTTTTTCAGCTGTTGACGTACAGGTCTAGGGCTCAATAATCCTAATGTTCTGTTCTCGGAAACGAAAGCATTCGGATCGAAGGTTCGGGATTCGAGTTGGGCGCCAATTTTTAATAAATGCATCCTCTAAGGCAGCGGTTCTCAACCTGGGGGACGCGCCCCCCTGGGGGGCGTAGGAGAATTTCAAGGGAGGCGTGATTAAAAAAGTAAAATAAAAAGTAAAACTAACTGTAATTTACTGTATTCAATTTTGCGGTCACAATGTAAGCATGACATATTTTTGACATACGAACACGAATACGATAATTGTCGTACGCGATAATTGTCGTAATTGTAAAAACACTGTAATTGTCGCACGTCTGGACGTTGAAAGTGACCTGAGGTGTGCTTTTTAACAGTTACAACCTAATATTCAAAAACTTGTCAAGGACAAACATTGTGAGCCCTCTCATTAATGTTGTGAAAGTGACTTTTATTACATGCCAACCTCATCTAGATCCTTGATTACCTCAAATATATTTGATCTGCATTTAATTCTTTGATTTCATATGTTCTAATAATGATATGGTTCAAATTAAGATATGTGTAGTAATATTAAAATTTGTATGAAATTATCAATTCTATATTTTCATTTAATAACCGGCTTCAGTTTCAAATTCGATCGTACTACATGCATTGACCACATATGGTGGTAGTGGTGGTGGGGGAGGGGTGACCTCACATCACTGTTCAAAGGGGGGCGCAGAGCCTGAAAGGTTGAGAACCCCTGCTCTAAGGCATGGTTGTGCAACCTTTTTTGGCTGCGGGTGAAATTCAGTCAAAATGTATGTATTAAAAAGATGTTTGGGGCTAGTGGTATTATCATTTTAAAACAGTCTTTTTTGGTGAATAATAAGATAAATTTTATTGAGAAGATAAAGACAATATGCTTTAAACTTTAAACATAAAAAACTTTTGCAGCATATTTTGAATCATTTTTATCAAAACATAGAAAGAACTAATTTTTTTAACAATTTTTTAAAAATATTTAGTTATTATTAATATTTAGTTAATATTATAACAATATTTAGCAACATAAATTAGTTTGTATGTACTAAATTAATCACAAGTTATTTTTAAAACTCATTTTCATTCAGGAACGTAAAAGGGTTCTGATATACCAGTAGATGTATTAAATTTTAAGTTGTGGATTTAAATAAATTTGATATTTGAAAATATATTAAATTAGGTACTTACGTATTATAGCTGAAGCTTGGCAGCCTTTAACCCTTGGCGTAATATGTGCTCGCCAACACCTAACTTCACAGTGGCAACCTATTTCCTGCCCGTAAATTATAAACATTTCGAGCAGAAGCATGTTAAAATAATATAAATGTGTGGAAAACATGGTTACTCCCAAGCTCTACGTGCCCAATAAGATTTTTTTTTATTAAATACAAATTTTAAGGGGGTTAAAAAGGGCATAACCCTTTGCCCCCCTCTAAAAACAGCCACTGTATCTTTGTAACCATAGGGCCTAGGAAGTTGAAATTTCGTATAATGGTTCCCCATAATCCCTAGGTGCCTTCTAAGAAATCTTTTTTTGGAAACTGTAAATTTTAAGGGGTTAAAAAGAGCTTAACTCCCTGCCCCCTTTAAAAACACCCACTGTATCTCTGGAACCACAAGGTCTAGGAAGCTGAAATTTTGCGTGATGGTTTCTCTAATGTCCGTAGTGCTGACTAAGAAATGTATTTGAATAATTCATACTTTAAAGAGATTTTACCCCAAAATTTAAACACTAATTGACTGATAATTGTATCTCTGTAATAATAAGGTCTATGAAGCTTAACGTTTGAATATTGGACCCTAGGGGTTGACAAAGAAATCTTTTTAAAAAATCAAACTTTGAGGGGATTGATCGGCGTTCGGTGGTATAGGTTTCTAAAATCACTTAATCCCTTTCTAAATCTGTCAGTTTATCTATAATCTAAATCAATAAGAATACAGTAAAAAGAAATCTATGCAAAAATTTGAGAAAAAATTTAATAAAAAGGTTAAAGCGCATGTTATCTCATCTAAATCTAGATCTAATCTGTTACACACAAAAAAAGAGAAAGAAAAAGTTACATGACCAGCGCATGCGCACCGAACAGCTTCGCGTCACAAGTGACGTGATTTCGAAGGAGAGCTCAAATCGCTCTAGTCGGAACAGGGATTAAAAGGAGCTACCTCCAAAATAAAATCCATTGATCACTGTATGCCTGAAACCGTAAGGCCTACGAAGCTGAAATTTTACTTGGCGGTCCCTTTTAGGCTTTAGGTTCCTTTTAAGAAGGCCTTTTTAAAAGGAACTTTGCAGGAGGTTATAAAGTGGGCTTAAATCCCCAAAATAAAAATGAAATATCCCAAACCCGTATTTAAACTGGGATCACTGTCGTTAAATTATGCGCTGAAATCCTGAGGAATGACACCATCTCACTGCTAAAGTTAATTGAAATTAAATGAATCAAATGACATAATTCATGGCACTCATGTATTCTATGGCGAAGCGCGGGTATTCAGCTAGTATGAAATAAACGAGAGCAGTTATTAAACATGAACCAACATTTTGAGCAGCAGATGTTAAAAAAAGTACAAATATGTGGAAAAGGTATGGAATAGTAAAAAGCAAAAAAATCGGCAGATAAAGAACAAGATTTCGATATAAATAATTTTAGATCAAATTAAAAACTTCGTATCAACGGCATAATAGAAATACGCAAAAATATTATAAATGAAGATGTTAAAAGAAACAATAATATGAAATATAAATATGAATATAAAGCCGTCATTAAACATGCATAACAGTTTCTGGAGGCCAGAATTATGCAATGGCAGGTAAAATGCTGGGAAGTTTGTCTGCTCCCTCTACGTGTTCATGCCACATGAATTCGGCGAGGTAGGAGTCTAGATGATGGCGGGCAGTCCCCCTACGTTGTTTGTAGCAGATCCCCACAGTTGAGTATGCGCACAGTTGAGTATCGTTTGAGTATGCGCACCGGTCATCGGGTCGACGAAGTTGTATTTGTGGTTCACAGTAAAGTGCCTAAAGCCAGCATTATCTAGTTCTTCCGTTTTATAGGCTTTCCAGCAGTCTGTATATATTGTGCTACCCTCCTCGACATGGTTGCGTATAGCCGACAAAAGCGTTGCAGTTAGGCACTTGTATAAAAAAAACCTCTCCCGGCACACACCGCCGAAAATCCACTGTTGAGGCTAAATTCGGCCTGCGTTATTTTTTCTTTTAGTGAAGAGACTCTCGTCTACTTCCATAATTTTTAAGGATCCGCCAATTTTCTCGACCGAGCGTGTATTTAAAACATGAACACAAACTTCACGTAAAGATTGTTTCAGTCAATCGTCGTTTTATCTGCCATGCCGATTTGTTGTGTTGCACCATTGTATTGAGGTTAACTTCTGCGAACAGCTATATATGTATCTTAAAGATGTTAAGAATCGGGAACCGTGGAATCAGTTTCTCACCCGAATCCCGACTGTTTTACCGCAATCTTTAATATTACATCTCCAGCTATTGGTCGATCCAAAATAGGCACGCATGTTGTGACCGTTCTGACACTCACGCTGACTGTGCAAAATGACACGCATCTGGAAAAAAGGTACTCTTCCGTTTGAGGAAAATTCCATATTTTTATCATAACCAAAAAAGTCCTAAAGAAAAAGTTCAAAATAGAACTTCTAACGTGAAGTTCAGACAGCGAAAATGAATAAATGGCGGGAACAATATTATCAACATGGATGGGGCGCATAATTGGCGCTTTGTTGCTGTTTTTTCGTCAAACCGAAAAGTTTCAGCTATAATACGTTATTACCGAAAACGTGGGTTATCCTAAACTGCAATATATATATATATATATATATATATATATATATATATATATATATATACATTCCTGTCTAAGTTGCTGGCGTCTAGGCAGGTGTATAAGAAGAACACACTTAAGTCATAAATACGCTACACTTTGTAAAACTCAACAACTATTAATTTATTAATGTAGACAGCAATTATGATATGCCAGAGAGCCTATTTTACTGTCTCCGGTACAATATAACAATAATCACAGGAGAGGAATACTTCGCTTCCCTGCAACAGAACAAAAGATCGGGTAGCCTTCTCGCTCCCGTCAATTCACCACAACGCAGGCCTTGACTCGCCCCGTTGGAAAATACAATATCTCTCGTGCCAACCTCCCTCAACGAGGGCTATTCTCTCTCTCTCCGCTAGAACCCTGCACGCCCCAACGTGGGGCACAAGAAAACATATCCCTCTGTCGAGCGGCTAAGAGTCGGGGTCATTCAACCCATAAATAAAATGACTAACTATTAATTTTCCGTCCTCCTAATGTTTTATGACATCACGTTAGGAAAAGAAATTTAAAGTTTTTCTAAATCACCAAAGTTAGATCCTTAATTTTATCTAAATATATGGAATTAACAAAATTATGTGAGTTTCTATAGCGTTTGAAATAATCAAATGTCAATAAATTGAATCTAGTTAACGTATATTAAATGGATCATCTTGTACCTTGCGAATTCATTGCGTAAATACACACATTGATACATTTATTTTAATTTATTTTTAATAAATACCTTTGTATTTCGAATAATTATTTTTCAAAAGTTTATACCCTTTAATAAATGTTAAATCATGTGATTATGATTGTTTTTGACGCAATTAATAAGGCGAAAAAACATAATTTGTTAATGAAGAGTGTTTAAAGTTTTAAAAGTAAATATTTTTTAGCGTACAATCTTTCTGAAAATTTAAAGGAAACAAATTTCCAAATTTTACAGACAGTATGATAATTTTGATTAGATATAGACTCTTATCTAGATCCTCCTAAATTATCGGCGAGAGCTGATAAGTTAGGATGATAACATTCCGCATTAAATAAGCAATTATGTCATAAAAATATCAAAAGCAATTACGCATTTGACTTTGGGAGGCCTTTTTTTCTCACCAAAATTAGTTATGTGATAGATTTTTTTCTTTTTTTATGTAATACACACGTAAGTTGATATATATCAGTTGCATAGATTTTTAAATTCACAAAAATACGTAACTGTTGACGCCTGACTTCGTTTTCACTGTAACCGTCGCGCCTTTGTCAAGGTTAAAATTTGCCCATAGCAACGGAGTTTGTTGGCTTCAAGAACTGGATGCAACTGGTCGCCAGTTCGAATATCTTCATGTCGGAAGAATTAAATAAAATAAATTTCGTTAGTTTAAAAGCCTCTGAGTAATTAAAATTACACTTCGATTCGAACCCACAGTCCACTCAAAAGATTCACCAGTAACTATGTCAGATAAGCAAAGAACGACAAATAAGAAAGATTCACTGGAGTTTCTGAAATTTGTATATTTCCTTTTTTCGCCCTGATAAAATATATTTCCTCTCATTTAGCACATAATTCACCAACTGAGAAGAACTCGGAATTAGATATTGTATGTAATTTTTTTCCGTGTTTAGATCAAAGAGTAAAGAAACTGCAGAAGGAGAATTAAAGTATGCAAATGTAATTTGAATCTCATCATAATAAAATTTGAATTTTTCGTTTCTATCTTTCCTATAGAAAGAAATAAAAAAGATTCATAATAGGCGAGTTTCCAATGGTTGAAAAATTATTAGATGAAACGAACGAAGATTTGGAATAGCATTACAATGTATCTTTCACCGTTTTTTTTTCTTTTCGGAACTGCATATATAATTTCAAGAAGCTGAAATAAGATGGCCCTGCATCTGAAACTCATTGCATAAGAATAATTTTATTTACTATGGAAAATATTTCTTCCTCAGGCATTTCTGATACAAATATGCAAATGCTTTTTATTTAAAAGAGAAACAAAAGAAACATGCCATTTGTCAATCACGTAACGTTTTTCTTTTTGGCATCGTTGAGAGCTAAGCAGCATAATAAAATATGAATATCAATTTATAGCCTATTGTCAATATGATTATTATTTTTTCATTGTTCTGGTCTCAATGGGGCCACTGTCAAGAAGTTATTATCAAAAGAATTTGCATTTATGCGAGCTTAACTTTTTGCTTCGTTATGTTGGTTAACTTAGAATTATTATGCTATTACTGTACTATTTTGTCTCATACAGTCGAATCCCGTTATAACGAACTTCAAGAGACCAAAGGTTTTGTTCACTATATCCGAACCGTGAAGAAAAATGTTAGAGTTCACAAAATGTATAACTCATTAGTTGCAATGTGTATTCAATAATGATGTATTAAAAAATGATAAAATCATTTAACAATTATCATTACTGAATTAAATTGACTAAAATCGATTACATTAAACTGACACAATCCTAATTAAATGAGGTATAATAGGAAAACGGGGGGATTTTCGTTCGTTATATGCATGAGTTCGTTATAACGGGGTTCCACTGCATAATATTTTGTCATAATAAACCGACTACTAAGAAAGTATAAGGTACATAAGTCTAATAAGAAATCAATAAAATGTAAATACAGTGATTTCCGCTTATAAGAATCACGTTTGTTATTATTGTTTTTGATTCTTATAAGCGGTTGATTCTTATAGCCGAAATTTAGGTTTTTGGTCAGGCACACACACACCTATATATACATATATTAGATAATTTACCAGAAAATACTCTTTAATTTACGTTAATTATCTTTTATTAAAATTATTTTTTATAATTTTAAAAATACAACTTAGTTTTTAGACCTATAAGTAGATACACATGATTATAGTAAGAGAAGAAAAAATCCAATATTCGTTACAACATACCTGCTTAACAGTTTTAACATTTCAGATACAGGAAGTGAGCAAGAAAAAGTTTACTATGGTAGTTTGACGTAATGAAGTTTTCAGGAGGCTGTTTATACCTCTTTCAATATTAATAGTCTCAGACGAAGATTCACCTTCTAGCTTACGTTTCTCGGTTTGATAACGTGCTGAATATACTTATGTCACGTTTGCCTAAGTGATAGTGGAAACTTCACCGAAGAGTTATGTATTTCAGGGTCCAGGAAGCCGCAACCAGGATATCGGAGGTGGGAAAAAAGAGTCGCTTTTTTTGTTTGTCAGTGGAGAAAAGTGAAATGGGATCCGGACGGGTAAATATGCGACGGGTAAAGATGTCCTATTACCCGGACGGGAAATATGACAATGTTGTGCTAAAGCGTTTAATGGGAAACTATTATGTTATGTCTAACAAAGAAAGGGATGAATTTTATGACTATATTCAATCCCATCTTATATATCTTTCTTTAAAAAAAAAGAAAGAATTTCGTGCCTTTTGAGGGTTTAAGTGGCTTTTTTGGAAAAATGATAGGAAAGCGAAGAGTGTAAACTGATTCTTAAAATCGGTGGATTGATTCTTTAAAGCGAAAATTTTAACATGGAAATAATACATTTGTTTTTGTTTTCGCGATATTGATTCTTATAAACGGTTGATTCTTATAACCACTGATCACTATAAGCGGTGGTTACTGTATTTTCAGATTATCAAACTGGGTAATGGCCTGATTAGATATGGACCCTAAATCTTTTGGGTTATTTATTTTCCCCTGAAAAGGAGAGGCGATGTGGTGATAATGTTAGCACTGGGATTATGTGTTTCTAATTGAGCAGTTACTAAATCTGAAGCCTAAAACCTACAGATTGTGTATTTGTTTATTTATTTCAAAACGATAAATGATGTAATGATAATGCTTTCATAGAGATGTTTTTTAGAGATTAACAAGTTCAAACGTGCCTCGAATAAAATGGAGGGAACAGCTTCAGTACAAGAGAGAAAATAAGCGTCTACACACGTAAAGAATAGGTGGATTGTGATAAACACTAGTACATAAACATCTAACGTGGAATTCTGTCTTAAATTTAATCTCTTCGTAATAGATATTACTAAATATTATAAAAACTTATTTAAATATCTAGCCGGTTATAATTTGCTGGTTATATCGAAATATGAAGGTAAATAAATATTTGATCTGCGTATGGTTATGATGGGATTTGAAGGTGCAATAACGTACTACATTGTGTGCGCTTGTTTTTAAAGTTCCGATGGGAGGTTTTTGATGAAACTGCAAATGACACACTATACTGGTGAATGGTAATGAGTATAAAATAATCCAAAATTGAATACACCAATTGACAAAAAAAAAAGAAAAAAGAAAATCATAAATACATAGTATGCGTAAAATTCTATATATATATATATATATATATATATATATATCGGATAAAGGATATTTCCTTGCAAAAATCTTAAGATAAAACATATTAATGTTGAGGTTGGACGATATTTTCTTTTTGTGAACAGTATTTTTTTTTTCTTAATAATTTCTTCTAATCTTAATCTAGAGGCAACTATATTAATTCGATTCACTAGTTATAGAAGCGCACTAGACTTTTTCAACGGACACCATAGTCCTTTATTTATTATACGGAGAAGTCCTTTTTTACGACCTTATTCACTGGTTCCCCCGTAGCCAACTGAACTAACTGTCGCCAAGGGTTGGCGGGAAGACGGTAGCCAGTGATCAGGCAGGAGCGCCCACAAAGGTATTAAAAAAAGAATATAATTTTAAAATAAATAATGAGATTTTAGTAGGGTGAAATTTACATACAGTAGAGTCCCGATAATCCGAACTTCGGTAATCCGAAAGTGCCCTTAATCCGAAACCAAAAGTCAAAAGGAACAAAGGTTACAATAAAAGCACAGTGATACTAAGGAATATAAAGTATGCTTCTGAAAATCACACGAAAATTAAAAGTTAGACAATGTACTTATAGAGAATACTAAGGGGCACTCTATTTGAATTTGATACAAACACAGTTTATACATGAAACAATGTTTATTGAATTCGTTGCACATATAGAATTTGCTTTTACAGCATTAAGCATACGTACTACTTGTACGGAATATATATTAACATTCAATAGAAATATACATTGCAAATACTCACAAACCAGCAGATAGTCAAACCAGCAGTACTGCCACGTAAACTTTGGGCCCCCTAAGCACAAGCGCAGGATAGCACCTGGAGCTGCTTACATCGTAGCTCCCTTAACTCGCTTATCTAACAACCTTAACAAAACCTCCTTTTTTTCAAGCTGCTTGGTATTTATACCAAGCGCGTATGCCGAAATTAGCATATCTCAAGCAGCTTCTTTAATTCATTCACTCAAAAGTTCGATTCTTGTGAATCGAATCTTATGTATACCTTACATACTTAACTAATTATTACTGAACTACATATGTTTGAAAAATCTGTTAAATTTTTTTTTGTCAAAGAGAAAAATACCTCTCCCTTGAAGCCAAATTACGCCAACGAGGCAGAAAAATGGTGTTCGCTCTGGTCGCTGCGGAGTGTTGCTCTATATAGCATAGCACTACATCCAATGCAGCCGCGGCGTCAGAGTTGGATACCCTCTGCTCGCTGTCACCGTCTGCTTCACCTTCACTCTCGTCTGACACGTTGAAAGGTTCTTTCAAAACCATTTCAACAATCTACTGATCGTCTAAAATCTTATACTCTACTGAACGAACAACTTACACTCTACTGTAATGTACTAGGCAGCGTTCGCTCTCTTATCACCCATTTCGTCCGGAGATTTGGTAATGTTTACACAGACCTTATAAAATAAACTGTGCAATCACACGTAATATGTAATATTTATGTAATCATGCAATCATGCTTTATTATGCAATTTAAGTATATTTTAAGAATGATTCCGCTTAATCCGAAAAATTCGTTAATCCTTAAAGGGTCTGGTCCCAATCAATGCGGATTAACAGGACTCCACTGTATTTAATTTTCCTGCACTCGTAGATAGTTTATATTTTGACACTTATACATATTCTTTGAAGAGAGAGTTATATATCTTCTTTAACTAATGAGAAGCAAAAGAGTTTTTTTTTATCTTTAATGCTAGTTAATAGGCTTTAAATCTAACACACACACACACTATATATATATATATATATATATAATTGGAATTATTATTTATATATAATTGGATATTATATATATATATATACTGTATTATATATTATTTATATATAATTGGAAAAATTTTCAGTGCTCGGTTAAATTCCAACTTTCTAGCTTAATTGTTAGAATCTTCTAGATAAATAATGCACAATACGAAACTGCCTTATCGGCAGTTTTAGTAACAAATTAACTGTTTATTTCTCACTTCTGATTCTGTTTACGGCTAAGCCCTTCAACATTTAATTGGCAGTCCTTACAAACGTAATTAGGATCTTCTCTTGAAATAATGTATTGAATTAAACTAAATTAGATTTTGCTTCATGTTCGATTAAAGTATTTGGAAGATAGCCGTTTAAGTTCCTTAAAAAAAATATTTTATAAATGTTTCATTAAATCCAAAGACTTTGCACGTTTAGATTTAACTTTCTGTCATTACTTTAGTGAAAAATTTAGTTTCGTTTTCAGATATTGAACAATGTCTTCACAGATTTCCTGAACACCAGATCTTGTTGCTTTTATATGATTCCATTTAAAAGTGATCATTAAACTGATGCAATGATTATAATATTTCCAGTTTGTTATTTAAATCTTTCCGATTTTGCTATAGTATTTTTTATTAATTTCTAGATGTATTAAATTAGTTGCTGGTCTATTACTTATAATAATAATTTGCAACTATAATTTGTAAGGTAAAATATTTTCTGTTATAAAACTGTAAATAAAGAGTTTACAACATACTGGAATCAAGATCAAAAGGATCTCAGCGCACTAAAGTAAATTTTACGCTTCAGAATTGTAGGAAAATGTATCTAAAATTTAAATATATTTTAGCACTGTTGCTGTCACCTGTAAAGTTCACTATGAATCCCGTCCAGCACGACCCAGTGACAATGAGTGTTGAATAAACATTGAATTCATCTTCCCCAAAAATAAATTGGACTGATATATCATCCAATATAATATGAAGCTGTTAGTTCCGCAGTATTTAACCAGTACCGTTTGTTCGTGAATGTTGTACGCAAATATACAAACAAAAATTTTATGCTTTTATTCAAATCACGAAAAATAAATGTTTAATAATTGTCAGATATTCTAAAATTTCACATTCTTATCAAAAATCATCTCGGCGGGTTTTAAACTTTAAAATAAATTAAAGTCCACATAATAAGAATGCTAAAACACGAACATTTAAGCACACGTACATTTATTTACAGGACATCACAGACCGCTCTACATACTGACAAAAATAACGAATTAACGCACGAACGAATGCCGGTAATTTAGTCACGTGATATAGCAGGTGGTGAAAAGAAGAGTCTATTTGCGTGTGGGGGAGGGGAGAAAAAACAGTCCATTACAAAAATAAATAATTAGTAAAGGATTTTGATACGACATTTTTCCAATGCTAGCCTTTATTGGAAATATATATTTCAAGACATCTGTAATGTGGGCATAATATTTTGGAACCATTGCGTTTGAATACCAAATTACTCAATGCTGAGCTAACGTTGGATCAGTACTTTCTTGCTACGAAGGATAATTCTAAAACTTATTTTCAAGAAATTCTAAAACTATATTTAAACTTATATGTACTTATAGGAATTAAGCTAAATGTAATGAAGAAAAAATAAACAAAGTCACATTTCTGTCTATTAATATACGTATATATTCATATCAACCAAAGCATGTTTTTTTAGTTAAAAATTGCTAAACATAGAAGAGAGAATTCAAGTAACTTAAATTATTTAATTGCTTTAAAATTTTTGTTACTTTGTCAAATTTCTTGAGAAACCGGAGAGAAATATTACCAGAGTCGATTTTGCATACCTGCAATATTACTGTTAAATTTTTATACGTTTTACATGAAAAAGAAAGAATTGAATTGATTATCCTTTAAATAAAAATTTTAAATTAACTAAATATAGATAGTGCATAAGAGTCCAAATTTTCCTTCTTTTTCAAAATTAATCCTTTTTCATATTGTTAAAAAAGGTTGATTAAAACAAGTTGACAAGTTCCCACATAGAAATCCCTACGGATTGATTTGCAATCTTTAAAAAAAGCCACATAAAATATTTCGCGCATTTGTTAGAATTTTTTTTTACAAGAATTGCAGATTTTACAGCAAGGAATTTCTATAACAATTGTCTCTAGAAGATTTTCCTCTTTAAGTAGACATCCTTCTTTAAAACACACCTCTGCGAATAGACGGAAAACATAAATAATCCTATGCATTGATAAAAGTATTTTAAAACATGCAATGAAAATGTAAGAGGAATAAATCCTTAAAAATAGTTTGACTTTTAATTCTAGTCATGTGATCTGAGAAAGTGAAAGCCTGTTTTACATTCCTTTAAAAATCCAAGTACTACTAAGAAATCGTATTATTGATTTGAATCTATTTTAGAAGGAAACAGACAGTATCTGGCCCTTGCGAGAAAATATTTTAGTGAAATAAAACGCAAGAAATAATGCATTTGACAGATAGTTCGTCTATTTATTCGAAATAAGTACTCCTCGAGTGCTGGAGAAAACGTTTACTCAGACACATTTGAGTTTGACACATTTGAGCTTATCATTTATGAATTAAAACACGACACAAGTTATTATACTCTTGTAATGCAAAAGAAAAATTTATTTCTGTAACAAAGGGATATTATTGTTAGTAAATGCGTATTTATAACATCAAATTTCTATAACTATTACTAGTTGTTTTCACTTCAATGAGAGTATATTCTGTTCTTAAAGTAATTTTATTTCATCATATTACAAAGTAATAGAAACATTTTGAATCAGTAAAATCACAGACAAGCTTTCACTGTGGATAATTTTGTATGTGTCTATATTCAAAGAGCCGTATATTTCCGTTCGTATAAAACATCTAACAGCTGCATGTAAATTCTCATTTTGAGAACATATTCATAGGCCCAAATTATTTGAATTACGATAACTTTCTTCAACAGTGGTTAGAATGTCCTCGATTCTCTCTGTGTTGTAACTTTCCTTTCACCCATGCTTTCGACATAGAGAAAAGCAACTGTATTAATGATCTTTAACAGAAATATTAATTTCCCTGTCAAATAAATCTAAAACCTAGAATTTACTTGTGAAAAATACACTCTTAGGCGCAAAAAAAAACGACGTTGAAGGGGTAATGCAAATTGGACACAAATTGATATGCATTCAGGTATCGACGGAAAATGCAAAATTTTAAAGTTTGATGGCCAATGAATGAAAATGTGACGCTGCAGCGCATCCTAACTGCGCAACTGGCAGGATATTAAAGAGGAGAAATTTCGATTCCAGGTCATAAATTCTTTGGGAATTTCATTCCGTGTACTCAAGTAGACAGTAACTCTGCCTCGCATACAGATGCGCGAACAATATGCGCAGATGGCATCATTTGAGAGAAGGCGTGTAGTAGGGATCAAAGAAGCCGGTTGGTCTAATCGATGCTACTATAAGACGGTGTTGGCAGGAATGTGTGAACTATGGCCGAACACAGCGTCAAGAAGGAAACGGTCGGACTAGAGAAACGACAGAACGTGAGGACCGAGGAATCGTCAGAGTGACACTCCCCCCCCCCCCCCAGATTCATCATTATCATCGATCGTACGTGCAACTGGTGCTTCAGTGACCGCAAGGGCATTCATAGGCGGCTCAGAGAAAGGGGGCTGAGCTCACAGCGCCTATTACGCCGACTACCATTGACTTCTGTACACCGACAAGCACGTTTGCAGTGGTGTCGGGCACATTCGACCTGGAATGTCACTGACTGGAGTAAAATTTGGAGCGAATACGTGTCTGGAGACGTCCCAGATAGAGGTGGGATACCAACCTGACTGTCTTCCGCCTTACGGGCCGACAACCAGGAGTGATTGTCTGGGGTACCATTTCATTTCATAGCAGGACCCCTTTTGTTGTCATCCGCGGTACAGCGGTACAGCACAGAGGTACGTTGACGAAATTCTACGCCCCGTCGTGTTGCCCTTTATATCACACCATCCTGGACTTAGATTTCAGCAAGATAATGCCTGCTCGCACATGGAGAAAGTTTCTACTGCTTGTCTTCATGCTTGCCTAATGTTACCTTGGCCATCAAGGTCGCCGAATCTCTCCCCCGTTGAGCACGTTTGGAGCATTATGGGCAGGGCCATCCAACCAGCTCAGGATTTTGACGATCTAACGCGCCAATTGGACAAAATTTGTCACTATATCCCGTAGGACGACATCACCACCTCTATCAATCAATGCCAAGCCGAATAACTGCTTGCATAAGGGCCAGAGGACAACCAACGCGTTACTGACTTTTTCAATTTGTAAAGCTGTTTCTCTTGAATAAATTATCCATTTTTTTTCAAATTGTAATCATTTGTTCTATTGAACATATACATCACATTTACCGATTTTCGTCCATTCGGATAACTCTTTGGTGCGTCTTTTTTTGTTTGTTTGTTTGTCTAAGAGTGTATATTCACTGTAACAAAATTCATATTTGATTGTGTGTTCATGGGAAAAATAGATACCGATGTAATGCAATACCATAAAGTAGTTTAAAGTCGGAGAACAGACACAATTTTTAAGGAAAGTCTTACATATCACTGAAATAGAAGAAAATAAATTTGAAAAGTTTCATCCGATTTCCTTAAAGATTGAATGATTTTCAAGGTATTAGTTTGTTGTTGCTGACAAAGTAAAAGGACAAATGCAAAATATATATTTCTAGAATCGCTAGGTAACATTCCTGGTAGGATGGTAAATTTCGAGTAATGTTTTTCTATCTATTTATGTGTCACTCTGTGAAAGAAGATGGAGAATGCATATGAAATACTGAAACAACTTTTTGCTCTTAACTTTTTAAGATTTTGGAGTGGAGTGAAGAAACATTTTCTGTTTTGTACTGTAGCGTACTGGAACTAGGGTCTTATTTTTTTCCCGAGACCCCACAAGGGCTTGAAACACAGCTGCGTGTTTTTCAAGGAACGTGTTGTTCGGTTCCACCAGCTCGGAACACGTGGGGGATTAAAAACCGTTTTCCTTACAGATGCAGCCACTAAAGCTGCCATCTTGACGTTCTGCAAAGTAGTAAAGTTCGTCGTCTAAGAAGAGCTGTCAGCCGATAAGCTGCCGGCTCTCTACCCTTCTGAAAATCCAGACATTGGATAGAAACGCTTGAGAACGCGGTCGGTGCGGATGTGTGCTTTTGGCTCCGTACATTGGGAATCTGCACGGTTTTTTTTTAAATTGAATATGTTGCACTGTTTTAAATGATAATTATTTTTGTTAATAAATTGTTAAGTTTTTTGTTTTAAAAGGTTGGCCTTCGTTTGTTAATTAGAACTCTGTATTTCTTGGTAGGGATCAGTAGTTGTGAAATTTCTTCAAAATGCCTCAGAGAGAATCGCCTTACCTACTTACAGTGACGCCACAGTACCATTACCTGACTCCATACATCGACGACTTAGTTATTCTAGGTTTATTAATTTATCGAAAAAGTAGTCTTGTGAACGTGAAAATAGATTATCCATAGGCTCTCTGCTAACTGACGGACACAAAATAGTTTGTGCAAATATTGATATAATTACTGCATGTCGTCGAGAAGAACTAACATTAGTGGCGGCCACCCGAAGCGCAAATTCATTAAAACCCTAAATATTCAGGATAACTTCATTCCAGCAAATAAGTTAACAAATTCCCGTATTCAAAAGTTGCCTATAGATAAAAGTATGATTTTCATACATCCTTCAAACTGCTTAATCAAAGTAATATTCAAGAAACCTTTAAAAATTTCTGCATACAATGCTCATTAAAAGTATACTTTTAAAACCATACATAAAGCTAACATCATTCCAAAAAGGATCTGCTAAATCAATGCTAAATAAAAATAGTTTCATAACACAAAAAATATTAAAATATTAAAAAACTACATATCACTAGAAAAATTCTTTTATTCATGCTTTTCAAAAAGATAAATAAATGTGTTATAAAAGCTTAAATGTCCTATTTTAGATTTAAGGCTAAAACGTTGGAAAATATATCAGGTTATTTCAGTTTTATAATACCTCTTCCAGATAAACTCTGATGGAAATAGGTTTTCCGATTAATCTCTTGAAAAAATCATAACTGCAACTATCAGAGGTGTTAAATATATGTAAGTAATTCATACAGACATAAAACTTATAAATTAATGTTACACGGGAAACTCTAAATTTTTAGTTTCGTTATTTAAATTGTATTTTTAATTTTAGGCAATATCGTTGAATACGGGTGTTTTAGAGAGCACAGAAATTTCTTGGGGGAAAAAAAGGTTGGCAGTCGTTTTGTTCCCTAGTATTACAAATCTTACCGTATGTTGCAAATCGAATGAATCGATTGGAATGTGTGGGTGGAGTTCAACGCCCTAACTGATACCACGTGCCCCCCCCCCCTGATACCACGGGACCCCACGGAGAAAGCTGTAAAATTTTGTTCTTCATGTTTTCTTCACTTATCTTGCTAGGTTTTGATATGTATGTAGCACATCTTGGCAGTGCTCGCCAGGTTTCCTAAATTTCAGTCTAATTTAATTTTTATATGTTTTGCTATGTGTGGTGTTAAATCTTATTAATAAAAGCGAAAGTTTGCGTGCGTGTGTGTGTGTGCGCGCGGCCTCCAGACGAATCAATGAAACTTACGGCCATGAAATTTGGCACACGGGTAGTGGAGAGTCTGAACATGTGCACCTCGAAGCCCGAATTTTAAATTTTATTACCGTTAATTTTTAATTAATAAAAAACCAACAATTTTTGAAGGGTGAGTCCAGAAATGGAAGAGCCTCTCAGCCGCCTTTCCGCCATATTTGAAAATATTTGAAAATGGTATTTTTTTCATGAAAGTACATAAATGTTACATATTTGGAAAGAGCTTTAAAAACTGATAGTTTTTTTTCTGCGTAAACTTAATCTGTTACTTCAATAGTTTTAGAGTTATTTGGATTCTAATCTTATTTGGATATTTGGATTCTAATCACGGGAGGGTTAAGGCCGTGGCGCCATCTTTCGGTTCTGATTACAATTGAGCGCTTTGTTGCTTCAATAGTTTGAGTTATTTGGAGTCTAATCTTATTTGGATATTTGGATTCTAATCACGGGAGGGTTAAGGCTATGGCGCCATCTTTCGGCTCTGATTACAATTGAGTGCTTTATTAAAAAATTAGTTTTTTTAATACTGAACTGCTATTGAAATAGTCACACAATTATTTAATAAAAATTAAAATATTAAATGCATATAAGAATTATATGGAAGAAATATAATTCTACAAGGGATTGTTTATCCTGGGTTATACAATAAAAGACAAGCAAGACTAGGTCATGCAATAAAAGATCCAAAGCGTGATTCATTCACAGCATTGTTATGCAATTAAAGACACAGAAAAAACATTTCTATTATAAAAGAAATAAATTTTATTAAAATATTATTACTTCTCTAAATAATATTAAGATGGTTTAAAAACATTATACACACTTCAAATTAATTTATTCAATTTTTTATGCAAAATTTGATTCTATTTGCGCTCAGGTCCGCTAGATGGCACCACGAGACTGATACAGTATGCGCTGTATTGAGTGTGACACATATTTATTGTTGGACCACAAAATTTAAATACCTTTATTCGTTGTTTTTTAGTGTTTACATTCTCTGACAATGATTGCTATAGGGAGCGGATCCCTAAACCGACCGGCTAGACGGGCGAAACCCGGCTAGTAAAATTATAAAACGACAATCATGGACTCTTCGGGTTATTTGGCACCTTACACATTTCGTACTCTAGGATATACATTTCATTTTCTTCACCGTAACCACGATGTTAAGATATCGTCTCTCAGAACTTCGGCAATACCTAAGCGTTTACTTAACGCTCGTTTCTTAAACATCGGAACTTCGTACACGTGCGAATCATTCACTTTAACTTCCCTCAAGTTTTTTATACTGTTCCTTAATCTTTGTTATTTTAATTTAACCGGTCATTGTATTGTATGACGTCATTCATGATCGGATTAATCGGGATTGTTTCCCGTGTTTACGTCACTCTTTTACATTTGCATTTTCCCATTAAATAATGGGTTTTCAGGAAGAAGACTTATGTAAACCTTATGTAAAATATCCTTGTAATTTATACTCCGTGGCAGAAGTACGCATGTGTACGCCATGTGCTTGCTGTGTGCTGTAGCTAGTGCAGCCGTAGGTGCGGTGGCTGCTGTAGGATGTTTGTTTTATTTTATAATGTTTTATCCTATTATTTTTGTAATAAACCATCGAATATTTTTAAAATTCAGTCTGCTTATTTATAGAGTTTTTCTTCAGCGGTGAAACATACCGCACTCTGCATTTCGGAAATTATTTCCGAAATAATACCTAGAAAAGTCAGAATTTTCAAAATACTGATAGGAGAATGTTTTATGTCATAGTTATCGTTATTTTATATGCAACCATTTTTATATATAGCATCTACACTAGTCCTGCAAATCTTATTTTTCGTTTTATTCTGCTTATCTTATCTTATTTGTCCTGCAAATCTTATCTTTTAGACCGTACAAGTAATAAGATGCGACTATAAAACAATTTAAGCTAGCCTTTAGTCATCAAAACAATCTCCAGGAATTAAGTAGTAAATTAACACTAGTTTTAAGAACACGAGGAACGAATTCTTCCGGATAAGAGTTTTGGAGTAAGTTTTACTCCACTGGGAATTCGGTTTATTCGTGAAAATTGCCGTTTAGGAACTTCAAAGTAAAGACTGGATATCTATTGATGATAGGAATTAGGTTAAACAAGTGAATGAAAATTAATGATTTCTTAATCTGTTATAAAGACAATGGAAAAATTTAGTTAAATTTCTTTACAAATCCTATTTAATATATTTAAAATATTAGTTTTAATACATGCCATTAAATGCTTGAAAAATCACCAAGCAATGTAAAATGAAAACTGTTGCAATCTACGCTCGAAGGTATCATTTGCCTAGCAAAGAAATGTCTTAGCAACCTTAACCTATTGATGTAAAGGGGGTAATTTCGAGTACCCTGTACAGAAAATATTAAAAATATTTTTGCTAAAAATTTCAAATAAGAAAAGGTGTGAAGACTGGAAGCTGACTCAATATCTTGTAGACACTACAGGATAGTGCAGCATTTCTACAGGATAGTGCAAGTTTGCAGTGCAACATATCCTCAATCATCCAATTATTTAACAAAATATAAATTGCATTGAGTAAAATAAAATATCGCTATTTAATGAAAGGTAATTCACACACGTGCACGCATATACAGGGTGGTCATAAAAAAAAAAACTTTGCCGATATATGGACCTCTAGTGGCTGTTCCGTTCAACCGATCGAGACGAGATTTCAGATATAGTTATTCAGAGGCATGTGCTCGGGATTCTGCGAACGGCAACAAAGAGTCGCTCACAGTTACGGTTATAGGTACAGAAACTCGAAATTTTCGAATGGCGATGGCCACTTTTTCCCGTCGCAAAATACTCAGTGCATACGAAAACGCTAGAGAGCGTTGGAACGGTACGTGTATCACAAAAAAAACGAACGCGCTATGCACGCACAAAAAACAGCTCTGCGAACGGCCTGTGATGGCGCCTATGTGGAAAATGTGTAATCCAAATAAAAGCTTTCTTTTGTCCGATCTGTGTTGTCATGAGTGATTGATGTCTTGCCTCTGTCGTATGCGAATTTACTCCGTGCGCCCCGATCGTGTTTTTGTTGACCTTTTGCAGAGCTTTTTTTCGTGCGTGCATAATGCGTCCGTTTATTGTGATGCACATATCGTTCCAACGCTCTTTAGGGTTTTCACATTCGCTGAGCATTTTGCGACGGAAAAAAAGTGGCCGTTGCTATTCGAAAATTTTGATTTTCTGTACCTATAACTGTAACCCTGAGCGTCACTTTGTTGCCGTGTACAGAATCCCGAGCTCATATCACTGATTAGGAGTGGATCAAGACAGCACGTTTGCTCTATATTTTTCATGGCGCCATCTCTTGTTCAAATAGGCAACTAGTTTTCATTATAAATATAATATAATATCAGCATTCGATATTTATTTGAATATAGGTACTGTAAATATTCCAATAGTATATGTCACTATTACATTTTTTTTCAACCTCTCACCGTGATATTTGGATCCTAACTGACAGCCGCAGTGCCATTCAGCACTTCAGCAGCTGGACAAGAGTAAGGGATAAAACCTCACTGTCGATTCTGGAGATCCTCAAAGACCTTTCTAAACAACGAGAGGTATATTTACAATGGGTTCCGTCTCATATAGGACTTTCTGGAAACGAGACTGCTGATACTCTTGCTAAGGATGGAGCCTCACTTCCTATTTCTTCGCGAGATACTTTAACTTACCTTGAAATTTACTCAAGAAGAAAACTTATTAATCAGCACTTATGGAAGACCCCTCCGACACACCACTGGTACGACCGAAAATCTCCTGGCGGTGCCCTTAATGTCAAGGGCAACAGAAGGATGCAGACCACCATTAACAGATTTGCTAGTGGACACCTAAAGAGTCTTGTTTACAATCAGGGGCAAAAATCTTTCCCTTTTTGCTCTAAGTGCAATACTGCTGAAGCCTCTCCTGACCATATTCTAAACTGCCTGGGGCTTGCCAAGGAGGATATATATAGAGACCCTTTGCTTGTCAGCGATTTCATAGTAACTTTTGGCCTAATGGACCTGGTCTAGCCTACGGCTAGAGCGGGTGGAATAAGCCACACACACATTTTTTCTGGGGGGGGGGGGGGGGGAGGGAGAAATATTTTAATGTTTCCAAGGAGGCCTTGATATCCATAAATTTGTAAAGCACTGCTTGAGGATAATTCAACAATTTTTTTAAATTTGGAGTGATAATATGAGTTTGCACTTTAATTGAGTTTGCATTTAAACAGCTGTTTCTTTACTTTTAATCTTGCTTAGAAATATGTAACCAGCAATTGCTAAAAAATGTTTGCATGGCATGACTCGGAACGATTGTTCAACTGCAAACATTGTGATTAGGGGCTTCTATTAGAGTGATACTATTTAATTCAGGTTTTATTGGTCTTATACCTGTTTTTAATTATTTAGGAATGAAAACTGAACCGGAAATGGTAAAAAACTACAAGGAAATTGACATCGAGCGAATAAGGAAATCGAGTCAACAAAAACATCCAGACAACTAACAAAACTACAAAAACATCCAGAAAAATATTAAAAGCTAAAAGAAAATGAAAATTAATTTAAAAAGAAGCCAAGGAAGGGTTGACCTACAAATATGGTGTATTTTGACGTTGTTAAGTTTATAAATAATGTTTGGGGGCTACATTAAAATCTTAATTTGCGTTTTCTGGAAAACTGCATTTTTCACTTTTTACGTTTACAAAAAATCTCATTTCTTAAAAGGTTTTTAAGATAAAATTATGTCACAAGGTTCTGCTTATTTATTGGTATGTTATTAAGCAAAATATAGGTTGTAATTATGTATTTATTAATTTAAAAGCTACTTTTATTGACAAATTTATCAATTTTTTTAAAGAAAACCATGTTGTGTATACAAAATTTGGTATATTTTAGTAAATTTAAGAGGTATTGGCAATTGTTTGCTTCATAACACAGATAAGTGATTTACTAATATATTGTTGAAAAAAAGGGAAATATATTGGTTAGATTTTGTTATAGAAGGTTTGGCATAAGCGATAATTTTTACTAAAATTTGACTAAATATTGCCTAAATATAAAAAGTTAATCAAAATTCCAATAATTTTTATTTAATCCATAGTTTTGTTCCCTGTTTTAACTAAAAACATGTGTTTAATAAAAATTTCACATTTTTCAAAAAAAGTGTCCAAAAGATAGGCACATACCTTAAAATCTCTTTTATTACACACGGGTTACGATTTTCTTTCAAATGCCTTTTCAAACTGAAATGACGAGTGAAAACTTTGCCACAAATTTAAAGCTTAGAATTAAAATTACAACTAACTGTATTCATATTATCACTCCAAATAAAAAAAATTGTTGAATTATCCTAAAGCAGTTCTTTACAAATTTATGGATATCAAAGCCTGCTTTGAAAAATTAAAATATTTAGCTCTTCCCCCCCCCTACCCAGAAAAAATGTAACAGAGACATATACTATTGGAATATTTACAGTACCTATATTCAAATAAAGGTTGAATGTTAATATTATATTATATTATATTTATTATGAAATCAAGTAACATATTTCAACAAGAGATGGCGCCACGAAAATTAAAGAGCAAACGTGCTATCTTGATCCACTCCTCTCTGATTAACTATATCTGAAATCTCATCTCGATCGGTTGAACGGTACAGCCGCTAGAGGTCCATATATCGGTAAGTTTTTTATGACCATCCTGTATATGTGTGTATACTACAATCAGGTTGTTATTGAAAGATGCCTGTAATACAAAGAGTCATACAGACCGCTGACAGCTAAAATTAACGTAAGACGGTTACAATAAATGTGTTGCGAAGGTTAATAACATTCCTTCATCGTTTTAACTACACAAGCTTTGGTAAGTTGACTTACATTTATTCATTTAAGTAATGACGTCTCATATATTTCTACAAATTTCCTAAATGCTGTTTCCCGATAGTTCCAGCCGGCATCATTCCATACTTATTTTAACGCTAAATTTGGTAACGAATTCTCCAATTTCCAAATATCGTCATATCGTAAACGTACTGTGCCACTTATAAGCATTCTATTTATAGCATGATTTCTAAGTGTGGGTGTATATATATACACAATTATACGGTTAGAAATATAGTTTTACCTCCATAATTCACTACTATATTTTCCCATTGTTTTAGAAATTACTTCTTTCCTTTAATGTATATTTCCTCTATCAACATGCATTTTCGTAATTTCTTGTAACAAATACTATAAGTATTTTTTTTTGCTTATACGTAGTGGTTCCATCATGCCTTGCACTCAAAAAGTCGCATATTTAAAATTCACCTACGTCTTCCTTGATTTTTCTTTAGATATACTGACCGTCATGCTATGTATTGAAAAAAGTTACAGGATATCGTACCAGTTACGATACTGAAATACACTGCTGGCCACCCAAATTGCAACACCAAGAAAGACAAGAGATATCACAACAAAATTTATTTGGTAGATAACATGTTGACCAAGTATCAAATGATTAAATTTATAGACTTCTGTGAAATGTGGTTCCTGCCAAAATCAGTAGCCAGAGTAGCCGCCATTGTTGGAGATCACCGCTGCCACACGCCTCGGCATTGATTCAAAGAGACTTTGGATGAGTTCTTGAAGACCAAGCAGCTTCCACACGTTGCCAAAGTTGATCTGCTGTGGCAGCTGGGGATGGAATCTGGGTCAATCGTAGAGCAACCATGGACCACATGTTTTCTATCGGCGAAAGATCCGGAGAGCGAGGTGGCCAGGGAAGCAATTCAATCTGGCGATTGACGAAGAACCGTTGGACAATGCATGCCACGTGTGGTCGCGCATTATCCTGTTGAAATATGGCTGTGGGCAAGCCCTGAAGGAAAGGAAGGACAACTGGCTCCAACACCTCGGAGATGTATCGCTGGCTGTTTAAAGTACCGGCAATGCGTACTAGAGGTGTGCGAGAGTGATATCCAATACCGCCCCATACCATAATACCCGGTGCAGGACCAGTGTGGCGGTGCATAACGCAGCTGTTCAGCATCCTCTCTACACGGTGTCTCCAGACACGAATTCGACCATCGTGGTGTTGCAGACAAAAGCGTGACTCGTCAATAAAGACAATTTCATTCCATTCTGCCGTCCACATCCTTCTGTCATCGCACCATTGGCGGCGGAGACGTCTGTGGTTCTGCGTCAAGGGTAGACAAAACAATGGACGTCTTGCGGACAGACCACTCTGCTGTAAACGGCGTCGAATGGTACGCGCAGACACTGGATGATGCGTTACAGACTGCATGTGCTGTGCTATGGTTCGTGATGTGACTGAGCGATCCGTCACTGCCATGCGCACAATTTGCCTGTCATCACGTGAAGTGGTGCGCTGAGGTGGATGCGATCGAACACGCCGGTCCGTCGTACCCTCCTGCATACAACGATCACATATCCGCATTACAGTTGTTTGGTTTCGTCCAACACGACTACCGATTTCCCTGAAAGATAATCCACAATCTCGGTAGGCCACTATCCTTCCTCTGTCGAACTCGGATACTTGATCAAAAGATGATCGCTGCTTTCGACGAGGCATAATTGATCGTTTTTTTTAAAAAACCACAAGAAAAACATAATTGCCGAACTTGAAATCGTCGAAACCTCCAAGCCTTAAATAGCGCTTTGAAGTGGCGCGATGTGCGTCTGCGCTGAAATTCTAATCGTTTGCATATCTCACCTCCGCTAATGCATGTTGTAAATTTCATGTTATTTGCATGTTTCCTTCAGGGTGTTGCATTTACAGTGGCCAGCAGTGTATGTACTGGTTCTCGGTATCCAGGAGTCCAGCAAGACCGTTCAAGTTATCTTTATATTCTGAGGCCGGTAAATTTCAAATAGGGCATTCAAGAGAATAAAATCTGATTTTTAAACAATCACACACACACATGCACACCACATTTCTGTCTGTATGCAAATATAAAATTCATATAGTCTTTGTTTACCAGCATGCAACGGTGATTTGTATTTAAACATTTTGTTCATTATAGTTCTATAAAAATTATTAGAAATGGAGTTTAGATAAATTTCCAGGCAACTGTCCAGGAACTTTATGTAATGAAGAAAATTACAAAATGCATACAATTTAACAAGTGAACTAAATGCGTAATTGAAAAACGTTAAACCAGGTTCCGCGTAATAAAAAAAATTCCAAACTATAGAAACCAACTGGTGTCTTTTTAAAATTTTACGTACTAATATAAACTTATGGTAATTAATCTTATATTTATCTGAATCATCAACACTGTTATACATTGGCAAAACAATTAAAGTATAACTGAATAAAGATCAATAGACGGTGGAAGTAACACTCATTCCTCTAGTCTCTTAAGATTTTATCTTCTGCAGGTTCCGAGGATTAAAGTCGGAATGTTTCAACTTGACGTTCATATACCTCATATGTACAATAGGATTACAATCCGGATATTATACCACCATTCTAATCCAAAGATGTCTTCAGTAACACCGAATTCATCCATAAGATAGACTCGCAACGGTTAGCCATTAAGGTCCACCATGGGAGAATTTTTGCTGACAACACTACTAAGAAGCTTTATTCGTGGACGTACAAATAACAATGATTAGCCATCAAACATTTACTAGTCTGAATTTTCATTCAACATTCTTAGCACTTTTAGCCAGTTTCAAAAACTCTGTATGTGATCTGCAAGTCGGTACAGCCATTTATCATGATCCCTGCCCCCTCAATTACACAACCGCTGTAAAAATGTATCTTTAACGAAATTTCGATGGATGACTGCGTGTCACAAGGTCTCTCCATATAAAAGTACGCCAAAAAGTTTCAGCATTTAATCTGTACCTAGATTCATCGGTGAGGAGATGTTAGGTCGAAATATTTGATTTTCATAGCCCTCTGACACAACTGATCCCCAATCACTAAACCCTACGGGGAGTTCGAGCGTGGGAGTGGATAGGCTACGTAAACTTTCAGAGAGGGAGACTGGCAGAGAGACTGTGCGAACACCAAACTCTTCGAGGTTTTTCTTATGTTTTAACGTAAGATTACGTTCCTCCATAACAGTCCTGTGGAAACGAAAATTTCAGACGCTAAAACTGTCCGCCCATCAATGCTAAATATTATTTATAATTTTGGCAGCGCGCCAAACCCAGTCTATCGCTTGGACAAGTTAAACAGAAAAGTACCAACATGCGTCAAAATTTTGACATACATATATATATATATATATATATATATATATATATATATATATATATATATATATATATATATATATATATATATATATATATATAGAGAGAGAGAGAGAGAGAGAGAGAGAGAGAGAGAGAGAGTGAAATCTCGAACGATCGTTTTCGGATCCATCGTTTTTCCGTATGTGTCGTTCATTTTATCCAGTCCCAACGATCATATTGCTGTGTTATGTTTCCGCATTTTTCGTTCATTTCAATCGGTCCCTTGAAAAACGATAGATCGAGATTCCACTGTATATATATATATATATATATATATATATATATATACACACACTCAAGAGCCAAAACATTATGACCACCTGTCAATAACGAGTTGGCCCACCTTTGGCACGCAACACAGCTTCAACCCGCCTTGGCATGGATGCCAAGGCGGGTAGATGGCCTTGGTAGATGGCCGGAGACAGATTGTACCAGATGTTTAAGCAACGGTCACGCAAATCCGAGATATTGCGAATTGGTGGTCTTTGAACTCTGTGCTGCCGTCCCATGATATCTCAAATGTGTTCTATCGGATTGAGATCCGGTGAGTTAGGCGGCCAGGACATTAACTGGAATTCAGCATCATGTTTCTGGAACCACTCCAACACAATTTTAGCCTTGTTACACGGGGCGTTGTCGTGTTGGAACATTCCATTTCCAGCTGGAAAAACAGAGGCCATGTAAGGGTGCAACTGGTCAGCAATGATGTTCAGATACCCTGTAGCATTCATGGTCTGCTCTACCACAACCACGGGTCCCAGAGACGCCCAAGAGAACGTCCCCCAAAGCATAATACCGCCACCACCGGCCTGTGTATGACCTACTGTACATTGAGGGAGCAACAGTTCGCCTGGAAGACAGCGTATCCTGACACGGCCATCGGCGTGATGAATGACAAACCGTGATTCATCTGACCAGGCAACTCTCTCCCACTGATCCATGGACCAGTCGCGATGTTCCCGGGCCCAGCGCAGGCGCAGTTGGCGATGACGCTTGGTCAGCAAAGGCACACGAGTGGGACGTTTGCTGCGTAGCCCCATATCCCACAGTGTCAGCTAAACAGTGTGTTGCGATACTATTCTACTTGGCCCTGCATTGTATTGGGCTGTCAGCTGAGCCACTATGTGGCTCCGGTTTTGCTTCACCATGCGAGACAGTCTCCGACGACCTTTTTCTTTGATAGCGTGTGGACGTCCAACACCATGTCGTCTACTGCTGGTTTCTCCGTCATTCATCCACTTTGCATAAGTACTAACAACTGTAGGTCGCGAACAACCCACGAGTCGTGCAGTTTCGGAAATACTTGTTCCGAGCCTTCGAGCCATTACAATCTGCCCTCTATCAAAGTCGCTTAGATCCGCAGCCTTTCCCATCACACACAGAAGTAAATGAAAGAATGATTCTTCAGACTCTCCAGCAGCAGTTAAATACCACTTCCACCTTATCACGTGCCTTCCACGTCATCGAGGCGAATTCATTGCAAAATGTTGGGGTGGTCATAATGTTTTGGCTCTTGAGTGTATATACATACAAAAAGGTAAGCAACGATAGGTAATCCTACGTTAAGAAGAGAGTACCTGAATTCCCCCCCCCCTCTCACTCTCTTCCGATTTGGACAAATGGAGTCCGGGTATATACAGAGATCACCCGAATGAGAGCGATGTCTCTTGTTTATCCTAGTGTTGTCGTTAAAGTTCCCTGTATATGATGTAAATAACAATGATGTGAATAATTAGTAAACGAGGAAATAAATAAAATGTTTCTCTGTAACTGATTGAAGAACTTTACAATAAACTAGTTGATACCCGTCAATACAGGACGGCTAGATAGTAAATAAATGTACTTCTAATACCCAAATTATAGTGAACGCATCATTGCCAAATGTTGAAAATCATAATAATGCGCAGAAACAAATTAATGTGTTTAAGCAGCCTCGGACAGTAATCTAAAGCCAGATTTAAAAATGTCACTGACCATGCGTAGAAAGCATTTTTTAAAAATTTTAAATTATCGCTCATTAAACAGCGCTAAATAAACAATTTCCATGAGGTTTAATCTTATATTTCACAAACATAATTATCATAAAAATAAAAATGGCAGAGAGAGATCTAGAGAGACTCCTCGGTATAAACGTGTTTATGATTAAAACATGTCACTGGGCATGCGCAGAAACAGTGAGTTTCTAAAAACAGATTTAAACATGCCACTGAGCATGCGCAGAAATCAAATTTAAATTGGAAATTATTGCTAATTAATAAAAATTGTGGCTAAAAAAAACCGAATTTGACAAATATACAGATTACAATCTTTCGTTTAAGACCAAAATGAAGTAAAAGGATGCAGTAGTTTTCTCTCACGGACTGCCCAAAAAGTGGGCTTAGCAACTTAAATATATAGATGTCATGTGCGGATGGAATAGTAAGGGTCTGTTCACATAGGAGTCCGTTGCGTTGCGTTAAGGAAAAGATGACGTTGAGACGAAAATAAACCAATCATAGGCCTCCAAACGATTAGCGATGAAATTTTTAACGCCTATGATTGGTTTATTTTCGTCTCAACGTCATCTTTCCCTTAACGCTACGCGACGGACTCCTGTGTGAACAGGCCCTTACTCTCGTTTGACTGTGACCCTCTAGATCAGGGGTTCTCAACCTTTCAGGCTCTGCGCCCCCCTTTGAACAGTGATATGAGGTCACGCCTCCCTCTCCCCCCCCCCACCACCACCACTACCACCATATGTGGTTAATGCATGTAGTACAATCGGAATTTGAAACTGAAGCCGGTTATTAAATGAAAATATAGAATAGATAATTTCATACAAAAAATTTAATATTACTACACATATCTTAATTTGGACCATATCGTTATTAGAACATATAAAATTAAAGAATTAAATACAGATCAAATATATTTGAGGTAATCAAGGATCTAGATGAGGTTGGCATGTAATAAAAGTCACTTTCACAACATTAATGAGAAGGCTCACAATGTTTGTCCTTGACAAGTTTTTGAATATTAGGTTGAAACTGTTACAAAGCACACCTCAGGTCACTTTCAACGTCCAGACGTGCGACAATTATAGTGTTTTTACAATTACGACAATTATCGTGTACGACAATTATCGTATTCGTGTTCGTATGTCGAAAATATGTTATGATTACATTGTGACCGCAAAATTGAGTACAGTAAATTACAGTTAGTTTTACTTTTTATTTTACTTTTTTAATCACGCCTCCCTTAATATTCTTCTACGCCCCCCCCCCCAGGTTGAGAACCGCTGCTCTACATGATGAACATTTGCTAGGCAAAGAAATCGCCTTTATATTTTCAGATCCTATTTTGTGGAATATTTAAATCTCTAATCGTGTTATAATACACTTTTGGACTCTACTCGTTGGAGTTTTCCTAAGCTGCATATTTTGAGCGCAGAAACATAGTTTCAGCTTGTTTAGTTTCTAAGTAGCATGAACAAAAATCTTCACAGTGATTTTTATCCAGTTATTTCTTACATACGGTTTCACACGTTATACGTAATTTTGTACACAAAAGCAAATGCAACTTCCAGACTGTTGTTGTTGATAATGCGGAGGCTATTGACTAAACATTCGTCCGGAATATGAATCACCGAACTTACAACGTCTCACAGACACCAGACCAGTGCAACTTCCAACTAATTTAAGAGTTTTTGCATAAATATCGTTTAAAGCCATTTATTAAGAATTTCTCTTACTAGTTAAAATTTATGATTTTAGCTTCTCTCCTACATATAAAGTTATATATTGATCTCAGGCCAAACTTTTCTACCTGAAAACTAAGAAAAATTCTTTATTGCAACAAGATCGAAATATCATCAGGAAATAAAACATTTTTCGAGTAGATTTAAACCGACGTTCAACGGAATAAAATATTCCCTTGTCATTTAAGCAAACTAAATCATTTCAATCAACTGTTCCAAAAGTTGGAATATCTAGGGAAAACTCAAAATGTCGTACAATTCTTTCATTTGTGTAAAATAAAATATATGCTAAAGTAATATAAAAAGTTATATGGTAAAACACACAGAAAAGTATATCTAAAAATACAAATTAGGATTTGAACAATTTCAATGTTTTATTTAAAATCTCGCTTATTTCGAAATGTGAACAGAACCTGAATAAAAGCCAAACTAATAGAGATTTAAATGGATTCATTTTATATTTTAATTTAAAGATGCGACAAAATGTGTGGTGAACTTCGTCATGGACTTTATGCTCGCATGACGAACTCCATTAAACTCAAATTAGCTGAAAACAAAAATAAATACCTTTTGCTGTTTTATAACACTAGTGTGCCCATTAACATCCTAAATAAATATATTACAATCAGCATGGAACTCACGCATTAACGCTATATCAATAACTTTTCATGTTCTCTTTTTTTTTAATTATCTAATGTATATCGCGTTGAGTGACATTATTTCAGGAAATGCAGTGTCAAATTTATTCTCACACATAAAAAGCTGTATCTTGTAATTACAGTAAAAGATACTGGAAATCGAGGTAGATAGCTGAAACTTTGCGGTTTGGCGAGAAAATGGCAATAAAGCGCCAATTATGTGCCCCATTCTTGCTGATAGTATTGTTCCCGCCATTCATTCCTTTTCGCTGTCTGAGCTTCATGTTATAAATTTCGATTCGAACTTTTTCTTTATATTTTTTTCTGTCATAAAAACATGCTTGCAAAATTTATCTCAGTGAACATTAACTTTTGTTTCTTAATCATATTATTCTAATGAAATATTTCAGATGATTCTTCAAACATCATATGTATTCACTCATTTTGTTTGGAAAGCTAAAGGAACTTGTAAGGGACTTTGGAAGGACTAAGGGAAAATTTTTGTATAATTTAATCCTGAAATTTATAGTGGTTAACAAAGCAAATATGAGACAGTGTTTGACATTAATTTTTACTATGCCTGACAAATATAGCCGAACACATTCTTTAAAAATAATTGCACGCAAGGAATGTTTCGTTATTGTTCTTATGACCTGCGTAAGAATTCCAGATATGTGTTTAAATTTGTTTTAAAGAAAAGCACTTTCCCATGAAATGGAAGATATCTTATAAAATAATTTAGTTTCAATTAAAATCTGAATACATGGCTTTGTTTTATTCCGTAGGTGAGTTTATTTGTTAATGTTCTGGTTTGTAAAGTTCATACTTTTTTCCGTTTCAGAAATACCTTTATAGACAGCATTTTGAAATGGAATCTAAACATTTAACCAACAATACGTCTATGTCATGAAGAGATGCCCACATTAAATATTGAAAATCTTTAGCCCAAAGACACATTCTAAACTTTTTTCCCCCGTCAGACCTTTCTTTCTGTTTTTATTCGAACTTTAATTCAAATTTTGGGTTGTGTAAGGGTCAATGGATGTAGTATATTTAGGTGCCTTTGCAAGAGAAAAATCAAGCCTTACCTCTACAGAAGGCAACGCGCAATTCCTGTGACAATGCCCTAAAGCCGGCCACTCACGTAGACTTCTATCATCTGGGACGCCGGGAGTTTTGCCGCCTGGCAACGGCCACTGACGGGGACTCTCGGTGTCCAAGGCCACCTGCCTTCGCACACTCGTTATGCCCGATTTAGCTCACTTCATGTAGGTCTGTCGTAGTGTAATTTCGCTCACTATGCTCTCTAGCAAAAAATTAGCGGTATTTTTTGTCGTTTTATAATTCACTCAATATCGTTATTGTTTTCCTCCTTTAATTTGTTTATAAGAGCACAATTATTTCGTAACTTTAAATACACGTTATGAACGTGAAATAGTGTAAAGTATCGAATTCAGAGGCACAAACTTACTCATAAACATATGTTTTCGATATTTGTAGTAAGTTTCTTAAAATTTTCTAATCTTTTTAAACCCAGTTTAAATGGTTATTTATTTGCCTATATAAATTCAAGTATCCATACTCTTCGCTTTAAGTATACACACAGTAAATCATATTAAAGCTAAAAAACTAAAAAAAACATAGATTCTTTAAATTAAAAATTAGAATTAGAATTCGGTCGTAAGGAACTATGTTGAATTATTTAGCGTTCTCCTTAAATTTCAAGTAAGTGATATTAATGTAATAGTGCGTTTTAGGCATAAACATTTTCTCCCCTCCACAAAGAAAAAAAAATTGTCTGTGATTTTCTTTTAAATTAGATGCCCTGATTTTATAAACCACTAAAAGTGGTTTTACTCTTTTCCTTTAAGTTTTAAAGCGCAATTATTTCGTTGCTTTATGTATGTGATTTTGAAATATGTTGTGAAAAGTATCGAATTCAGACACTCGAAACTGCTAATTAATGTGTCTCCAATATCTGTAAAGAAATACTTTTAAGATCCCTAAACCATTTGTAAAGCCAATTGAAAAGTTATTAGTTTTTCGATATTTCTTAAATTACTAGTTGGTTAGCCCGTCAAAAATGACGTGTTAATTTTAATTTTTATCAATTTACATCTGCAAAGTCAATATTATTTGTATACTTATAATAGCTTCTCTACTTTTTTTATTAAATTATACACATTTTTAATTAATTAAAATTATGCAATATCAGCACTATTATGATCCATTTAAGATGCAATTTTTTTAAAATTTAAATAAAATCTGAACACCACATAATAGCATCACTTTATTTAATTCTATTACGCTAAATGATTAATACATTAACTGCGGTGGAAAAATTTAACTTAGTTGTTTCATAATTTTAGTTCATAAATGAACCCGCGCCAAATATAAACCATTGAGGTGTTCGGTATGCAAAATGTTACAAGTTGAAAAATATTTTTATATATTTTGATCGAGAGGAAAGTATAATCTATATATATAACAGTTCCGTAACTGACTGACTGACATATAACGCACAGACCAAACCACTGGACCTAAAGGGCTGAAATTTTGCATGGCGATTCTTCTCATAGTGTAGGGGTTCACTAAGAAAGATTTTTGAAAAATTCTTCTTAGATTTTTTAAAATTAAATTTTTAATCTGTTTTAATAACTTTTTTGAGTTTGCATTTAAAATAATAATTTGAGGGTTATAAAATTTATATCACGAGAAAGATCATAAAAATTCCTTTAAAATGAAATCTTTTTCGGATTTTTAACTCCATTTTCTGATTTTTGGTGAATTTTTAAATATTAATTTATAGAATTTAATTTATTAAATGCTGATGACGTGATTTCTTTTTCTGGTACTTTAAATTAATTTATCGTCATGTGCATAACAACTAAATAGACAAAATAATTTTTTTTCTTGCTAATGCGGCAGACGATTGGACATTATCCAAAAAAATATTAAAATACAGTAAAAGATATGTTTCTCAAACTGTACTATATTCTTTAGTATGTTCTATTGGATTTAATTTGAATATTTTCCTCTACATTATTTTGTCTATTAAAGCTTAATTTCAATTTATTATATTTTTAAAACGCAATAATCACAGTACATTTGAATATGACATCAAAAAGGAAAAAGCGTTCCAGGCAGAGAGATATCTGTACTATTATTAGGATTATACGAATTCTTGTTTTTATGTAAGATACAAAAAATAATATACCCCAGTTTTATAAACCACTAAAAATAGTTTCACTCTTTAGGTAGGAAGTTTGAGCTTATTTTAAAATTTCAGAGTGGGTTCAAAATCTTCAAATAAGGCCCATTTTTATTTTCTTAATATTTTGGAATAAAAAATTAAAACCTGAAACTCCTCGCTAGGTGTCTCTATGAAACTTTGTACAGGTTTCCATTGTTTTTTTAGAGTTAAAATTCTGAAAAACGTTTCCCCGAAGCAAAAGTTACACCAAAATATTAAACTTTTATTTTGCCGTTTAAAAATTTATTCAACAAAATTTTTATAAATCCTTAAGATAACTTATCTGGTAACCTTCCCCGTGCACTAAAGGAAAAAAAAAAGTATGTAAATAGTGCCGGTTCGGAAAATTTATTAGCGGAATCAAAAATTTAGTATTAAAAAACAAAATTTTCAATATTTCAAGAATTTAACATATCCACAAAATATAAATATAATTGGAAATATTATTGGAATAATCTTCTGATTTAAAATTCCATAGGCACGGTAATTTTCTATACAGTTCAATGAACGGTATTAAAAATTCGGGATTAAAGAATAATTTTTCAACTTCCATTTTGTTCGAAAACAAGCGGTAAACTAATAGAAACTACAGCCGGCGAACCTTCAGGCGTCTGGTATCTCGCGTCCAGGACCCCACTCACGGAGACTTTTGGCGCCAGGAATTCGGTCTTGTCTGAGATTCCAGACACCAGATTTTTGTCATCTGACGTCTCACCAAGACACCCCACTGACGGAGACTTTTGGTGCCCCAGATACCAAAAGTCCGTCGTCCCAGATGACGGAAGTCTACGTGAGTGGCTGGCTTAAGGGCCTGCTCTCATAGAAGTCCGATAGCAGAAGCGTAAAAGCAAAGATGGCGCTGAGACGGAAATGAACCAATCATAGGCGTTAAAAGTTTCGTTGCTAATCGTTTACAGCAGTGGTTCTCAAACATTGCGCCCGGGCGCACTGGTGCACCTCAGAGCTTTTTCAGGTGCGCTCCATAGTATTCCTAAAAAATCTATCCAGACTTGAAAAGTAAATGTATACTAAGTTACTATATGCCATTTCTTTACGAACACTCGGCTTGTTTCGTTGCGACATTTTTATGATAGTTATAAGTTACTTTTCTTGTTTCTGATCCGCAAATTTTTTACGCATTTAAAACACGCAACAAACGTGGCTGGATTAAAACCGGCACTAGCTCACGTCACGTGGCAACTGGCAGTGTTGCATAACAGGCGTTCTTGAGTGGGCGTGTCGTGTCTTGTGAACTGCCTTCAAGAGTAAACGTAGTGTGCCTTTTACAACTTTCAGAATAATTACCGTTGATATAATTGTGTTTCTTATGAATAATTCACCTATAAAAATGGATAAATTTCTTAAAAAGAAGCGTGTCATTGATGAATGTAATCCTGAAAGTGAGCAAACATCAAATGTGGAATGTTGTTCTAGTAAGAAAGCAAAATCGCGACCAACTCGTAAGTACGATGAGAGTTATTTAAGCCTTGGCTTTTCTTGGACCGGAAATGTTCATAAACCGTAGCCAGTATGTTTAGTTTGTGGACTTAAAATGTAAAATGAATTAATGCTCCCTAGTAAACGTGGTAAGCATTTGAAAAGTAAGCACTCTCATTTACAAGACAAACCCACAGGTTATTTTAAGAGAATGTCCGAACAGCAAAGAAAAGGTGATTCCTTTAAAAGTTCAATGATTGTTTCTGATAAAGCTCAAATTGCTTCTTACCAAGTCTTAGAACTGATCGCACAAAATATGAAAGCTCATACTTTGGGTGAGTCACTTATTTTGCCTGCTTGCCAAAAGATTGTCAGTACGATGTTAGGAAATGAAGCAGCTATGAAAATAAGCAAGATACCTCTGTCCAATGATACTGTTAACAGGTGTATTTGGGAAATGTCTTCTGATATTGAGAAAAATGTATATGGTAATAAACTCCAGTGTTCTGATTTTGCACTGCAAGTTGACGAGTCAACCGACATTACCAACAAGGCGCAACTCATAGCATTCATTCGTTTCATTAACGAAAATCAAATAACAAATCAGTTCCTTTTTTGCAAAGAATTAAGTCTGACTACAAAAGGTGAGGACATTTTAACATCCTGAATAACTACCTTGATAAATGGCAGTTACCGTGGAAATCGTGTGTAGGCATTTGTACAGATGGAGATCCTTCTATGATAGGCTGCAACAAGGGTCTTGTATCTTTTATAAAGGAACAAAACGAAAATGTTATTGTAACTCATTGCTTCCTTCATAGAGAGGCCTTGATGTCAAGAACATTAAGGGAGGATTTAAGAGAGGTCTTAGATCAAGTAGTTAAAATGGTGAACTTTATTAAAACAAGATCAGTTAAATCATGCTTATTTGAACCGATTTGCACTAATATAGATTCTCAACACAGACGGCTACTTTTACACACCGATGTGAGCTGGCTGTCAAGAGGCAAAGAACTTACACGTGTACACGAGTTACGACAAGAACTTATCACATTTTTTGAAGCAATGAAACAATCTCATTTTTGTAACCTCCGTCAATGTGAATTTTGTATTACAAAGTTACAATATTTGGCATCTATTTTTCAGCATCTCAATATTTTGAACTCTAGCATGCAAGGGAAAGAGGAAAATATCCTCACATCCACTGACAAAATAAAAGCATTGCTGAGAAAGCTACAGATTTGGAAAAGAACAGCTATGGAAGGCAGTCTCGAAATGTTTCCATTGGTAAGTAATACTTGCAAAACTGAAATTCTGCCAATGATAGTTGAACATTTATCGACTTTAGAAGAAAATTTGATTTATTATTTTCCATCAATTAACACTGCGCAATATGACTGGATTAGAAACCCTTTTGTAGAAACTGCAATAGATTCTAGTTTAACGCTAACAGAAAAAGAAGAACTGGTAGCTGTGTCCACTGATCGTGGATTGATGATTAAATAGAAAGAATTGTCTCTTGAAGCTTTTTGAATTTCTATCAAAGAAGAACATGTATCGATATCTAAAAAAAGCGCTGGCCATTTTATTGCAATTTTCCTCCTCATATTTATGTGAACTGGGATTTTCAACCCTCGCCACAATTAAGTGTAAAAAAAGAGAGGAACTCTTCAATGCGCTGATGAGGAAATGAGAGTGTCTCTCAACATAAGACCAAACACTGAAGAAATCGCAAGGTCTCATAAAGCTCATGTTTCTCATTAACACAGGAATGAATGAACTTCATAGAGGTATGTTAAGTATGATTTTATTGAATGCGTTATTTTTTATATATTTAACTAAATTATAACACATTAGTCCTATTCTGTATACAGTGCGCCAGCATGTATCTGTAGTATTGTAAGTGCGCTCAGACTGTATAAAGTTTGAGAACTACTGGTTTAGAGGTTTGTCACTGGTAGAATATATTTCAATACTTTAACGCTTCCACTACCGGACTCCTATGTTAACAGGATCTAATTTACATTACGAGAATCAAAATAATAAGTTATCTCATATTTCTAAAAAATTCTCATTACTACCCTAATGGTACTCACGTATTATAGCTGAAACTTGGCAGTCTTTTTACCCTTGGCGCAATATCAGCTCGCCAACAAGTAATTTCACAGTGGCAACCTATTTTCTAACCGGAAGTTATAAACAACATTTCCAGCAATTGCATGTTAAAAAAATACAAATGCGTCGAAAACGCACCAGATGAAAAAAATCATTTCGATTATAAATAATTTTAGCTTTAATTAAAAATTGCATACTAATAACAAAACAGAAATACACGAAAATTATTCAAAATGAGAATGTTTAAAGAAACGCAAATCTTTCGAAGCTAATTTTTCGAAGTCTTAGGATGCTAAAATTTTGCATGGTGATTACTCCTAGGCCCTACGTGACCTCTTAAGAAATATTTAAAAACATACAAATTTTAAGGGTGTTAAAAGGGACTTAACCCCCTTCCCCTTTAAAAAAACACACATTGTATTTCTGGAACAAATGGTCTAGGAATCTGAAATTTTGTATGGGGATTCCCCTTAAGCCCTAGGTGCACACGAATAAATCTTTTTTAAACTTCAAATTTTAAGGGGTTTAGCCCCCCCCCCATAAAAACCCATTGTATCTCTGGAACCATACGGTCTAGGAAGCTTAAATTTTGTATGGTGGTTCTCCTTAAGCCCTAGGCGCACACCAATAAATCTTTTGGGAAAGTTCGAATTTTAAGGGGTTTAGCCTCCCTCCCCCCAAAAACACTCACTGGTATCTCTGGAATCATAGGACTTAGGAAACTAAAATTTTGCATGGTATTTCCTCTAAGGCCCTAAGTGCTCACAAAAAACTCTTTGTGAAAACTTCAAATTTAATGGGGTTTAAAAGAGATTTTACTCCAAAAATAAATCACTGATTGACTGATTATTGTATCTCTGTAACCGTAAATTCTAGGAAGCTAAAACTTTTCATAGGGTTTGCTCTTAGACACTAGGGGTTCACTAAGAAATCTTTAAAAAAATTCAAACTTTAAGGGGAATAAAAGGGGTTAAACCCCCCAAAATAAAACACAGCGATCACCGTAAGACCTAAGAAGCTGAAATTTTGTATGGCGGTTCCTCTTAGGCTTTAGGTGCTGACCAAGAAGGCTTTTTTAAAAAGCAACTTTTACAGAGGTTATAGAGTGGGCTTAAATTCCTCACAATAAAAATGAAATATCCAAAACCCGTATTTAAAGTCGGTTCATTGTCGTTAAATTCTGCGATGAACTCCTGAGGAATGACCCCACCTTACTGCTAAAGTTAATTAAAATTAAATGAACCAAATGACATAATTCATGGCCCTCGTGTAATCTGTGGCAAAGCACGGGTATTCAGCTAGTATGAAATATACGAAAGCAGTTATTAAACATGCATCAACATTTTGAGCAGCAGCATGTTAAAAAAAGTACAAGTATGTGGAAAACGCGTGGAATAGTTAAACAAAATCGGCAGCTGAAGAACAAGATTTCGATATAAATAATTTTAAATCTAATTAAAAATTTGACATTAAAGACAAAATAGAAATACAAAATATAAATATGAATAAAAAGCCGTGCATTAAAAATGCATAACACTTTCTGGAGGCCGAAATTCTACAATGGCAGATAAAGTGGTGGCAAATCCCATATCTTTATCATAACCGAAAAAAAAAACAAAGAAAAAGTTCAAAACGAAACTTTAAACGTGAGGTCAGTCAGCGAAAAGCAATGAATGGCGAAAACAATGCTATCAACAAGGATGGGGTGCATAATTGGCGTTTTATTGCCGTTTTCTCGCTAAACCGCAAAGTTTCAGCAATAATACGTAAGTACGATTATTTTTAACATATGTCAGCGTTACGAGACAAAAGGATAATATTCGAAAAGTGTTTGAACGATAGATTATTATTAATATATATATATCCCATTTACATGTTTGTGAATCTACAGATATGTAATATATTTGTTTCCTAATGTGAAAAACATCAGTTTATTTCTTAATCACTGTGATATGCTTTTCTATTAAATCCTACAAATATGCACTAAAGTCAAAAAGCACAGCCAATAAAATGTTATATACTCCTGGGTGGGAAAATATGGTTTCTTTAAAGTCAAGTTTTAATTACACATAACACATTTTTACATTCACTGCAGTTCATAACTGTACATTGTCATACGCCGTATATACAGAAGTGATTATTTGCACTAATAAATTGTGACGCTTATTTGTTTGTGTCACAAGAATATAATAATGTTGTACAAGTATAGACTATATTATATTAAAAGTATTATTTATTTTTAATTTTTATAAAAAAACTTTTCTGATTTGTTAAATTTTAAAATTTTGTTATGTTGGACAAAGGAAGTTTCAAAATTTTCTGATTGATAGGAGCAGCGCTGAGAGAGAGCGGAATTAATTTATATTAAGCCTAAAATTTATCTCACCCTATATAATGTTATCAGGAATTCCAGTTCAAGAAATTTTTCATCAATTGTACAGATTAATTTATATATGCATATATAATTATGTAGAAGAATTGATTAACGATAGACCTTTTAATTTGTCACCCTTGCTGTAACAAATATGCGCAATATGATGCATTACCTTCGAGTGAAGAGATTTGATCAATCAAAGTGAGAGAACCAAGTGAGAAGTTACTGGGATTAGGTGATAAATGATCCAAATTTCCTTCCTTCCTTTGAATAGAAAGTTTCTGTTCACACAAGATTACAAAAATGCATTTAATGATATATGCATATATTTACAAGATCTTGATGAATGATCTCTTTTTTCAAGAAACGATGTACACTACAGATGAAATTTCGAGAATATGGTATAGACTTTTTTTCTTTTTTGCGTCAAGTACGAGAATTGTTAAAAAAAACTTTCAGGAGAGAACTGAGAGAAGCGAAATTTATTCTCAGACACTTCAAAGGACGATTATTAATTGGAACTTTAGGATCTTTTGGAATTATTTCAAAGACCACCATTTTCGGATAGTTGAGATATTAAATTAAAGTTTAATTAGTGTGCTTAGCTCAAGAGGTGGAAAAGGACAAAAATGCATTTGAAACGTACGCTTCAGCATTAACTAACTTACATATTATAGTGAAGAAATGCAATAAAATAATTCAAATATTTGTGGCGAAATATTTAAATTTTACTAGCGAAATATTTTACTAGCATATTCTAAAAAAAAAAAACAAACAAACAAACAAAAAAAAAAAAAACGTTTTTCATGCTTTGGATTTTTTTTCAACTGAGATAAGGAGTCTTATTTTTTGAATGATTATCAAAAGTCTGTAAGTTCCACAGAAATTAAACCTAGGTATTTTACCCCAGTAATTAATATATGTTCTAATTTCTAAAAATATACTTAAAATTTACCGCAGCAGGAAAAATGTTGGATTCAAATGATTTAAAGCCCAGTTTCAGTTGAACGTGTAGATCTAAAAACCGCATGTTCAGCAGTGGAGATATTTTCTAATAGTATTTTCATAATTACCTGATGAAATGCATATTTTTGAATTTGGCCTTGGATCTCATTGTTAGGTAGTGTGCAGTTAGTATTTTTATATTAATTTAGTTTTATCGAGAGAAATATTTGTTTAAATATGTAGTGTAACGCACACTATACTTCCAAGCCTCAAATGTAGATGTCGCCACAATACGGATAGACTTTGCGTACTTCCATCGTACTTTAAATTGTTAGACGTAGACAGAGAGAGTCTAGATTTCATCGAGAGCGGAGACAAGTCCCCGTCTGATGCCCAATTTTGGACTATGTTAGGTTAATTTGTTTTTCTCTAAACGTTTTTCAATTGTTTTGTACTGTGTAATGTAATCCGTCCCTTGTAACTGTGATTTCTAGAGTAATTAAACATGTTCTAAACTTTACTCAGAGATTTTCTTCATTACGTTTGGTTTAACACCAGTAATTTCTGAATTAATGACAGTTACTGTAACAGTAGTAAAAACTAAAATAACATAAACAGTTGTTAAAAACCTGTTGTTGTTTCTAATTCCCCCTGGCAGGGACAACCAACAGTTTTTTTTATCGAGAGAAACATTTGTTTAAATTTGTAGTAAAAACTAAAATAATATAAACAGTTGTTAAAAACCTGTTGTTGTTTCTAATGCCCCCTGGCAGGGACAACCAACAGTTTTTTATCGAGAGAAACATTTGTTTAAATTTGTAGTAAAAACTAAAATAATATAAACAGTTGTTAAAAACATGTTGTTGTTGTTTCTAATACCCCATTGCAGGAAGTATTCCAGACCAGCACCATATAGGCTGGCGGGTTAAGGGGTGCAGCTCAGGTTTATTATGGCATCTGAAGAGTTAGAGTCCGATTTAACAAAGTGCCACCTCAATTTTGACCGAACACCCCCCTAGCGTGACTTCTGAGGGATCGTACCCTCTTCCATCCTCTCTGGCCTCATAGAGGGACTTTCCGGTCTACGAATTTTAACGTCCCCATATCTGGCCTAGACACGGACGTATTTAATGACACTTGTCGGGATGCGATCTCAGCACACCCAACACCGAAAGCCGACGCGCTACCACTAGGCTACCTCGAGGCCTGTTAAAAACTTACGCACTTTGTATTCATTCTGTTTTCGATGTAAGAAAGTGAATGTTACACAGAAGGGTTAATGTGTTCGTAGACGATTAATAGGTTAACTATAGTGTTCGGTCAATTAACCTTGTTAAAATAGTTTTCCACGTAACAACAATTAAATCTTCATCGACTACAAACTGTCTCTTTATTTTCTCGATGATTTATTACCACATAGCAATTTACTGATAGTTATATAGTTATAAAACCAATATGAACGATGTTAAAAAATCAGAAACTTCTGCTTGTGTTTTCATTTTACTTACGCTATAAGTCATAAAAATTTTTATGTTCCAGTTCCCAATGCTCAATTGCATTCAGTCCTAAACTACAAGTTCGTTGAGCTAGATGACAATGTTGTTTTTATAAAATATTCTTCCTCTAGAGTTTTAAAAGTGTCGCTGAATAAAAAAGAGAAGTTGAACCCGAAGTATAATTTTTTTTTTTACCTTTCATATTTTGCCGAGTTATGTCGATCGATATAAAGCACGAAAAATTAAAAATCATAAACGTTTAAGTAAAGAATATAATAAAAAATAAATGTGTGCTTTCCATCGAACTACCAAGAATCTAAAAGTCTGTGGGTGTGAAATAATTTTGTATTGGAGAAGTACGTTTTATTAAGCCGATGCGGCATGAAAGTTCTAAGATTCTGAGTGAAGCGTTAATTTATCTAAAAATAAAGTAAAATAACTTCGATTTATTTTGTGACTTTTTTCCCAATACTTTTCCAGTTTTCGCTATTTCATGTTCTTCTCGATAACTATATTCTTAGTTCAGTAAACTTTTATAAAGTTAAAAATAAGTTCACAAAATACCTATAGTTGTAAAAGAAAATATTTGAAGGAAGAATGGAAAAAAAAAACACATTTTCAGGGTTAGCGTATTAATAAATAATTTAGTTTCTGAAGTCGAAAGTAGATGAGGAAAAACGTATATTCTTTGAAAGATTATAAGCCCAAAATTTAGAGATCACAATTCTTTGTTATTCTAGAGCAGGGGTTCCCAAACTTATTTGGCCTACCGCCCCCTTTTCAGAGAAAAAATTACTGACCGCCCCCCTGGAAATGTACCATTCTGTGCGAGTAAACAGAGATACAAAAACAATTTTCGGCCTTTTATGTATTTCTTTTAATACCTATATAGAACATATGTTGCTGTAAATAAGACACCTTCAAGCTTGAAATTATAAAATTATTTATTAAAATCAACCATAGTCACATTCGCATTACACACCAAAAATTAAGATGGCGGAGGACAATAGTCGTTTGTTAAAAATTACAAATAACAGTAAAACTAACATGAAGGATGAACTTGGTGCATAGCAATCAATTTATTTATATTCGGCTCTATTTTAGACAGAAGCATTCTTAAATCACCGCGATTAGTAATTTGCAGTCGGTTTCTTTTTTTCAGTTAACATATTTGTGACCGCACTGAACCAACGTTCCACTAAATATGATGAAGGAAACACTATTAAAAATTTTCGTACCACAGCCCATAATCCAGGCTAAAGTGTTGGTATCTCGTTTTGCAGCCAGAACTGTTGATAGCTATGTTTAAATCTAAATTTTAATTCATTTGTTGATACTTCTATCAGTTCTTCTTGTAACTTTACAGATTTCTCCGAGTTTGATGGTATGTATTTATATGTTCATTTTAATGATAGTATGTTCATTTTAATAATATCTTCAAACCGTTGGTTGAAGTCAGATTGGAGAGCCTCCAAGTGCTTACAATAGATCATCATCATGTTTTTCTACTGCTGATAAATGTGGAAATTGGCTTAAATCCCCTCTTTCTAAATTTTTTTTTGTACAGTAGAAGTTTTGCCACAAAAGCAGAAATCACAGTTTTTGTTCTTATTAAATTTAGCTCATCGCCTCGGAGTTTTTGATTTGTGTCATTGAATTTACTAAACAAGTCTGTCAAATAGGCTATGTCATTTTTGGAATTGATTAAGTTGACTCGTAAATTATCATCTTTGTTTTCTAAGAACTCTAGCACTGAGTCGAAGAGTTTATAAAATCGATCCAAACAGGCACCTTTTGACAGCCAACGAACTTCTGTATGAAGCAGCAAACGATTGAATTCTTCATTGTTTTCAGTGCAAAGTTGTCCAAACAATCTGTCATTCAATGAGTTGCATCTGATTTTGTTGACTGCTTAAACGACATGCTGCAATGACCTATGCAGGCGTTCATGCAGAATTTTGGCAACTAAATGTTGATGATCAATGACGCAGTGCACGGCAAATACATTCGGAACGCTCTTTTCAAATATGCAAGAAAACCTCCTATCATCGATGGAGCACCATCAGTAGCAACTGATAAGATATTTCTGAGGGGGGATTTCTTTTTCATGCATTGGAAGAGATCTTCTTTGAAAAACTCTTCCATTGCCTGAAATATTGATTCCCCCTTGATATCAGTTTGGAACTTTTTTACAAATAATAATTCTTGGAAAATTTTTTCTTGTGGGAATCGCACGTATGCTAACAGTGAGGACTCATTTCCCGGCAAATTTGACTCATCAAGTTGAATTGAGAACTGGGATGTTTTTAATACTTACATAATGAATCTTCAACAACTTGAGCCATTTCATCAATTCTCCTCTGAACTGTAGTATTGCTCAATGGAATTTTCTTTGTGATTTCAGAAGCTGGCTTGTGTAGCATAGTGCATATTACTTCTGTTATAACCGGTAGAATTAGTTCTACCCCAATAGTATGCGGTTTTCCTGATTTAGCAATCATTAGAGAAATATTATATGAAGAACGCAACGCATCGTCACAACCTTTGGATTCTACTGAGAAGAGTTTTGCTAATGTCGGCTTTCTCAAAAAATTTTCATTCTTTGCTTTAAAATAAGATAAGGTTTTATCTTTCTTATCAGCATGTACATTTGTCAAATGTTCTAGTAATCTTGATGGCTCATCGCTCCATTTGATAAAACTTTTTGGCAAATCAGGCACATGGGTAATCTGTTGTTTGCAGGCGACGACAGCTGGCGTTGTCGTCCTGGAAGTAACAAGGGTCCAACCCGTAAAACTGCCACATCGTAAGGAGCACCATGTCATCCAAAATAGTGCAGTAGGCGTCAGCGTTGAGCTTACCATGATTTGGGACAAAGGATCCCCGTCCATACCAGGAGAAACACCCCCAGAGCATCATTCCTCCTCCGCCAAACTTTACTGTGGGCACAATGCATTCTGACAGGAGGCGTTCTCCAGGCAGATGCCAGACCCAGACGCTACCATCCGAACTGTAGAGGGTGAACCTCGATTAGTCTCTCCAGAGAACCCGTTTCCACAAACGTACGGTCCACTTTCGACATACTATGCACCACATTAACCGAGCAGCGTGGTTGAACTTTGTGATCTACGGCTTATGGATGGCAACACGACCATGAACGTCAAGCAGATGTGTTTCCTTACGGATGGTATTCATCGAAACAACACTCTCGGATGCCTGTTGAAACTCCCGGAGAATGTGGGCCATCGGTTGGGTGCGGTTCTTCAGAATTTCTCTGGACAGCAACCGTCAGTCTCTATCTCCCAATTTCGCGGGTCTGCCGACTCGGCACATTCTGACAATCACCGCTCCCCTTTCACTTCTGAATCGCAAAGGCCACTGTAGATTTCGAGTAATTCAGCTCGCTAGATATGTCCCTTAACTAACTAACCAATGGCGCAACAATCCATAGATATGTCCCTTAAGGATCGGCCATATATGTGATACCCGACGATTGCACCATTCTCGAAATCAGAAAACTCTGCACTTCGTGGCCTCTTGCATGCGACTAATGCCAATGTATTTTCCTACACGGTATTTAACGGCGGAGGGCGTGACGTATATCAGGGCTGCAGATATCGTCATTTGTACGGTCGTCCAAATAATTTTTGCTAGATAGTGTGTGTATATATATATCCTGGCTGTTATAGTGTAAAATCTAAGTAATTTTATTTACAGGTATTTAAAAGTGTATGTATATATATATATATATATATATATATATATATATATATATATATATATATATATATATATATATATATATATATATATATACAATATATAAATTATAAACTGAAATTACAAATTCATTATAATATTAATTTAACCTAAAACTTGATTAAAACCTTTTTAGTTTTCCCTCCTGGAGCAAGAATAAATAAATTCTTGGGTGAACCCATCCTTGAGCAAGAAGCGTAAATTTGTCCGTGCGATCTTAGATCCATTCCTCAGTACTGAATAGACTGCCCCTGTGACTTGTTGATTGTGATCAACAACGCAAGCCTTTCTGGAAATTGCAGTTTCTTACAGTTAAAAGGGAGATCCGGCGGAATGAGTGGTATCCGTGGGATAAAAAATTTTTCACCCTCTCCCTTTCCTGTTAAGATTGTTGCTTCAATAATATTGCTCAGCATATTTACACACAGTTTTGTGCCGTTGCAAAGTTTTGGCGGCTCGAGGTTCCGTAGTAAAATAATTGGAGATCCAACTTTAAGTTAAAGGCGATGTGGTCGCAACCCAGCCAGATCAAATGAGTTTAGGAACTGTGTTTTGAAATTGACGACCTCATAGGTATATATTATGGTACCGATAGATTTGTATTCAGTGACTATGCCTGGTAACATGGAAAACAGTCGGATAGCTAAATTATGTTTTCAGAGCCTCTTTCTATTTTTAATATGTGGTTGTATTTAGCTATCCCAAAATTGGGGATTTTTTTAAAATTCATGCCTTAATAAAAACAAGATATTGTATAAGTGATAAAAATTTTGAGACAGGTTTTAGGTTAAAAATTTCTTGAAAAAACATTGATTAGTTAAGAAGATATCCTGCGCGATGTGCTACAAAGTCACATACAGAGAAAAACGGGTTTCATTTTTTTACGGCAACTTAGACAAAATATAATGAAATAAATATAGGAAATACAATATAAATAATTATACCTACAATTGTGGGAAAAATTATTTTAATGCATACCCTAATAAAAACAACATATTGTAGGAAATGATAAAAATTTTGGTATAGGTTTTAGGTTAAAATTTTCATGAAAAAATATTAATTAGTTATGGTGATATCTTGCGTGGCGTACAGCAACTTAGGAAAAATAAAATGAAATAAATATATGAAATACAATACAAATAATTATGCCAACATAAATAATTTTAAAATATTTTTCATAAATTTCCTTAAATTGTATGTTGTGTGTAGTATTAGAATAAAACAGTTTTTTCAGTTTTAACAGAAAAGAATTGCAAAAAGAATATTATTTACCTATGATTTGTTACTGTAAAAGTAGGAACTCAGTGTTGAAAAAAACTATTCCCTATTTTTTTTCGTGTTCAAATAAATCCTGCGAAGACAAGCAATTCAGAGTTTGGTCTCTCGCGTCCTGTCATAAAATTCACCCCTGTAGCAAAGAGCATATATACCTCTAATTATATTTAACAACCTCTCACTGTCCTTGACCCCACCGGGAATATTTTCACAAACTGTGTAAATGTCTCTCTCTCTCTCTCTCTTTTTTTTTGTCGTTATCGGTACTCAAAGCCCATATGGTCCGGATATAGTTAAGGTGGTCCAGTTTAAACTTTAAAGAAGATCTATTAGGCGGAATCATCATTGACCGGAAGTGATTAAACAACGGGGAAACGAGAAGCTTCTTCGTGCAAAAAATAGATTGAGGAGTACTGCCCAAGATGCCCAGGGCTGTAAATAAAACCAAAAATAGAAACTAAGTCACTAGATACTTAACAAGTCTCACAATACATAATTGTTTCCCACATAGGTTTTTCCCGTATACTCTGTGTCCAGTGTCCTCCGAATATTTAGAATTGTCTTGTCTTCTTTCTTTATGCTTTCACCGCCCCCCAAATGTCACCAGAGGCGCTACCGCCCCCTGGATCGTTCCAGCGCCCCCCGGGGGGCGGTATCGCCCACTTTGGGAATCCCTGTTCTAGAGTATAGAGTCTATTAGTATAGAATCTATAATTTGCCATCGCAAATGTGACTCCGTTTGCAAAATACTATTTAAAGACATTATTTAGGGATCAATACAAATACAATGGTTCTCTTCTAAAGTATTTAATTTAATATATTCGGTCATATCAATCCTACCATTGGCTGAGGCAGCTCCCGAAAGTTTATATATATTTCTACCGCTACTGTACTTTACTCATTTGAAAGTAGAATTCAGGCATACATATTCTCTAAAATTGAATATTCCCTTCGATCGATACAATCAAGAATAATTTTCAGTTAAAAAAATTAACATTGAGAATCATATTGGTTTAAATCAAGATATTTTACAAGTAAAAATCGAAATTTTTGGTGAGTACGAAGTTCTTTGTTAATGTAAATTATATTTTATTATAATTTAAGTAGTTATTGCCATACGTAAATGCTATACATTATAATGTTACTCAAATGCACGCGGTTACACGTGAATTTAAAGCTAGTAATTATGTGGCTTGTAAAACTACCAGTATAATTATCATTCATTAGCGCATCTCGTAATTTATTAATGACATTTATACTATTATTTTCATGGCAAAATTTGTTTATTGTTTACGATGGTTAACTTTGTTTTTTTTTAAATTGCATTTTTACAGCAGGTTTTATATAGTCTTAAAACTTAACAATTTCAAAACTGTCATCGGAGCTTTTAAGATACAAATATATATACACAGTAATATCATTCTCATCCAAAATAACGGAAGGTTGATACTCTTTGGGAATTCTTTTACCCTATGTCATATTTGTTAATAATTCTTCAGTATAATAATTAGTATAATGTATAACTAACGGAGAAATGAAAACCTGAAATCTTCCGTTTAGTTCCATGAATCTGTTGATGTGTGATGCGGTAATAAAATACAAATATAATATTACACACATTTTATTTGACACACATTAAGAACACAAACTACACTCAGGCAACACGGACAGATACATTACGAAGACTATAATAGAACATATCATTTCAGCCGTTAGGTGGTGTTGACAGGTTGATCACGGGATTATTGTCAACTGAAATTGATAAAGAAAAACTGAAGAATGGGTGCACTCGTCTCGAAATATCTGATAATTGACATTTATGTATAGTAGCAATTTCGGCGAGCTTGTTGAAAAAGTGAAATTTTACACCTTTGTGCAGTTCTCTGCTTTTATTACCTTAGTTTGTGGTAACGTATATACTAAAACAACGAACTTACCATTAACGAAATGCGACGAGGTTTTCTACACTAAACTATTTATTACAAGAACAATTAGACTACGTAAATACCGTTCTCAATGCTAGCAGGCAACAGGGAATTATTTATCGCGCGTGTTAATCCCGCTAGCTATATTACGGAGATCCTGTCAGAATTCATCCACGCCACTGCGTGTACATACTATGCCACACTAACCTTTCTATCTTCACTTTATCACCAGATCGCTGGAACAATAGCTAATTTCATACCGCCTTCGGTAAGCTTGATAATGTCCGGCTGCTGTACGTCAAGGCGATCTTCACATTTTCAATTTTTTTCCATTTCTCTGCTCACCTCGGTTCGACCTCGCCTCGTTGTGAAAACCTCTCACTGACGCGTGTGTACACTATCTACGGGGTTCCATCTAGTAGAAAAGCGCCGCTCCTTTCCATTCGCTTGATTCTTCTTCAAACAGCGACTTATTTAAACCAGAGGAGGGTTAATTTTGATTCAATAGCTCTCACCTTATGTGAAAGATTACCAGAGTTGAGAATGGTGCAGTTGTATAGGTTGCTAGAGACTGTTTTCTCAACGCTGGCTATGGATCTGCGTCTTATTAAGGGAATAAAGTTTGAAGGAAGTGATGAGGAGGAACAAAATGTGTAAAGCAATTCGATATTACTGGAACAGTGGCAAGTTTTCACGCTTAAATTCTCTGTTTTGAAAAACCACAGATAAAAGAAGCAAAGAATTTGTAGTTTACATGTATATTTAAACGCAATGTGTGTAAGTTTGCGTTAATTTATGTAAGCCTCATAAGGAAGCTTGTTGGACCAACCACTGTTCATGAGTTATCAAGAATTCTTGTTAATTTTCATATTACTCCAAAGTGTAGATTTATTTTCAAATAAATAATTCAGTTCTTTTGTTTCACTCATCAGTTAAAAATCTGGAAAATTTGTTATTTGGTGAAGTGCACAAAATAGAATGCTTTTTATGATAATATTTTTGGCTGCTTTTCCAAAACAGAATTTTGACTTTTCTCTTTTCTCGGCTTAAGGTCACACATAAATATTCTGTATCGAGTTATCCTGAAAGTAAAATAAACAAAAAATTCCTCCTATAACCAACAGATGGCAAAAATTGATATTGTAAAGATATTTTTCGCCTTTGTTTAAATTTAATGAGGAATTAAAAATAATTAGCTATCCCATGGACCAATTTTATTGAAACTTCCAGCTTTATTCTGTTTCGATTTATTTTATGGGTACCATATTTTTACATATAATGGTGCCATTGTACTTTTTCGTAGTATTGAATTACAAACAAAGAAATTCAAAGTATTACGGTTATAAATTGCTATCCATACTAATATTAACTTTCTGTCCTTTGTTATTCACTAAAGACTAATCTGTATCTAGTGAGAATCAAATGAATATATATTTCATAAAGGTATAATATTAAAGTGCTGTCCTTTTCAGTCAAAATAATATTTTTTTTGTGTGAAATCCAATCCTTTATCAGTCACCCCCTTTTAATCTTTTTAGTGTGCACATGAACTAGATAATTTCTTGAGAATTTACATTGTTTTATATATAGGCATTTTCACCCTATCATAGCTGCATAATACCAGTACATGTTTTTCTTGTTGGATTATTGTGTTTTACTTTGTGGTTGTGGATTTCTTATTTATTACTTTATAGTTTCTCTTTTGGAAACATTTGTTTAGGTTTCATCGCCGTAGGGATGAAATATTTTTTGAGATTTTAAAATAAACGTCGCTATAAAATGTAGACGTTGAAATAGAAGTCCTACAGTTAAACAAAAACCTCCATGTCTGTGCACAAGTACCTTGAAATAAAGCGAAATCATGCAGCTTTCTTGACGTTTAATCACTTTTTGACCTACTTCTCGATATTAACTAATTTAATTACCATAAGCAGTTTAATTTTTTACCAAAATTTCTATTTATAAAAATTTGCACCGTAATAATTGTCTTAATTATAAGTTTAGTATTCCTGGCTATCTAGTTTAGTACTATAAGTTTTCTACAGTACAACTAAACCACTATAAGTTTTTGGTTTTTAATACTTCTTGTGAAATATTTTCTAAACTAAAAAAAAGAAATTAAAGTGCTCTTAGTTAATACTAACTAATGCCCTGAACTAAGGAAAAATTTTATCTCACATAGTCCACTGTTTATGACTGTCTGTTTCATTTTTCCCCTTTTGAAAAATATCAGAGGGGGGGGAGGGCATGCCTTTCTTCTTGAAATCCTTCGGATATTAACCCCGAAAAGCGAAGGAAAGTTACACATCTGTCCACCCAATGCTTCTTGGAAGTAGTCAACATGAGGTTCAGTGGTTAAAAGTTTCTAAATCAAACGACAAAAGAAACGAAAGTCAACAGAATTAATATTAAGAATAACATTTAATGAAAATAGAATGTGCTCTTAGTAAGAAGCACCCTTTCGAAGTGACAAAAATTTACTTAACGCGGGAATCGAAATGTTGAAAATCAATGCGCATGCGCGCTATACAGGAAGTGATCTATTTATAGAAATCTCGCGCTACAATTCACTATAGCAGCTGTTAGTAGAATTACATTGCGAACAGTTTATGATTAAAAATAAAAAAATAGTTAATATAATCGAAGAAGGAAAAGTCCGGAGATGATCAGACTGGAACATCCCGGCCACCGTTGGACGGCTGTCCAACATCTTCACTGATGGGTAAGGGCACAACCTTCGTGATCGCTCGGCGGAAGGTTCCCTTAGATGTCTGTAAGTCCAGTACTCGTACCACTCCGTCAGCTCCAGGATGAACTCCAATGACTCTGGCAAGGTTCCATTCCAAGGGTGTCTTGCAGGGCTCCTTTAGCAGTACAAGTTGGTCTACTTCTAGGTTTTGTCGTCTTTGGGTCCACTTTGGTCTTGTCTGCAGCTGGTTTAAATATTCTGTGGTCCATCTGTCCCAAAACTTTTTCCTCATCTCTTGAATCAAGCCCCACCTAGAGGAAGGAGAAAAGGAATCTGGAGCAGTATGAGGTTCAGGAAACGACGTAATAGGGGCACCAATTAAGAAGTGCCCTGGAGTTAATGGCTGTAAATCATTGGGGTCCGCAGACATTGGACACAGGGGACGAGAGTTAAGAATACTCTCTATCTGAACTACTATTGTATTTAACTCCTCGAAATTTAAAATGGTGGTTTTTGCAATTTTCAGGAGTATTCTCTTCATTGATTTTATGTTGGCTTCCCACAAGCCTCCAAAATGAGGTGATGCAGGTGGTGTGAAAGTCCATTGAATGCCTTCTTCAGCGCTGAAATTCTGTACTGGGTTAGACTTGCAAATTTGAAATAAGGAATTCAAAATATTTTTAGCGCCTTTAAAATTGGTGGCGTTATCACTCCAAATGAGAGATGGTTTCGAACGTCTTGACACAAATCTTCGCAATGAAGCTAAGAATGCTTCAGTCGTTAAGTCTGATACGACCTCAAAGTGAACTGCTTTTGTACAAAAGCAAATAAATATAACGATGTATGATTTTATTTTAACTCTGGATCTTTTTAGATTAGGTTTAGTTAAGATAGGTCCAGCGAAATCAAGACCTACTTTTTCAAAAGGTCTAGAAGGTACAATTCTGTCTCTAGGCAGATCACCCATTATTTGGTTAATAGTTTGAGTTTTTGATCTAAAGCATGTCAAGCATTTACTAATGACTCTTCGCACCCTATTTTGACCAGAGGGTATCCAATATTGTTGGCGAATCAAATAAAGTGTGGTTTGTGTTCCAGAGTGCAAAGATTTGATATGGTAATAGTTAATGAGTAGCTGAGTAAAGTGATGTGATTTAGGTAAGAGTTTTTGATGTTTCTGTGATTCTTGTAGTTCAGAAAACTTCAATCGTCCGCCAACCTTTAAAAATCCGTTCCCGTCAATAAAAACGTTTAACGACAAAATCTTACTACTTCTTGGAAGAGGTTGGTTGTTCTTCAAGCATTTAATTTCGGTACTGAATTCAGAAGCTTGTATTCTCTTAATTAAAACATTTGTGGCATTTTGTAACTCAGTTGCACTTAAGTTGTCCTTTTTTCTATCCATTTGCTTAAGTTTACAATTATTACTAAATCTAATTAAGTAAGCAGTTACTCTAATCAATTTGGAAAAAGAGGAATATTTAGTTATAAAACTATAAAAGTCCTGATTCTTATCTAAAACGTTTGTATTTAAAGCTGTAATTGTTTTAATTTCAAGTGTCTGTTGGTTCTTTTCACATTTAATATCCTTAGATGGTTCTAAGTTCTTAGGCCAGGTGGATTCGTCTTGTTTTAACCAGGATGGTCCTTGCCACCACAAATCACTGTTTTTTAATTCAGACACAGCGAGTCCACGTGAAATCAAATCCGCCGGATTTTCTTTCCCAGGGCAATGAGCCCATTGAGTTGGATTAGTGTATTTGTGAATTTCCTTTACCCTATTTTTTACGAAAACTTTAAATCTGTCAGGTGAGCCCTTTATCCAAAAATATGTAATGGATGAATCCGTCCAAAAAAATTTGGAAACCGGAAACTCAACCTTTAATTATTTTGTCGCTTAACCGTGCTGACAACAGGGTTCCCATTAGCTCGAGTCTTGGTAAGGATAAAGTCTTCAAGGAGGCTACCCTTCCTTTAGATGCAACAAAACTAATCACAACGGTGTTGTCTTTCAATTTTGCACGCAAATAAGCAACTGTCCCGTATGCTTTGATAGATGCATCCGCAAAGAAATGCAACTGAATATTGTCAATGTCTTGATTTAAGGCATGTGCAAAATAGTAACGGGGTACACGAATTTCACTTAACTTTTTTATGTCATCACACCATTCTTTAAAAATCATAGCAGTCTGTTTTGGTATGTTCTCATCCCAATCTAACCCAAGGCACCATATCTCTTGTAGTAAGCATTTGATACGAATTGTGAACGGACCTAAAAGACCGATTGGATCAAATATTCGACCGGCAATTTGCAGTACATATCTTTTAGTCTCGTTCCCTTTAAACAGGCATTTTTCAATATTTTGAGTATCAAAATAAAACACATCGTTTTTAGGATTCCATCCAACTCCCAGAACTTTTGAAGGAACTAAAGGTTTGTCAAAAGAGTCCTCAAAGTCCTCAACTTCAAATCCAAGCGCTTTTAATTTAGCTAATAATTCTGGAGAATTAGTTCTCCATTTTCTTAAATACATACTGGCTTCTTTAAAAATATCATGACTTTGTAGGCACGTAGTAAGTGCTATGTCAACAGTCTTTTCACCGAAAATATAATCGTCGACATATAGACAATCATGCAACAACTGACAAGTATGAGGAAGGATTTCTACATACCCCTTCAGATGGTATTTAATTGTAGCGTTCAACAGGAATGGGCTGGATGTGACCCCGAACAAAACTCGTGTCAATCGGTATTCTTGAAGGTTCTCGTCTGCTATGTGGCTTTCGCTCCAAAGAAATCTTGTAAAGTCTCTGTCTTCCTCATCTGTTTCTATTTGCAGAAACGCTGCCTTGACGTCCGAAGTAATAGCTATGGGGTTCGTTCTAAATCTTAATAAAAGATTAAAGAGATCAGGTAATAAGTTTAAACCAGCATACAAACAATCGTTTAAAGAAATTTTTCCTTTTCCATGAGAGGAGGCATCGAAAACGATGCGCAGACGACTAGTACTCTTGTCATTTCTAATTACAGCTCTGTGTGGGAGATAGAAACAGTTCACTTCTTTCGTTCCCCTCTCTACAGGTTCTATGATATTTTCTTTCCTATAGTCATCGAGAACTTTTCGGTATTCTGTAAAATATAAAGGATCATTAATGAATGATTTCTTAAGCGTTTGGAATCTCCTGTTGGCAACTTCTTTATTATCATCTAACATCTGCTTCATTTCAGGTTTCCATGGTAACTTGACCTTGTAGCGTCTATTCTGAAATGAAATTCCTTCATTAAAATTTCTCATTATCTCCTCTTCAATTTCATCTTTGGCATCAGCTTCTGCACTGATTCCAATGCCTTCGAGTTCAAAGAACTCTTTCAACTGATCACAAATGGTCTTCTCTTCAACTGCAACTTTCATACTAACCAACTCATGATTTACACTCCCTCTTCCCAGAAGGCACCAACCAAACAGTGTTTCTGAAGCTACAAGTTTATCATCTAATCGTTTAATTCTGCCACTTACTATGTTAAAATAGAAATCTGATCCAACTAAAATAACTATTTCATTGTCTCTATAATTATAGGAATCTGCAAGTTGTAGATTTTTTAAATATTTATAGCTTTTAGATATGTTTAGGTCAGGGGTTGGTATGTTAGCTGCCGAAATCTGGTCTGTAACTAATGCTTCAATTTCAATGTTCAAAGATGGCACATCTCTATTTTCCAGACGGACTTTTACAACATCATAAATTTTTTGAGTTGCTTCCTTAACACCAAAGGCATAAACAGAAAGCTTTTCGGTTCTTATTACGGGAAGCTTTAATTTTTGAGAAATTGTACAATTAATAAAACTTTTCATCGATCCGTTATCTAAAAGAATCCTAACAGGTTCTTTTTCTTCGTTTGAGGAAGATCTAATCATCGCAGTACAGGTTTGCAATAAAACTCCTGACTGGTTTTTTGCTACCGAATTGTTTTTAATATTTTCTTGGCAATGCGAAACTGCGGTAACAACTTTATCGTCAATCGTTTTGCCAAATTGAAAACAAATAGACCGATTATGTTTATGATTACAAATATCACACATTTCCTTTTTCCTACAGTCTTTTATTCTGTGTTTTTGCTGTAAGCACAGAAAGCAACGCGCTTGTTTCTTTAATAGTTCCTTCTTTTCATCAACAGTTATGCTATTGCAATGTTCAGAATTGTGATTTGTTGCTTTACAGTAGAGGCATGCCGTTTCTGAAATTGGCGCTAAATATTCTACTGTTTTGTCTACATTAGATGAAATGAAAGGACGACTTTGATTTCGCGACGTCTCACGAGCATTGTAATTATTATAGCTACCCTTATGGGTACTTACGTATTATAGCTGAAGCTTTGCGGTTTGGCGAAAAAGCGGCAATAAAGCGCCAATTATGCGCCCCATCCTTGTTGATAGTATTGTTTCCGCCATTCATTGCTTTTCGCTCCCGTTCTAAGTTTCGTTTTGAAGATTTTCTTTATTTTTTTAGGTTATGAAAGTTATTTGACAAAGATCTTTTATAAAAGAAGTTTGACGAGAAATATGACAGTGTAATACCTCAACTTTGATAAAAGATAACTTTTATAAAAGTTGGGTTCTTCGTCAGTTTTATAAAAGATTTCGGTGCCCGGATGTTATAAACAGCATGTTAAAAAAATACAAATGTGTGGAAAACGCGGCAGATAAAGAACAAGATTTCGATTCGAAATAGTTTTAGCTCTAATTAAAAATTGCGCACTAATGACAAAACAGAAATACACGAAAAATATTCAAAATGAGTATGTTAAAAACGCAAATCTTTCAAAGGAAAAGTCTTAGGATGCTGAAATTTTGCATGGTGGTTACTCCTAAGCTCTAGATGCCCACTTAGAAATATTTTTAAAAAGTACAAATATTAAGGGGTTTAAAAGGGGCTTAACCCCCTCCCCACTGAAAAAAAAACCCATTGTATCTCTGAAACCATAGGCCCCAGGAAGTTGACATTTCGTATGGTGGTTCCCCTTAAGCCCTAGGTAACCACTAAAAAATCTTTTTGAAAAATGCAAATTTTAAGGGGGTTAAAAGTGGCTTAACTCCCCCTCTAAAAAAACCCCATAGTATCTCTGGAACCATAAGGCCTAGAAAGCTGAAATTTTGCATGGTGGTTCCCCTTAAACCCTAGGTACACACCAGTAAATATTTTTTAAGAGCTCGAATTTTAAGGGGTTTAACCCCCTCCCCCCTAAAAAATCCCACTGTATCTCTGGAACCATAGGGTCTAGGAAGCTGAAATTTTGTATGGTACTTCCCCTTAAGCCCTAGGTACACACCAATAAATCTTTTTTAAGAGCTCGAATTTTAAGGGATTTAGCCCCCTTAGATAGAAATAACTTTTATAAAAGATCTTTGTCAAAGAACTTTGATAGTGAAATAGGGGTATTTTGAGGTTATAGCATTTATTTTATGTATAACTGTTATAAAAGATACAAATAACTTTTAAAAAATATCTTTGTCAAAGAACTTTGATAGTGTAATATAGGCCAAAAGGAAGAAGATGCAGTGTCTTTTTTCCAGATCCGTGGAATTTTGCCCAGTCAGCGTGTATGCCCTAACTTTCACAACATGCGTGCCTATTTTAATCGACCAGTAGCTGCAGATGTAATATTAAAGATTGCGGCAAAACAGTCAGAATTCAGAAGGAAAACTGGTTCTACGGTTCCAGATTGCCATTACTTTAAAATCCCGATTGCCAAACTTTAAATATTTGCATTTTCCGTCGAAACCTGTATGCATATCAATTTGTGTCTAATTTGCATTACCCCTTCTTTGCGCGTCGCTTTTTTTTTTTTTGTCTAAGAGTGTATTCCTATTTTGTCTTTAATATGAAATTTTTAATTAGATCTAAAATTATCTATAGCGAAATCATGTTCTTCAGCTGCTTATTTTTTTTAAACTTTTCCATGTGTTTTCCAAATACTTTTTTAAACATGCTGCTGCTCAAAATGTTGATGCATGTTTAATAACTGCTTTCGTATATTTCATACACGTGCTTCGCCACAGATTACACGAGTGCCATGAATTATGTCATTTGGTTCATTTAATTTCAATTAACTTTAGCAGTAAGGTGGGGTCATTTCTCATAAGGAGTTCATCGCGGAATTTAACGACAGTGATCCGAATTTAAATACGAGTTTTGGATATTTCATTTTTATTTTGGGCATTTAAAACCACTTTACAACCTCCTAAAAAGTTGCTTTTTAAACATCTTTCTTGGCCAGCACCTAGAGCCTAAGAGGAAACGCCATGCAAAATTTCAACTTCTTCGGCCTTATTGATCCAGAGATACAGTGGGCTATATTTTTTTTTTTGGGGGGGGGGAATAAACCCCTTAAAATTTGAATGTAAAAAAAGATTTATTGGTGTGCACCTAGGGCTCAAGGAAAACCAACCAACAAAAATTTCAGCTTCCAGGCCTTATGGTTCCAGAGATACAGTGGGTTTCTTTTTTTTTGGAGGGGGGGCGGGGGGCTAAACCCCTTAAAATTTGAACTAAAAAAGGAAAAAATTATTGGTGTGCACCTAGGGCTTAAGGAAAACGAACCAACCAACCAAATTTCAGCATCCCAGGCCTTATGGTTCCAGAGATACCGTAGGTTTCTTTTTTTTTTTGGGGGGGGGGGGCTAAACCCCTTAAAATTTGAACTTAAAAAAAAAAGATTTATTGGTGTGCACCTAGGGCTTAAGGGAAACCAAACAAACAAATTTCAGCTTCCCAGGCCTTATGGTTCCAGAGATACAGTGGTTTTTTTTAGAGGGAAGGGGGGCTAAACCTCTTAAAATCCGAACTTTAAAAAGATATTTATAGGTGTGCCTCTAGGGCTTAAGAGGAACCACCATACAAAATTTCAGCTTCCTAGGCCTTATGGTTCCAGAGATACAGTAGGATTTTTTTGGGGGGGGAGAGTGGGCAAAGCCCCTTAAATTTCGAGCGTTCAAAATGATTTATTGATATGCACCTAGAGCTTAAGAGGAACCACCATAGGAAATTTCAGCTTCCTTGGCCTTGTGGTTCCAGAGATACAGTGGGTGTTTTTAGAGGGGGCAGGGGGTTAAGCTCTTTTTAACCCCCTTAAAATTTACAGTTTCCAAAAAAAAAAAGATTTTTTAGAAGTCACCTAGGGATTATGGAGAACCACTATACGAAATTTCAACTTCCTAGGCCCTATGCTTCCAAAGATACAGTGGGTGTTTTTAGAGGGGGGGGGGGCAGGGGGTTAAGCTCTTTTTAACCACTTAAAATTTACAGTTTCCAAAAAAAAGATTTCTTTCAAGGCACCTAGGGATTATGAGCAACCACCATACGAAATTTCAACTTCCTAGGCCCTATGGTTCCAAAGATACAATGGGTGTTTTTAGAGTGGGGCAGGGGGTTAAGCTCTTTTTAACCCCCTTAAAATTTACAGTTTCCAAAAAAAGATTTCTTAGAAGGCACCTAGGGATTATGGGGAACTACTATACGAAATTTCAACTTCCTAGGCCCTATGGTTACAAAGATACAGTGGGTGTTTTTAGAGGGGGGCAGTGGGTTATGCCCTTTTTAACCCCTTAAAATTTGTATTTAATAAAAAAAATCTTATTGGGCACGTAGAGCTTGGAATTAACCACGTTTTCCACACATTTGTATTATTTTAACATGCTTCTGCTCGAAATGTTGTTTATAATTTCCGGGCAGTAAATAGGTTGCCACTGTGAAGATAGGTGTTGGCGAGCAGATATTACGCCAAAGGTTAAAGTCTGCCAAGCTTCAGCTATAATACGTAAGTACCAAATTGGGTTGATATTTTGAACCCGAATGCTGATTGACTGGTTTTTTTCTTTCAATTTTTGAATTTTGAAACAAAATGGAAGATTCCCTACATTTTATTTCGATTTTAAGAAATTTCAATAATTCTGAAACATCAAAGTGATTCATTTCTTGATCCAATCGTTTTCTATTAAATGCTAAGGATAACTCCTCTGGAATTAATTTTATTAAAATAGGGTATAATAAATGGCCATACATTCCAGAGGTTACGTTGAGTGATTCTAAACTTCTAATTTGCACCTCACAGGTGTCAAAGTTTACGTAATCCAGTTATATTATTTGTATCTTTAACAGGGTATAAATTTAATAATCTGTTCATGTGGGCATTTATTACCAGGAAATCTTTGCCGAATCTCTGTTCTAAGAGGCAGAGGGCTTCTTTATAATTTTCTTCAGTTAGTGCGAATCCATTAACTACGTTAGCGGCAACACCGCCTAACAAAGATTTTAAATAACTAAATTTATCAATAAGTGATAAAGTTTCGTTTTTATTGATTGCGTTCTGAAATTTATTCCAAAACTCTAGCCAGTTGCAAGGATCTCCATAATATTTATCAATATTCAATTTAGGTAATTTAACAGTTTTCAAATGATTTTGAGAGATTGATGAAACTCCACTAGCACTGCTTTCGCTGGTTCTACCATCATCTTGACCCGATATATTTCGATCAACATTACGACAAATAATTTTCAGTTGTGCGGAAAGCTTTGCATTCCACAATGTCATTTTACTATTATAATCAACAGCAGAATTAATCTCAGAATCAAATTCTTTCTCTTCTGTTATAAGAGACTGAACTGCCTTGTCTAAATCTTTTATTTGTTTAATTAAATCCAAAAGTTGAATTAAATTCTGTTCTAATAGCTCTTCAGTATTTAACTGATCAAATTCGCTTTCGAGTTTGTTCAAAAATCTAGTTACTGCGGCGCGAACAACGCCTCTAATCTTTTTTTTGCTTCGACAATTCATCCATCTCTCAAGTTATGTGATACTTCAACAATATTCAATAAATCAAAATTCTACTATATATTCATATTCAACATTTCAACACTTCTATAAAATTGGAATTCTATACTCAGAAACTAAATAAATCTCTACAGTTATATCAACTAAATCAACAATTTTTCAAATCTTCAATCAAGTTCTTCTAATAGTTTCAAATAATTGAGCGCTGGAGCATCTAATAAAAATATTCTTCTTACCTTGGAAAGGCATCAAATCCGTGTTAATCCATAAACGAAATCACAATGGCGTCGGTCTTCCCAACCGAAGTACGAGTATTTCTCGCCTAACTAAACCTACCACAAGGGAACGAAAACGCCAACTGAGTTTTATTCTAATGAATTTATTTCAAATCAAAACTTCCAGTGCCGATGCACCAAATGGAAGTAGTCAACATGAGGTTCAGTGGTTAAAAGTTTCTAAATCAAACGACAAAAGAAACGAAAGTCAACAGAATTAATATTAAGAATAACATTTAATGAAAATAGAATGTGCTCTTAGTAAGAAGCACCCTTTCGAAGTGACAAAAATTTACTTAACGCGGGAATCGAAATGTTGAAAATCAATGCGCATGCGCGCTATACAGGAAGTGATCTATTTATAGAAATCTCGCGCTACAATTCACTATAGCAGCTGTTAGTAGAATTACATTGCGAACAGTTTATGATTAAAAATAAAAAAAGAGTTAATATAATCGAAGAAGGAAAAGTCCGGAGATGATCAGACTGGAACACTTCTTATTACAGCGTTCGGCGTGCTTTAGAAATTTATCTACGTAAAATATTTCAATTATTTATCATGAATATAAATACTAGTTGGCGTTTCCGATGTGTATTGCAAAAAAATATGCAGGTGTAGAGAATGCGAAAACATATGCTTACACAGAACACTTTTTTAGGAGGGAACCACTATCATCATTAGTATTTTCACCATTCCCGAAACAGCTTTTAAAGATAGTCATCAGTAGCGTTTCTCTTGGGAGTAATAGCATGATAATAAAATCCTGTTTGATAGTAGGTAATACTCATTTGCGATTTTTTAAAAATATTACGTGGTATAAAGGTTTTATATCCTGCCGAACCTCATTAACTTTAAATACATAATAAGATATATATTTGTACTCTATAAACATTGTATAAAATTAATTTTAGCTGCAGAATTAATGAGTCGAATTTAAGTCAATGTGATATAAATCACACACGCATAGAAAAAAAAGTAAAATAAATAAAAAAACAAAGTAAAATAAATTTATTGCTGTGCAAACAGAGTATTGATTAATAAGAAATTTCGGAATGGGGCATGAATTAATAAATATCTTTCTATAGGTATTTTTTTTATCTTAATAAAGATAATTCTAAGAAAATGCTCAAAATATCGCATAATTTGACGGCATTTATTACGCATGTTTTGACTTGTACCTTTCGCGACAAAATAAATATATATAAAATATTTATGTGTATACTCACACAATACTCATGATATCAAATTGTCTGACCACGTCAAAAAATTAGGAAAAGACTTTGTACCTTCATTTGAAAAAGTCACATTATAGGTGTTATAAGAATTACTATTTTGTACCAGAATTATGTTGTAGGCCAAAGCGGGGCACATGTCAATGAGGAAATTTGTACATAATCGGTAGTATCATTGATTGTTTTCAATGGTGGCACCGTATAGGTGAACCAACACTACCACCAGGCGTCACCTCAATTTTGGCCGACCACCCGCAGAGTCGATAGCTGGGGGGGGGGGGGGGGGAGAATCGCACCTTTCCCCACCTTATCTGACCTAATAGAAAGACTTTCCAATCTACGGATATCCGGTCTAGACACGAAAGTATTAATGGCGTTCGTAAGTATTGGAACCGAACAACTCCAGCTCTAAACCCAACACGCTACTACTAGGCTACCGTGGCCCTTATATCTGAATACAAAGCTATTTTAAAATAACCTTTGAATACATAGGAGAATTGCTATGGATAAACTTTTCAATTATTTCGGAATTTAATTTGCGTTCATTTGTGTATTGTTTTTTAGTTGATTTGCTGGACTAAATTTCTTTTAATCTTCGTTTACGCTGAGTTACCTCCTAGGTAACTTCAAGTAATATTATCAATAATGCGTTCCAGAGCACTAGAAGCTTAAGAATCCAAAAAATATTATAATAAGAAGGACTAGTATTCTTAAATTTAGTCATGAATATATATATATATATATATATATATATGATGCTTTAGAATAATTAAAGGATAAAATAAAACAAAAATCTAGACAGTCTTGAATTATACACGCGTGCATATATGAGTGGGGGCTTATGACTTGTTAGTGCAAGCATTAGCAACTTTTTTTTATTACATCTTGGAAGAATTTTAAATTTAATTAAAGCCGAATGAATGGCAAAAAAAAAAAAAAAGGAAATGCCTACTTTCTGTACTTTTATGGAGTAAAGAAAAAGTAATTAGTGAAAGTGGAATGGCTCTTAGATAATTTATATACAAATAAGTAAAACACAAGCTACTATAAAAGGCATTTTTAAAGACATTAAAAGACTGCAATGTCATCAGCTGGCATTAAAAAGCATTTAGTTCTTAAGTCTAAATAAAAGTATTTCAATTAGGAATTATACATTTAAAATTGACAATGCATTTTTGCTCAATTTTGGCATTAAAGCAAAGCAGTCTACAGAATGCAATGAATTCTGGGAGATAAAAATCAGGCACATGCACTCACGAGATTAGAAATTTTGGAATTTAATTTCCGTAAGATACATGGTTACGTAAAAAGAAAGACTTTATGGTGAATTTGGGATAATGTAATTAGTATTGAACACTATGAAATATATAATAAAAATTAATACAGCAGTTGATGTAATAAAATAAAAAATAAAAAATAACATTAACGATAAATAAAAATAAAGAAGACCCGAAGAGTTTTGCCCACAGAAGTATTTTTTTTTTTTTACAATGCGGAGGCACTTGTCGTGAGACATTCGCCTATACCACGCCGCAATTTTACTGCCCATTTTATTGTGGGGGGACCATATAGGCGGACAGAATTACCCCCTATGAAGGGACGACACGAACGGAGGCATATTTCGTGGCGCGACGCCGGGACTCGATCTGAGCCCCACAGAAGTATATTACGCTACTCTTTCCAGATAGAACGTTCTGTGAGCCAATGAGTCAAAATTAGTCAAATATAGAGTTATTTTACACAGTTCATATTGATTCTCATTGAAGTTAGCAACAAATTTCTTCACTAAAAGTTATAAAAATATCGATTTTCAAACTAGGAATATAGAAATATCCAAATTCTTAATCTTGAAAAACAAAATCAACTGTTATTTTTTTAAAATCTAAAATGCAAGAAAATCTGACGTCGAAAAGCCAGAGTTCTAAATAATCGGTCTCAGGACTGACTATGAAAACTAACAGAATGGAAAATTCATCGAGTTTTCAGTTAATTAACTTCATTTCATAGATGGAACTGATAAAAATTAAATGTGATATTTAGCATATTTTATTGTCTTTTTTTCGATAGTTAAGAATTTACCTGAAAACATTTCCGATGGTTCTCTGGTAAGGGAGTGGTTGGGACAGATCGGCGCTGAAGTGGCATCAGTTTGACCGGATTTTCTAGTTGTGAGTAGACACCATCAGTTGGTCTGGTGAACATCGAGGTTTCGCAATCGAGGCATTCTTTAAAAACAACGATTCTGTAACAGCGACACAGAGGGCATGTAGGACGCACTTCGGGATCTATGCCGTTCTGCTCGAAAAACAATCTTGCGATAAGTTTCAAATATGGGTATGTGAGTAAGTCTGCATTACGAATGTTTGGTTTGGTTTGGAGCGCTACGGTCAACTTTTTGCTACACGAGGGCTAATTAGACCGGGACCTACAGTGTAAAGCCGATTCCGAACGGCTACAAACATCCATGCCAACGGTGGGATTCGAACCCACAGGATCTGAACCGAATGCTAGCGCCCTAGCCATTCGTCCTGCATTATGAAGGAAACCAAGTGGTCGTCCTAGGAACGTTAGAACAGTGGTCCCCAACCCCCGGGTCGCGGACCGGTACCGGTTCGTGGATCAAATGGTACTGGGACGCCAAAGGAACATTAAATTATTTCCATTTTATTTACTGTGGTGTATTTTGTTTGTGCGACTTTGTCGGGTTTGTGCTAATGTATACCTTTGTAACAGAAAAAAAATTGTAACTATTTTAAATTAGTTTCTTGTTTATTAAAAATTTCAAGATTATGAATTAAAATTGCAGTCATAGCCCCCCTCAGAGGGGCCGCCGTAAAATTATCAAACGTTGACCGGTCCGCGAGGATTAAAAGGTTGGGGAGCACTGCGTTAGAACGACTGAAAATGCGCAAAGACTCCGTGAGTCCGTTTGGTGAAGAACTTACCGTTATTCCCCCAGAGATGATTGATCCTTCTTCAATGGACTGTGTACTATATTTTTTCAATTCAAAACTGCAATGTCTTAGTGGTTTTATTACACACACAAAAACAAACATAACAACTAACTAGTTTGCCCTATGGCAAGAACAATGCAGACCATACTGCGATTGACAATAATATTTAACAAACCATACTGTGCAAAACATACAACTAATACTAAAATGCGACTACTCAGAACAGTTTCTGAAACTGAACTGTTGCCATTAGCAACCATAAAATATTTCTAGTGGCGCGCCAAGGTTGGCGGGCTTTTACAAATACCAAGGTAAGCCGTAACAATGTAGAACAGAGTGATGGAAAGCTTGATAATGGTTTTTGCAGTGCATCGCAAATAGCGGGAGACATCTGAGTGATGTTATTTCCCAAACATAGTGGGAAAAAACTGAATTATAAGTATTTTTAGAAAATACTGTTTTTTCTGTAAATTAGCCGCTGCGCGACCAACATGGTCGCTTTTAGTTTTATATTTTCTTTTGCAAAACAACTCATCTGAAAGTAACATTTGTAAGGAATGTTACCATTACCTGTCGTCATAAATATACGCTGTTAAGGGGTATTCTTTATAAGGCTGATTCTAAAACATCGTGATTAAAAAATGTGAATTTTCATTACAGAGTTAAAGATAAGACTGAGAAACCCAACACCAATGATTTTAAAAATTGCATCCCCTCTCTGTATGTACTATTTTTCAAAATTAAGATATTTACACTTGATCCTTACATCAAATAAGAAATTGTTGGGGAAAAATTTTCACTTAAAATAATGGAGAAAAATGCAGCAAGTACTAAAATATAGTGTGGATTACATCAGTCTCTGTATGTACTATTGTTCACAATTCAGATATCTACACTTAATCATATCAAATAATAAATTGTTGGGAAAATTTCTTCACTTATAAAATGGAGTAAAAATTCAGCAAGTACTGGAAAAAGTGTACAAAATTAACTTTTACTGGCTCTCGGCTGTTATGCCGGCGACAGTTAAGTTCAACCTCGCGATCATTTATGCTGTCTTTCACACCTCTTTCTTAATGAATTATTTCTTCTTCTCTTTCTTTTTCGAGACTGTTCCCAATTTTCACTTGATCATGCATCTCGCTTTCGACATTACTGATTTCAGTGCGTGAATCCATGTTGACACGCGGTTGCAAATTGTGGACGGCCGCCAATGTTTACATCTGGTAGTTGCAGACGTTGCCATTCGGAGTGTAGAAATATCGTCAATTTTTGTGCCGCATACCTACGCGTTTTATATATATAGATTTTTTCGTTTGTTTTTTTTACCCTTTGATATGTGGAAGTCCCATTCTGTAGCACCCCGTATCATGGATTAAATGTGGAAGAGACTATAATCTTCAGAATTTTTATTCGTGATAGAGCCATTATTTAGTTTTAAGATATGAAGCGTTGAAAGGCAAAGTGGTGTAAGTCAGTAAGTCAAAAGAGTTTAACTGGAAAATCTACAAAAAATTCCATCATAAATTGAACAAATTATAATTCATAACAATTATTACAATACTGCAAATAATAACTTTTTACAATTCAACTATAAATTGAACATGGGGATTATTTATTTGCCCTCAAATGAAAAAAGTTGAAAATGTGACTTACACCACTTTGCCTTTCAACGCCTCATATGCTAAATATACGAGAATATTATTTTGTGATTAATTTGTTCCTTAAGTTAAAAAAAAAATATGGTCTGGAATAAAATTTGATACATTATAGGGAAAAGACATTTAAGTGTCTGTAATAACTGCAAGTCTCTAGGAAATATCTTTCATTCAGACGCATACTGAGCGCCATATTTTAGTAAAAAGAATCTCCTTTTTTTGTCGATTTATTTTATACAATGCTTCGATTTTTCTTTCCATTGTGTTATGTACTGCAAATGATTTTCCGATTTCCTATTGTTCACTTTGTAACCTTGTGTTTAGAGCTTGTCGTTTTTGAGAGGAATGACAAAAAAATAGCTGCGAAAGATATAAAAATAGCACTATCGTAAGTGATGGGAAAAAAGAGTTACGTTCTTTTTCAGTGCTATAAAAAATGAAAAAAAGAAAAAGTTCAGCCGAAAATATTTCAAGAACTTCAAAAACCAATGTGTACCCTTTCAAGTGTTAATATACCTACAACATAATACGTCACAGTGACAAAATGTCCTGTACAGATATTGATTTTTTTTCACATTTATATGCTGAAAGCTTCTGTTAACGTGGTTTTAAATAATGACATATTGTCAAGATATCAAAACCGGAACGAGATGTTTGAAAAGGTCAGTAAATAAATTTTATATTGTCCCAGGGATTTCCGTATGTAGCACTTTGCTCAACTATAAAGGATTCAGTTTTGAATTAGAGTGGATAGTTAAATACAATATTATGTTTTGCTAACACACCCATTAATTGCATATGATGTAATATAAAAAAGCTTCTAAGTAAAATGTGTGCATTTAATAAAAATAGGAAAGATAAATCAAAATTTAAATTCTAGCTATTGATAAACTTTGCGGAAAACGCTTGATTTCAGTTTCGTGTTTCAGTTAACAATCTAATGATAAGATTTTCTGATCAAATATCTTATCGAGTGTTGTTAGAAATAACTTAATGTGTTTAAGTAAAATGACATTTTAAGCCAGTCATACTCAAACTTTTTTTTTTGTCTGCTGCCACATACGAATGTTTTCAACGTTTCACGGGCCGCAACATAGTTTACTATTTCGTACTCGTTCCGTTTTCCTGGGTGCGATACGATTGAATAAAATCTCTCCAGAAAGTGCGCACAAAATAAAATTTATTATTCTGTAAACTCTTCAGGCGCATACACGAATTCAAACAGAAAACACGTAACAATTTTCTTCTTTACAGCAGAAAACTCTAAAAACACAAGTCAGGATAACAGAATCTTCAATACATTACTCGCCTACTGCGCTTTCAATACAATCAATTCTCAGCAGAAAAGAATGCACTTAGTTCCAATGCCAATGTCAGGTATATTTATAGACTTCCAAAGCGCCCTCTTTCGGTCAACCAGCTAGAAATAACTAGACCTTTCCCGAATGGTCTAGAAGGTTGGTGACCATTTGGCGATATATCGCCAAATTCGGCGACCAAAATAAGTCACCAAATCCATCGCCAATTTGGGGATAACTCTCATATTTGGCGAGATTACCATAGACTCGTAAAATTTGTAACAATACTAAACCTCATAATACACGGTTAGCACAAATGAATGACAGGATTTTAAAAATTTATATTTTCGAAACTATTACGCATATTATAATAAGTCATACACGAAATTAAAGAAAAATATACCAAGTTTTTCCCACCATCGTGGGTGACAGTGATTTACCCTTAATCACATGGCCACCGAGATCTCCTGACCTTACGCCATGTTATTTCTTTTTATGGGGTTACGTCAAAGACACTGACCGACGAGCGTGTAACTCTTGTGTAGTCCCTGTATGAAGTTTCTATAAATTCTTAAGATAATAGCACGATATCCTAATATGACAACTGTGTTAGGATCAGGAGATAGATATTAATTTTATAAATTTTTAATCTATTTTTCGGTAATTTGGTTTTATTAAAAGCCTCTTCTTAATCGGGTTTTAATATTTTTTATTTCAGTTTCAAAAGTATTTAAAATTTGTTTCTGAATACGAATTTATGTACTGAAAATTATTAGCCACCAAGTCAAATTTCATTAAATATTTTGAGAAGCTAAATGCTATTGACGTTTATGAAAACAACCGTGCATAAATAGCTGATTTTGAACATTAAGGTATATATGTAATTCAGCCTCCCAAGCATTTAAAATTCTCGAATATCTATCATCCAAACAATTGGAAATCTTCATTAAAATTTCATTCCCGTTTACGAAATTCAGCTCAAAGAAATACAAATGTATAAATAACTCTTCCTTGTTTAAGGTACGGTTGATTACTAATTACATTATTTCTCAAAAATGTCACCCGAAGCTAAGTTAAACAAGTGCATAAATGTCTGTATGAAAAGTTTAGTGTGGGTTCTAGCTCATTGAAAATTTACAAGATTTCAAACAAATAAATAGTAAACTCCTCCGTACCAGATCTTTGTTCAATTAATTACTAAAGACCATTTGCCCAAGTTTAAGTCTATTAACAAACCACAAAGCAACAAATTGCTTTATTGAATATTTCGTGGTAAAGGACGGTAACGCTATCTTACATTCGAAAGATTCAAATCCTTTAGGTAAGGTAATGAGTTTGAAGTCTCATTCTGCTTTAATGGACTGAAACTGTTGCAACAGAAGATTTAAATCTTGCGTAAAATCAATGACTTTCCGTTCACTTCTGGCTCGAGTTTATAAGAATAAAGAATGCTATACACTTACCTATGACTCTCAGCAATTTATCAGAATGAAGGTCAGAATAAATAATCACGCAAAATGAATCGAATGTGATTTTCTAATAAAACTTAGTTCAAGCAGTATTACTTTCGGAAGAATTATGTTCGGGAACGTCAACCCTTTAAATCAAAATTTGTTTCAAAAAAAATTATTTCAGGATTAATAGACCTTTGCATTTTCTTATTTATCTTTATGGGTGATATCTCAAACAAACCCTACCTAGGACAAAGCTAGGATACGGCTGGTATTTACTATCACTTGAAAACAATTAGAATTGTAAATGACTTGAGAATAGCTGGTTTAATTTAAAATTCAATTTTGAAAAGTTTTAATTCTAATATTTATATTTAGAATCTAAAATGAGCTAAGCACTCATGTTAGTTATATTTAATGTATAGTTCCCAGGCAGTTAGAGAACATTCATGTTTTTTTTCGCTAATTTAAGTAGGTAATTAAGTAGATAAGTCGATAATTAAAGTAGAAATGTTTTGCAATTAATGCTTAGTTTTGAGAATCATTTAATTAATACTAAAAGAGACAATTTCCATCTTTCTTATTTGTGTACGTGAATTGGTCAGGTTTCTAATGATAGCAAGGCACTGCAATGTATTACCTCAGTATGGCTTGATCTTCGTTGCGCACTCAAATGCAATTTTACAAATCATTGTAAGTCAAGTACCCAAGCCTTGTTAGGGTTCTCGACTTACATTGACTCTCTTGACTCTCTACCACCAACTAACAAACCATATATAAAAATATTACACCAGTGTTACCAACATCTACGACGCGCCTCCCCATAGCGCCATCTCGAAATCCCCTGTTTCCCCCTAACACCAACTTGAGATCACCCTAGACCTTCCTTAAAGAAATTTTGGTTCCAAATAGGCATCCTGTTTGAGAGATAAATTGAAATAAATAGAAAATACACACTTACATATTGAAATGGAGGTTTATTTACATTTGCCATATGTATGGAACTTATAATCTAATAAAAAAAACGCGTCTTGATTGCACAAAATATTAAAAAATGTCCCCCCCCCACAAAATTCCCCTAAAAAAATGTGGCCCCTAAAAACGCCCCTTTTCATCTAACTTACCCCCAAATGTAGGGGAAAACCCCCAAGTTGGCAACACTGTATTACACCTGCTTTGCTTTAAAATTTTAAATTAGATTTACAAGAAATGCAACAATCCATCTAAATTAGGTATAATAATAGGACACACCGGAAACATTGAGCCTCTTACTGATAAAGTTATAGAGTAGCAAATAAAATCATCGTCCTCGAAGCGAAAACGTTATCCTTTCTCTCCCTCTAATTCAAAGTAGACTTCTCTGTATGTAGGGACAAAGGGGATTCTTTACCTAGAAAGGGAAAAGATAGGGAGACGAGAAACGGTAATAGTCGTTCAAATTGAAATCCAGTGTGTCAACGTGCTACGTAATTTGTTACCTGTGTGAAAATAGGTGATGGTTCGTTGTATACTTTCTATTGTTTGATGTATGTGTGTGTACGTACGCCGGCAGTCGTATTTTATTACACAGGGCTACAAAATTTTTTTTTTGTGTGCCTAGGATTTTAGAACTGATTTTAGCTATATACGGGGCGCTGAATCTAAATATAAAATCAGTTTTTCTCTATCAGCTCTACTTATTTAGATAAAGTAAAACCTCGCTTATACGGACTAACTGGGACCATAGGCAATCCAGACAATCGAAAATCCGGGTAATATGGGTAATAAACAATACAAAATCCGTAAGTAAGAAGACTTACTTTGTTTTGTAACAAAATTACATAGTATTGTTTACAAAACATTAAAAAATAATATTTTCACATCATTTCTTAACAAAGAATTCGTAAGTCTAGTGAAGTTTTCTTAAACTCAACAAAAAGCATTTTATTACCATAAATTATTGTACAATCTATGCAGGAACTGTACATTGAATTAAACTAAAAAGCGAATATTTGGCGTACTTGTAGTGACGTTCTTGCTATCACAGTGAAAAATTATTTAATGTGAACATTAAATAAAAATGTCTACAAATCTTATCCGGGTTATCTGGAGATCCGGATAAACGAAGTTTTACTGTACATCCACTTATCTATCAATATTTTTTTTCTATTCAATACATTCAAGAATAGGTAATTTATCCTCCTGGGAAACTGTACTCCTGGAAAAAAATGGGTCTTTCTGAATGTTTTCCAGATGATTGGCGCCTATGTATTGGCAGCTCAAAGGGAAGTTTGAAATGTGTCCTTCTACACAATGGGAACAAATATGGTTCAATACCAATTGCTCACTCAAAGAAATAGGAAAGAAGAATATGACACCATAGCTTTGCTCATGGAAAAGATAAAGCATAATGAACATCAATGGGTGATTTATGTGGACTTAAAAATGTTAAATTTTCTCCTTGGACAGCAAAGTGGCTACATCAAATATCTTATATCGTGTACCTCTAGGATAGCAGAGAGAAAACACACCACTGGGTTAGAAAAGAGTGGCCTAACAGAGAAAACATGGACGTTGGGGAAAAGAAGGTCATTAACGACCCCTAATTTGGACGAAAGAAAATCATCATTCCTCCACTGCATATCAAGCTGGGCCTAATGAAGCAGTTTGTAAAGGCTCTTGATAAGAACGAATCATGCTTAGCATATGAAAAGTACAAAATGTCTAAGTTGAGTACGGAAAATATTAAAGCAGGAATATTTGACGGCCCACAAATAAAACAACTCATTTAGGATCCTGCCTTCGTAAATTCCATGAAGGAGGCTGAGCGAAAAGCCTGGACTTCATTGCAGTTGTCGGAAATGTTCTGGGCAAATGCAAAGCTGAAAACTATGTTGAACTGGTAAACGAGATGCTAAACAGTTTCAGATCCCTTGTGTGTAACATGAGCAAGAAGGAGGCTGAGCGAAAAGCCTGGACTTCCATTTATTGCAGTTGTCGGAAATGTTCTGGGCAAATGCAAAGCTGAAAACTATGTTGAACTGGTAAACGAGATGCTAAACAGTTTCAGATCCCTTGTGTGTAACATGAGCAAGAAGGAGGCTGAGCGAAAAGCCTGGACTTCCATTTATTGCAGTTGTCGGAAATGTTCTGGGCAAATGCAAAGTTGAAAACTATGTTGAACTGGTAAACGAGATGCTAAACAGTTTCAGATCCCTTGGGTGTAACATGAGTATGAAGGAGGCTGAGCGAAAAGCTTGGACTTCATTGCAGTTGTCGGAAATGTTCTGGGCAAATGCAAAGCTGAAAACTATGTGTTGGGTGGATTAAACCGCATAATTTGCCCCATACCTAATTTTCTGAAATAAAAAACCTTTCACAAGAAAGTAAACTTGATGAGGCTAACTAAAATGCCTTTGTTTTACTTATTTTACATAAAAACATAGTAAAAAAGGGGATCGATTTGATCCAATAGCTTGGAAGAAAAATATTTACAAAACCTTAACCATTAAACAAAAAAATACAGATAAGCGTGTCATGAACGGGCGAAAAATAACCTATTTAAATTTTGAAAACACTACTTATACTGAATGGTAAAGCTTGGGATAGTTATAGGAAGAAAGAAGGGATACAAATTTAATTTCTCGACAATTCGTCGCAAACACATCTAAAGCTCAAACTTGCTGCGAAAACAGCTACAAGCACTATGGCTGAAAATCCCAACTCACTCGCAGAATAGCTATTGCTTAAAAACCCCCACTCGCTGAAAAAAACGTACATCTTAAATACTTGTTGTATTTACTTGTACAAACCCCATTGGCTGTGACGCGAGAGCTTCGTAATTCGAGTCCTGCCTTCAAAGTTGAAAAATCTGCATATTATTTTATTTTTATTTTAAACCATCCGTTCATGACACGTTTTTAAATATCGCGTTTTCCGACGAAGAGAGAACAAATGCTACAAATTCCCCCTTTTTCTCTTCATCGGAAAATGTGCTCACAATACCTACTTAATTTGTCAAATGTAACTGGCTTAGTTAACAAATCAGCAATGTTCCAATTTCCAGGAACTTTTAAAAGTTTGAACAGTCCTTCAGCTAAAAGCTGTTTAATATAATGAAACCTAATGTCTATACGTTTGTTTCTTACATTCTCGATAAAGTTTTTACAATAGTAAATAGCACTTTCAGAGTCACAAAACATTATAGGTTTCTCAACAGTTACTTTCAATAGTTTAGAACATTCATCGTAAATATTGTGTAACCACAGTAATTCTTTAATTGACTCTGAAATGACAATATACTCGCTTTCCATAGTGGAAAGCGCTACACATCTTTGCTTTCTGGTCCTCCATGAGATAGGAACATTTTTAAAGAAAATTATAAAGCCAGAAAAAGATCGCCTGTCATCACGATCTGAAGCCCATGAAGCATCTGTAAAGGCTGTCAAATGCTTCATATCATCTACTAACATTGGAATACAAAATTTAATCGTTGAAATAACGTAATTAAAAACTTGGCACAGCAATTTCCAATGCGTTAAAGTGGGATGTGAATTATACTGAGCTAACATTGTAACTGTAAAAAGTATATCTGGTCTGGAACGTGTGGCTAAGAATAAAAGTGATCCGATTAAATTTCGATAAGGTACTTCACCTTCCACTGACTGCTCATTAATTCCACTTTGAACAATTTGACCAGGCGACATAGGTAATTTACACTTAACGAAAGGTATTTGTTTAAAATTCTCTTTTAAACGTTCAATGTACGATTTTTGGTGTACGGCCCAGTTGCCTTTTGAATCTTTAAACTCTATACCAAGAACTTTTCTAATTTTACCTAAATCTTTAATTTCAAATTTAGTTTGTAAAAGTTTAGTATTTTTTGCCATTTCAGATTCGGTTCGTGAAAACACGATTAAATCATCAACATACACTAAAAGTATAGTATTACAATTAAGATGGTAAACACAATGTTTTTGAAAAAGAGGAAAAACCTAACTTTAACAAAGTTGTTTCTAATTCAGAATGCCACTGCCTACCTGCCTGGTGTAGACCGTAAATGGCCCTCTCTAATTTTAAAAAATGAGTTTGTTGTGTTATACCATCAGGAAAATTGAATCCTTTGGGCGCCTCCATAAAATGTTCCTCATCAAGATTGCCATAAAGGTAGGCACATTTAACATCAAGATGTTTGTGGAACCATTTTAAGGAAAGGACCAAAAAACTTATAAATAAATAAATGACTTCAAAATTTACTACAGGTCCGTCAATCCAAACTTTATCGAAAGCAAGTGCAACATCAAGGAACAGGGCAGCAGTGGAATGTTTAATTTTCTTTGCTTTAGTTAAGTGTTCGGTGAGGCGGTAGACTTGATGAGGGGCAGAAAGGGATTTTCTAAAGCCGAATTGGTAAGGGATGAGGATATGATTATTTTCGAGGTGTTCGTTAATGTATTTAGCAATAAATTTTTCAGTAATTTTGCTGATGGAATTAAGAAGACTAATGGGCCGATAACTAGTGGGGGAAGAGGGTGGTTTGTTCGGTTTAAGAATGGGGACTATGATAGTTTTTCCAGCTATGTGGAAAGTGTTCAAATTTGAAAACAGAGATAATGACGATAGTAATTTTGAAAATGTATTTATAGGGGAGTTTTTTGAGAACTGTGTTGTTGATATTGTCCTCTCCAGGGGATTTCCGTTTAGGAAGTTTTTTAATGATTTCACGGACGTCATTTGGGACTATGTAAGGAGTAGGGCTTTCATGAGGAGTATTAAGGAAGAGGTTTAAACTATTATTAACAATGTTTTCTGTGCTTGAGTTAATGATAGGATTGGGGGTGAAGTTTTTAGTTAAGTTTTTGCCAATGAGATTACATTTATCAGCTTCAGTAAGGGCTTTCGAGTTGAGTTCAGGGTCTTTTAAAGGGGGAATGGTACGATATTGGTTTTTGAAACGTTTTGCAGCTCGCCAAATGGAGTTATCCGTAGTATCAAGAGATTCTAAATAATTTTGCCAGTTTTTGTTGGATTGGTCTCTGAGGTAATATTTAAGGTCTTCCTGGGCTTTGTTCATGTTAGTTTTGTTTTGGGGAGTTCTATTAATCTGCCAGTTTTTGCGCGCTCTGTTTTTATTATTAATTAAGATTTTGAGTAGATGATCTTGATTGGTTTTAACTTTAGGAGGGATAATTTTGGTGCTGGTTTTAATACAATTATTGATATCCGCGGTGATACTGGTGACAAGGTTTTCAAGATCATTAACATTATTGACGATGGGAGGGATGTAAGGGATTTTATCAAGATCACTAGTAAATTTTTTCCAGTTAATTTGTTTAGTATAATTTATGATTAAGGGGTTGCGGTCAAGTGGTATTTCAATTTCAACAGGGTTATGATCAGAAGAGAGTTCACAAAGGGTGTTGATAGTGAGATCGTGGGGGAAGCCCTTAACGAGTGCAAAGTCAATGATGCTACTGCTATTGTTACTAAAGTGAGTGGGGAGGGGAGGAGCTATAATGTCAAAGTTAGTTTTACTGGTGAAGTCATAAATAATGTTAACATAATAATTATGTGTAGTACAATTCCAGAGTTTATGTTGTGCATTTAGGTCTCCGAAGATAAGAGTATTTATATTAAGAGTATCGAGAAGATTAAGGTCATTTTTAATGTCAGCATTTTTAAAACCTGGCGGGATGTAATTTGAAATGATGGTGTAATGGGGGAGGTTATGGAATTTAACATTAACCGCAGTAGCATTAATGGCTTTAAGAGGTGGGAGAATTATTTCGTGGTGCGGAAGGGAATTTTTGATTAGAATGGTAGTGCCTCTCATGGAATGTAAGGGATTAATGTGGTCATTTCTATACGTAGTATAATTAAAAATGCGGAGGTTATCCCCAGGTCTGAGATGTGTCTCTTGTAGAAGAATTATGTCAGGACTATGCTCTTGTATAAAATCTTTGAACTCAATGATACGAGCGCTGATACCATTGGAGTTCCATGCCAAAACGGAGAGAGAAGAAGGGGCCATTAACCTGTTTTAGGGAACGCATTGATCAAACCGTTGAAGAAGCTAAACGATTTGTCTTCAGCGGTTACAGAATTTTTAATATTAGCTCTGGTGGCTCTGAGGTTTGTTAGAATTTCGGAGAAGTCCGAAATACCTAGGTCTTCTAGTATTTCATTAATTATGGCTGTTACTTCCTGATATTGTTTGATGAGAAGAAAACTGTTATTGGGATTTTTCATGGGGGTTTGATTGGTTGGGGGATTTTCCTGATTAATTTCTGAGGTGTTTGGGTTTAATGAATTATTGATGTTGGCACTAGCCATTTGAGCAAAAGTTAAATTTGGATTAACTAGTTTGGTAGCTTGACGTTCAAGTACTTTAGCTTCTTTTTCGGCTTGTTTTTTAGCTATGATGTTGTGGGGAAATTTTGGGCAACCCCTGTAGTTGGCCGGGTGATCGCCATTGCAATTGCAGCATTTGATTGTGACTGCTTTTTTGCCATCCGGGCATTCCTGGGTGTGATGATCACCTGCGCATTTCACGCACCTAGGATCCATATAACAGTTCTTGCTATGAGGGTGAAAATGTTGGCACTTAAAACATTGATTAGATTTAAAAGGAGATTTATAATATTCCACGCTGATTCTAATATAAAATAGGGAGGTTAGTTCAAATATTGCTTTAGCTTTATCTGTGGGGGTGAGTTGAACTTGGTAGAGTGGGAGTTTAGACATATCTTTACGCTGCAATTGAGCAACTTTTATTACAGGGAATTCTAATTCGTCAAGTTTTTCTTTAATTTCTTCGGGGGTGAATTCTTTAGGGAGGCCTCTGATAACTATTTTAATTGGTCTAATAACTCCCAGAGGGAGGATAAATCCTTTAATGTTATTTTCAGTTAGGCATTTCGTAATTTGCCTGTGATCTTCTGCCGTAGCTGGGTCAATTCTAATGAATTCAGGTCCAATTTTGGCATGGAATTTCCTTTTGTCGCCCTCTCCGGCTAGAATGGCTAGTATCTCTCTATAATTTTCGGTTTTAACTATAGTTAAGTGCTTAATTTTACTATTTGCAACAGTAATCCGAGGATTACTGGTGCTTGGAGCGTTTAAATTAGCTTCTGGTAGCGCACTATATCTATTTGACGTAGTAGTTGGCGGAGGGATATGACCGAAGTTCATTGGCGCTTTGGCCGTTAACCTGGCTGCAGGGATTATGAACTGGTCGTTATTAGCCGCTGACTGGGCTGCTGGTTTCTTTTGAGCGGGAATAGCTGAATTGTTAGCTTTAGTCTTCTTTCTAGGATTAAGAATAGCTGGAAAGTTAGTATTGTTATTGTTTTTAGTTAGTTGAGTGTAGTACTCATTAATATGGTTCCCATGCTTACCGATTCTGTAAAATTCGTAGGCCATCGGATGGATTTTCTCGATGCTTTCATGGAGGAAGGGAGGGATTGAGTTTTCGATTAGTCCTTGAAGAACTTCTTTATCCTTCTCAGAAAGTCTATCGACATCCGGAACAGGTGTTGTGGTAGGTGCAGAGGATGGGTTTGGTGGCCCTTCATCTTGTTGTAGCTCCATATAATCCTCCGGAGAGGAAGAAACATCCGCCATCGCAGGGTGGGGCGTTCGGTTAGTTTTCAAAGCAACTCTTATATCAGCACTTTAATGCAAAAATGGTGTAAATCTCCCCCCCTCCTCCCACACAAATACACACATTTCGAGATTACACGACAAATCGAAAGCGTTATATTAATTCTGTTTTGTGTTAAAGCTCTATGCTGTTTAGATTCTTACCACCATAGAGTGAAGCTATATATACAACGCTCTAACATAAAGCAGAATAAGCATAGAGCTTTAGATCAGGGGATATATAATCTCTAAATGAAAAAAAAATATTTTTTAAACTTGCAACTTTTTTGCATTCGAAGGCTCAATGTTCAAAACTGCATTTACATAGTAAACTTTTATGTCTAATTTCAGTATTAAACAGAGGTTGAACCCAATTTGTAAAGAAAAAAAATTCCTATAAATTTTTCATAAGAGTGTAAAATTTTTTTCACAAGAGTGTAAAAGCGATACCAAAAATGTTTAGGCTTGTTTTAAGAAAGTTCATTAATTCCCATGAATATGGAGAACAAGTTTGTGACATTACCATGGGCATAATTGTAGTCATCGATGGGATCACATCGATTAAAACACTTCATAACCTTTGTAAGAAAAGTTGCAGGACTGAGATCATAAAAAATAATTTATTCAACGGCCTTGAGAAAACAGTCCCCTCAGATTTCTATGCACAGTTGACACCGTTTCTGGAGGTTATGGAAGGAAGCACAGAAAGTTTCATCCACGAGTCTTTTAGCACATCTGTCACAGCCATTTGGATTGTTGCAATGTCTTATAGCGCGTGCAGACTTGAACAGCGCTCTCTGCTTCACCCCAGTGATTTATGTGTCTCTGTACACTGTTATGCACCCGATCGCTTCCTCTGGCGGTCCTACAAAGAAACAGAGTGAGGTCAGCGGGTCAAATGGTCTCGAGCGGGGTCGGGGGAGACACCAAGAGCGGCGGAGATCAAGAACGGGAAGGGGGGTGGTTCTAAGTACCGTGTCTAATGTTACCGTTACTAAGTGATGTGACAGGAGTTGGGGAGAGAACTCTGTGCAATGTGAATGCACCATTAAAGACGCTTCCCTTTCACACGGAGACAGGTCGGGTGATTATGGGACAGGTGGTAGAGCAGGGATACACCAGGGGTTTTCCCTAGCTTAACGCATAACATAATGTGAACTCTGCTTGGAATACACGTCCACCACGTCACTCGTTTAACTTCCAGTTAAATGCACAGCCCTCCTACCTAGTGAGTTTACATGGAAACACTTCCAAGGCAATGTCAGTTTAGAAAAGATATCAGGTGACTAAATAACACCCATTTCCTATGTTTAAAGGTGAAGAATTAAAAAAATCAGTCCTGTTACTTTTCTGACAAAGAATATACAATAAAATGTAAAACAAATTAAATAAGTACTTAAAACACTGTCTTTTCTGCCAGACATTAAAGCCATCATGGCTGTTATATCCCATAAAATACATTACATACGTAGTTCCGAAATATTTTATTAAATGCCTCGTAGAGTGACAGAAACACTCCCTGAAACAATTCATAGAATGTCGTGATATCATCCTGTATTATATATGTTTGCCTGCAGCATGTTTTAAGGTCAGAATTATATCCGTCTAGAACATTATAATGATTATTCCGATTTCACAGCTTTCGCGAGTTGAGAAACATCTTATGGGTAAATGAATGTTTAGTTGGCGAGAAGGAAAACTGTTTCGATCAGTGGCGCACCCAGGATTTAATCTTGGGGGGGGGGAGTTGAACGGATAATAATATTTATAATGCAAATTCAATATTCATAATACAATTTCTATTTCTTTGGGAGGGGCCAGGGCCACTTGGCCCACCCCCTGGGTGCGCCACTGGTTTCGATTACTTTAGGTTTATTCATGTTCACGTAAAAAGTGAACCTTCTGACGAAATCAAGACTGCTCTTGTAGAATTAGACTCCAAAAACACTTTTAATTTGATTTCTTGTGGATTTGATAACTTTTATTTTTGACTAACTTTTTTTTTAAATTTAAAATTTTAAAATTTTCTTTTTAGCAGCAGCATTTTAATCACATTCATTCACTAGAAATCCATGAACATAGAATCTTTAAAGTATTTTTATAATGAAACTTTATAACGAAACTTTCATAATGAAACATTTCGAATTATTTTTTCGAAATAAAAGAATGATTTTTATTCCATGATTTAATCTAATCTTTTAACTTCAAATATGTACTAATTGCTTTATGAGCATTGTGATGTCATATTTCATGGAACGATGCCATATGTGAAAGCAGTGTGGGAACTAATGGACTTGATAATTAGAACCATTTAAGCGGCCTTGTAAATTTATGTAACATACTCGTGACATTTGAATATTATATAGATCGCAGGAAACTTATCATTATGGCATTGCATTGATAATAGATTATTAGATGACTAAAGTGTCACAGATAAAAGCTTTGTAGAAAGTTATATATGACTCAGATTAATTTAATTTTCGATTTCGCATTTATCTTGACGTGGAAGCACTATTTGATTCCCGAAATGTTAAAGACGAAACTGTGAACAAAGTGTGAAGTCTCTTATCTAACGAGACAAAAAAAAAATTACCTACGGGAAAAATATATCAACCTAAAAATATTGTACAAATGCAGACAAAATATTTGATGCTATTTATGATAACATGGAAAATTAATTTAAAAAAAAAATAAACTTGTGTAGGATTATATTGGATGAAATCCTTAATATTAAAAAGGAGCAAAGGTATGTATTGCTGTTTGTAAATAGCATAATGTTTTACCAAGAAATATCAAAATATTTAAAAAAATTAAATTAGGTATACGATTTTTCTAAGGTACGTAATCCTACATACTGGGAGAACACTCAAACAAGCATCTTCACAACCTGTCTCCTGTGAAATTCAACAGTTTTTACTCACATCTAAAGGGCGCGGTGGCCCAGTTGGCAAGAGCAGCGGGCCAGTGATCTGAACGTCCCTGCTTCGATGCTCGTCGCTGCAAATCCACCGCCGTTCTCACTAATGGTGGCCGGGACACGTAAAATAGTTCTTGGCTGCAATGTCCTCCAAGTTCTGAAATTTACCTCTGGAGGTGCGGGGTCAAGTGTTTGGTCTAAATTCCGGGACTAGTCTTTTAGCCAAGTCGGACTCCGACCTTTGTGGTGCTAATTCAAAACAGGAGCCGCACCTTCATCGCCCATAGCCTTCGGGACTTGATCTGCTGTCTACTGTCGATCAAGGGACATAAGCAACAACAACAACATCAATATTTCACTAAAATGTTATATCTTAGAAATCTGTGCTCCTAGGCAAAACCTAACGCCATATTTAAATTCAGGGCATCAAATTCATATGAAATCAGCTCCAAATACCCCGGCACCAAAATCACTGTTGCCCTTTGTTATCATTAAGACATTTGCCACAATAGGTGTTATAAAAGTCAATCTGTTCCAGTCAAGTGTTCCAGTCTCGTCACTTGACTCAGTTCGAAATTGCGGGACCGGTCATTTAGCCAAGTCCGACTCCGACTCTTGCGGTGCTTATTCAAAGCACGAGCCCCTTTCAGCCCAATAGTCAATTAGGACCTGGTGAACGGAACTTCCAACCAGGGGGCATTAGCAACAACACGACTCACTTCTATGAACGATCTTAATGTGTTCTACGTAATTTTTACCCACCGGTGCCTAGGTTGATGTATGGCTAGCACTTTCGTTAGTGCGTTCTTTATTTTTTTAAAATACTTCACAGTTATTAATCTCTTAAAGTACGAATTTTATTTTTTATTTAAGGGGACAAGGGACCTTCAACCTTAATTTTTTCAAATTTTCAATTTTAAACTCTATATACAGAACTAGCTGAAAACCCGCACTTCGCTACGGAGTACATTCAAAGTAAAAACATCGGTGAATGTATGCAATTAATGCCAATATATATATAATAAATACGACGATCAATGTATATAATTGATGTAAAATATATATATATTTATAAAAAAATCGTAAGGGATATTTTTATAGACAAAATAATGTAGAAGAAGATATTCAAATTAAATCTAATATAAAGAATACTAAGGAATATAGTACAGTTAATATAGTACAGTTTCTAGAACATTTCTTTTACTGTATTTTAATATTTTTTTGGATAATGTCCAATCGTCTGCCGCATTAGCAAGAAAAAAAAAATTATTTTTTGTCTATTTAGTTTTTATGCACGTGACGATAAATTTATTTAAAGTACCAGAAAAAGAAGTCACGTGATCAGCATTTAATAAATTAAATTCTAAAAATTAATCTTTAAAAATTCACCAAAAATCAGGAAATGAAGGTAAAGATTCGAAAAAGATTTCATTTTAAAGGAATTTTTATGATCTTTCTCGTGACATAAATTTTATAACCCTCAAATTATTATTTTAAATGCAAACTTAAAAAAAGTAAAAAAAACAGCTTAAAAATTTAATTTAAAAAAATCTAAGAAGAATTTTTCAAAAATCTCTCTTAGTGCACCCCTACACTATAAGAAGAATCGCCATGCAAAATTTCAGCCCTTTAGGTCCAGCGGTTTGGTCTGTGCGTTGTATGTCAGTCAGTCAGTGAATGAATGAATGAATGAATGAATGAATGAGTCAGTTACGGAACTGTTTTATATATATAGATGAGAATAATTAATATTCTTTTTTACTATAATAAAGACCCTTAAAATTCAACATAAGGATTTTTTGGCAGAATATTACCTGTTTTTCGAATTTTTTTTCAAAAATGCTAACATTTTTCAAAATGCTCCATGCGCATTCCATATGATTTTAAAACCGAAAATTTTCTAATACATTTACCAGATATATAAATAAATATATTTGTGCATTGAATGTTTTTTTGTTTGTTACGTATGTAATGTCTTAAATAATTTATTTATTTATTTATTCTATTATATTTTAACATTATTTCATGGTCTATAAATATGAAAAATATTTGTAGTTTCAAAGCATGATGCACAGTTTTATGACAAATACTTCTATTAACAATCGGGAGAAAATTTGAAGAAATCAGAAGGAAGGGAATGCGCATGGAGCATTTTTGAAGGACTTTTTGAAAAACAAGTCTTATTATTCCACAAAATACTTATTTGTGAATTAATTATAAGGGATTTCAACGTACTAAAAATAATATTAAAATATTAATTATACTTAAGTGGTAAATAGAGTATAATATTGAGAACTGAAAGTAAAACGAGATTGAAAGTCCCGTGCCCCCTTAATAGGATGGATAAACGCAAAGATTGCGTTTTTAAAAGTTTGTTTAGAACTGCATTTCAATTCTAACAGCTAGGCAGTTCTAAACATACTTTTTCCCGAAAACCACACAACAAAATGCAAAGTTAAACTTCTAAAGTTGTACTTTTATTGATAATGTTGTTGAAAAACTTTTTATCAAAAAAAAAAAATCTTGAAATTGCAAATTCGATTTTGCGCCCCATATATCATGTTGTCGTTGTTATAACTAAAGCCCCATGGCCGGAAGTTCCAGCCCAGGTCTATATAGGCTTCGCGCTGAAATCTGCTGCTCCGGTTTATATACCACCACAAAGGTCGGAGTCCGTCTTAGCTATTTTCCACCTCAATTTTGACAGAGCACTTTCCAGGGGCGACAAATAGAGTAATCGTACCCTTTCCCACTCTCTCTGACCCCATAGAAGGACTTTCCGGGCTACGGATTTTACGTGCCCATATTCCGGCCTAGACACGGAGGTATTTAACGGCATGTGACGGGATTCACCACAGAAAGCCAGCAAGCCTCTACAAGGCTACCTCAAGCCCCAAAATATCATAAACATAATGTGTGATTAATCCCCACATTATCCATGTTGGGCATCTTTCATTTCACATTAAATGTTTTAAGCATCAAGATGAGATCAAAGTTTTGAATCACGTGTTCAATTTTCTGCACTTAAAGTCGTATACAGTCAAACCCCGTTATAGCGAACCCGGTATATAACGAACTCATGGATATAACGAACGAAAATTTTGGTCCCACCGTTTTCCTGCTGTACGTAATTTAATTAGTATTGTGTCAGTTTAATGTAATCGATTTTAGTCGATATAATTCATTAATGATAATTTTTAATAGATTTTATCATTTTTTAATACATCATTATTGAATACACATTGCAACTAGTGAGTTATATATTTTGTGAACTCCAGCACTTTCCTTAGCGGTTCGGATATATCGAACCACCGGATAAAAAGAACAAAACCTTTTGTCCCTTGAAGTTCGTTTTAACGGGGTTCGACTGTACTTCATTTTTGTTTCTTAACTGCAAACCTCTCCCGCGAATAACCTAAGCAATGGGATTCCAGTATAACATAATGGTCTTTTATACAATTACATCACAACATTATTTACATTTTTTTGCATAGTTCTGATTAGGGATGCGACATCGATAACAAAACATCGATATTCAATATTAAAACATCGATGCTAATAAAACATCGGCCAAAAACCATCGATATTTTGGTTAATTCCCAATATACGGTGCCCCTTGTATTTCACTGCATTGGAACCGCCATCTTGGTTCCGTCTCCCGTCGCCAATTTGGCGATGGGAGACGGAACCAAGATGGCGGTTCCAATGCAGTGAAATAATATAAATGACAACATGCAGAACTTTCATTGAAAATTTATACAGAAAATGAAAAAATGACATTAAATAAGGGCAGTCGAGTTTTTTTTAATTTTTTGTCGCCCAAGCCGAACGCGTATTTTTGGAAAGGGAAAGTCCGAAAAGTCCCAAAAATATGCATTTTTTAAACTATACAACCACAGAAAAAGCACAAAAACACACAAATACAAAAAATGAAAGCTGATAATTAATGAGAAATTTATTGTGTGTGGGGGGGCTGCCGCCCCCCCAACCCCCCGCTAAAAAAAAAGTCAGTATATTGCAAATAATTCATTTAAATAGTCGATTTTATTTTTTAAAATTTTTGTCGCCCAAGCAGAACGCGTGTTTTTGGAACGGGAAAGTCCGAAAAGTCCCAAAATTACGCATTTTTTAAACTATACAACCACAGAAAAAGCACAAAAATACACAAATACAAAATATGATGAGAAATTTGTTATGTGTGGGGGGGCTGCCGCCCCCCCAACCCCCCGCTAAAAAAGTCAGTATATTGCAAATAATTCATTTAAACAAATATAAAATACATCTTGGTTAAATATATCAGCAAGTAAAAAAATGAAAGTTCTGCATGTTGTCATTTATATTATTTCATGTTAAAATTTAAAAAAAAAACCACTTACCGGTTATTCACTTTCGGTATAGCTTCTTTTACGTTTTGTTGAATTTTCGGTGTTTTTCTATACACCCAATTCGTCTGTAATCCAAGAACACGGTGTTTTTTTTACCCATAAATAAGTTAATTTTAAAACCATAATTAAATCTAATTTACTCGCTTCGAACCGGGAACCACATCTAATGGATCTTTTAACGCAATGTTCAGATCTTTCCTCTAAGTTATAGTCATTTGCAAATTACAATTAAGACAATAATAAATATTAGCTATTAACTCAACATAAATACAATAATCTATAATAGTTCTCTTACCCGCATTTTGTAAATCCCGAAAAAAATCCAAATCAACCCTCCCATTCGTAAAAGAAGCTATACCTCGCAAATAAAAGTACATCCTAACGCTGGAACTGCAATCCCGAAAAGAACGGTTTAATTTTTTGAAACAGGCGCGTTATATAAAATCCAGATAACCCTCGTTTACAAGTAAATCACAAGCTCTGATTGGCTGCTAATTATTCAAATCGGAAGCTATACTAAACGGAACTATACTATCGGAAGCTTTGACTTAAAAGTATTTAACAACACAAACCACATTTGGCATTTTATTGTCAACTTGGCAAAAATCTAAAAAACATCGCCAAAAAAATATCGCCATCTTTTTTGAAATCGAGAGCAATAAATGGTTACCTTAAAAGCATTTAACAAACACAAACCACATTTGGCGTTTCATCGCCAAATTGGCAAAAATCTAAAAAATCTAAAAAACTTATCGCCAAGCTGCGGCACCGTGTATTGGGAATGAGCCGATATTTTTAAACATCGATGTTTTAGAACTTCCATTTTTTAAAACTGGTTTAGTAACCTCTAATATTAATGTAAAATAAAATTTCACCACTCTTAAATAATGTGCATTAAAGGTAAAGGAATCACCTTACCTGCTTTCTTTGGTAAAACTTTTCATTTATATCCGGGGTGAAGCTAGCTTAGTCCTCTTTCGGTTTAGCTGTAAAAAGGATTGCTACTCCATTTAAATAAAATTATCATTAAAATTCAAGGCTAGTCGTAGAAGCATGAACACGACCTTCTGATAATAACACCTTCTGATAATAACAAAACTTTAATAAGAAAAATTATAAAACATAACACAAGTATAAAGAGGATGAACTACTGAATACAGCCTCTACTATCCGTTACTTTCCGTTACATCGTTACAACTATTTTTTCCTTTCAAAAAACATCTCGCTCGTTCTTCGTTAGTTGCGGTTACAGTTAAAGTCAGAGAAAAAGTTCGCTTTCGGGTTTTGCAACAATTAATGTTTCTTCGGTTAGTCTATGGGGGGTTGGGGGGGGGTGATTTAATTTTACTCTTTGTTTGGGCTGACACAAATGACAAAAACTTGGTTGCTTTTGCCTTGGGCTACATTGATGACTCAAAATTCTCGTAGTAAATATCGCTATGTTTTGCCTTCAAATGTCCAGATAAATTCGTTGTAATGCCAGAAGTTTTGAGGGACTTGAGGCAAATATTGCATTTCGCTAATTTGTCAGAGGTTTTGCAAAAATATTTCCAAACGGTACTTTTTTAGGAGGCATCTTACTAATAATATTAACGTCAACTTATATAAAACCAGAACAAAACAAAAACTTAAATGGCTGCTCTCGTGTATATACTATTTATAAAATAAAACCCCATCGAAGGTTCTGGAGTGTCAAGAACATTCCAAGCGCTCTGATTGGTTCATTGGTTGTTGCTTGCCATTTGTTTGTTTGCTAAGGAATCGTTCCCCCTTTTGTATTCGTCATTTACAGAATTCAGACTTACATTTACTGAGTGTAAAAATTATGCTACGTGGTATATTTTTTTATTATGGTACTTTTTCATTTAATAAAAATCGAGACAACGTAAAACATCGGCTTCAATAAATCGATGTTTAGAACATCGATGTTTTTTTATCAAAACATCGATGTTTTGAAAACATCGACATCGATGTCGCATCCCTAGTCCTGACATATTAAGGGCCTGTTCACATAGGAGTCCGTTGCGTTGCGTTAAGGAAAAGATGACGTTTAGACTAAAATAAACCAATCATAGGCGTTAAAAATTTCATGACTAATCGTTTGGAGGCATATGATTGGTTTATTTTCGTTTTAACGTCATCTTTTCCTTAACGCAACGCAACGGACTCCTATGTGAACAGGCCCTAATACATTGAATCAACACTTTATTCGGAATTATGTTCCCGCACGTCACCTATTTATGGACGTTTTCTATTCAAAACGTCTGTGTATTCAAGGAACATATCATCAATTCATGAAAAAATATTTAACATATCTAACTAACACTTATCATCCGAATTGAATTTAAGTAGAGCCATGGCCGTAAATCTAATTATATCTGCTATATCTTTCAGGAAAAAAATCTAAGTTTTTAGGTTTCTTCATAATCAGGACAAAACGTCAACCTCCATGTCTAATTATACTTCAATTGAATCTAGACTGCTCTTTTACGTGAATCTGTTGCAATAGAGCCCGAAATCTAGGATCGATTGAAAGAAGTAAATAGAGGAATTTTAATTACAAGTAAGCAGTTGATTTTCCGAAATGCCTCTTTTCATTTATATTAATTTGTGAATAGGAAGCAAAGTAGTTTTATAAGAAATGCAAAGCATATCTGTGATTGCTAAGGATACAGCACATGAACTTAAAGTGAGTGCTGTATGCTAAAAAAAAAACATAATTTTCTAAAATGGAAAAATTATTAAATATTCAAACTGAGGATTAGAATTGTACTTATTTCCTAAAGATTGTAATTAATAAAACCTAGTAAAAGGAGTTAAAGAAAATATTTATGAGAGATTTTGCATTTTTTAAATTCATCAAATATGGAATTCAACTTTTAATTTCAATATTCTTATCCTTCCTCCTATGTACTACTGTAGATTCTGAATACGTTCTGAATAAGTTCACGAGCAAAATTGTTTCTCTTTATGAATAATTAAACTGTAATATTCAGAATGATTTCATATGCAGTTGATGAAATTTTAGAAGCAAGCAATTTGTGATTGTTTTTTGGGTACCAAATTAAGTATTGCAAGAAAGAGAATAAGAAACTCCACCAGACTAAATGTGAGATTCTTTTGAGGTAAACGAGTTACTCATTATAATTTTTATGCTCTTAAGTTTCATAAATGATTGAATAATAATAAATAAGTTCAGCAAGGAAATGTATCAAAAATATACAGGGTGGTCATAAAAAAACTTTGCCGATATATAGACCTCTAGCGGCTATTTCGTTCAACCGATCGAGATGATATTTCAGATATAATTATTCAGAGGTATGAGCTCAGGATTCGGTGAAAGGCAAAAAAGGGGCACTCACGGTTACAGTTATAGGTACAGAAACTCGAAATTTTCTAATGGCAACGCTCACTTTTTCCCGTCGAAAAATGCTCAGTGTATGCGAAAACCATAAATAGCATTGGAACGGTACGTATATCACAAAAAACGGTCGCGTTATGCACGCACTAAAAACAACTCTGCAAACGGGCAGCAAAAACACGATGATGGCAGCCATGTGGAAAATGCGTAATACAAATGAACATTTTCTTTTGTCCGATCTGTGTTGTCATCAGTGATTGATGTCTTGCCTCTGTCATATGCAAATTTCCTCCGTGCGCACCGATTGTGTTTTTGTTGGCCGTTCACAGAGCTGTTTTTTGTGCGTGCATAACGCGTCCTTTTTTTGTAATACACGTACCGTTCTAACGCTGTTTGGGGTTTTCGCATGCGCTGAGCAGTTTCCGACGGAAAAAAGTGGGCATTGCTATTCGAAAATTTCGAGTTTCTGAAGTTATAACTGTAACCGGGAGCGCCACTTTGTTGCTGTTCACAGAATCCCAAGCTCATACCTCTGAATAACTATATCTGAAATTTCATCTCGATCGGTTGAACTGAACAGCCCCTAGAGGTCCATATATCGGCAAAGTTTTTTTATAACCACCCTGTATATTGACTTATTTTATGCATAAATTAGTACATATAAAAAGAAACATGTGATACTGTATTTTAAATTCCTTTCTTAATTATACCTTCTAAATTTCAGTTTTCTGTGCCAACACTTTATAGCGTACATTCTACTTTTCTTTTCCTATTCAGTATAATCAAATTCTACAGCACACATTTCTTTTCTTTCTCTTGAAACTGCTCGACTGGTTATCTTTGGTGTGATAGTGAATTCCTGAGCAGCCACCACAAGTTTTTTTACAGACATTACCACACAAATTTATTCCAGATAAGCTTTTCTCAAGTACCAACTCCCTCGTAGTCAAAAAACGATTCCAGTTGTGGATTGGATTTGCAAAATGTCTCCATGTTCATTAGCTTTATTTTCTCTGACAAAGAAATAAACATTAGATAATACACAGTTAACCTCCTCCTACAACCTCCTTTTCACTTATATTTGTCAAAGCCCAATGTTTTGCTGCTTGGCATACAATTTGAAAAGAGGAAAGAACTTTTTCTCTTAAAGGAATATTATCTTCTTAAATTTAAGAGGAAAATTACGTGTAATTGCGTCGCTTATTGTTGGAATATTGTATGCATGTGCATGGGGGTTATAAAATGTTGTTGCTGTTTTATGTCTGAAGGAATGAATAAAGAGTTTATCAACTTAACTGAAGTGTGCCAGTCTTAACCCTTCAATGAATTTCTCTTTCCTTGATTTAAAAAAGAAAATTGTTATAAAAATAGATGAAAAACTGAGACAGTTTTCAATCAATTTACCATCACATTCAAAAGCACGTACACGAAATAGTTTTCCTATAAGTCACATTTAATTACATTAAAGAGAACAAGGAGGAAAATTTTCTCTGAAGCCCAGTTCGAATGCCATGCAGTGTCACTTAATGATAAGGCACATTCTTAAACATGATAATATGAACACACACACGCACATTATATATATATATATATATATATGTAGCAATCGAGAATACACGTCATGGATGGAGCAGCAAGGATGCCGCGAGGTGGCGCTGCGACTCACCTGGCCAATGAGAAAGAGGCTGGACGAACATTTGAAATTCGAACTCTTGTGCATCGCTTCTGGTGCAGTTGCGAGATAATCTTTGTAGTGCGTGCATGCACTAAACCTGCCGGGATATGTTCGGCTGCTGTAATTCCCAGACACTAAGCCTTTTGTAAATATTTTTGTATATAGATTAATTAAATGTTAGTATACTTTACGTATTATTATTTCGTAATTGCTCTTCGGCGAACTATCCCACATATATACGTACTTCTGTGAGAAAAACTGTTCGGGCCTCCTTTATTTTTATTTATACACAATGTTATATTTTATTTTATATTTTATTACATCAGCTGCTATCTAAATTTTTATTATATATTTCATAGTTTTCAACACTAATTACATTATCCACAAGTCACCATAAAGTCTTTCTTTTTACGTAACCATGTATCTTACGGAAATTAAATTCCAAAATTTCTAATCACGTGAGTGCATGTGCCTGATTTTTATCTCCTACAATTCATTGCATTCTATAGACTGCTTTGCTTTAATGCCAAAATTGAGCAAAAATGCATTGTCAATTTTAAATGTGTAATTCCTAATAAAAATACTTTTGTTTAGACTTAAGAACTAAATGTTTTTAATGCCAGCTGATGACATTGCAGTCTTTTAATGTCTTTAAAAATGCCTTAATAGTAGCTTGTATTTTACTTATTTATATATAAATTATCTACGAGCCATTCCACTTTCACTAATTACTTTTTCTTTACTCCATAAAAGTACAGAAAGTAGGCTTTCGCTCTTTTTTACCATTCATTCGACTTTAATTAAATTTAAAATTCTTCCAAGATGTAATTAAAAAAGCTGCTAATGCTTGCACTAACAGGTCATAAGCACACACTCATATATGCACGCGTGTATAATTCAAGACTGTCTGGAATTTTTTTTTTAATTTTATCCTTTAATTATTCTGGAACATCATGTATTTATTCATGACTAAGTTTAGGAATAGTAGTCCTTCTTATTATAATATTTTTTTGGATTCTTAAGCTCCTAGTGCTCTGAAACTAATTATTGTTAACATTACTTGACGTTACCTAGGAGGCAAGTCATAGTAAACTAAGATTAAAAGAAATTTAGTCCAGAAAAATCCACTAAAATACAATGCACAAATGAACACAAATTAAATTCCGAAATAATTGAAAATTTTATTCATAGCAATATTCCCGTGTGTTCAAAGGTTAATTTAAAATATCTTTCTATTGAGATATAAGGACCCAAGATAGCCTAGTGGTAGCGCGTTGGGTTTAGAACTGGAGGTGCACGGTTCGAACTCTGTCAAATACTTTCGTGTCTAGACTGGATATGGGCACGTGAAATCCGTAGATTGAAAAGTCTTTCTATTAGATCAGAGAAGGTGGGGCAAGGTGTGATCCCCCCAGCTGTCAATTCTGGAGATGCTCGGTCAAAATTGAAGTGGCGCCAGGGAGTAGTGTTGGTTCTTCTATAAGGTGCCACCATCCAAAGCAATCAACGATACTCGCGATTATGTGCGAATGTCCTCATTGACAAGTGCCCCGCATTGGCCTACAACATATTCAGATGCAAAATAGTAATTCTTATAACACCTATAATGTGATTTTCAAAGGAAGGTACAAAGTCTTTTCCTAATTTTTGACGTGGTCAAATAATTTTATATTATGAGTACTGTGTGAGTATACACATAAATATTTTATATACAACTATTTTGTGGGTAAAGAAACAAGTCGAAACATGCGTAATTAATACAGTCAAGTCATGCAATATTCTGAGCATTTTCATAAAAATATCTTTATTACGATAAAAAAAATACACCTAGAAATATATTTATTAATTCATGCCCCATTCCGAAATATCTTATTAATCAATACTCTGTTTGCACAACGATAAATTTGTTTTACTTTGCTTTTTTATTTATTTTACTTTTTTTCCTATGCGTATGTGATTTATATCACATTGACTTAAATTCGACTCATGAATTCTGCAGCTACAATTCATTACTAACATATTCCAACTCTTTATAATTTTATACGATGTTTATAAGTAAAAATATGTCTTATTATGCATTTAAAGTTAATGAGATTCGGCTGTATATAAAACCTTTATTCCGCGTAATATTTTTTTAAAATCGCAAATTAGTATTACCTACTATCAAACAGGATTTTATTATCATGGTATTACTCCCAAGAGAAAAGATGCTGATGACTATCTTTAAAAGCTGTTTCGGGAATGACGAAAATACTAATGATGATAGTGGTTCCCTCCTAAAAAAATGTCTTCTGTGTAAGCATGTTTTCGCATTCTCTACACCTATATATTTTTTTCGCAATACACAACGGAAACGCCAACTAGTATTTATATACGTGATAAATAATTGAAATATTTTACGTAGATAAATTTCTAAAGCACGCCGAACGCTATAACAAGAAGCATTGGGTGGACATATGTATAACTTTCCTATCAGGTTTTCGCGGTTAATATCCGAAGGCTTTCAAGAAGAAAGGCATGCCCTCCCCCCCCCCCTTTGATATTTTTCAAAAGGGAAAAATGAAACAGAAAATCATAAACAGGGGAGTATGTGAGATAACATTTTCCCTTAGTTAAGGGTATTAGTTAGTATAAACTAAGAGGTCTTTTTTTTTACTTTAGAAAATATTTCACAAAAAGTATTAAAAACCCGAAAACTTCTATACTAGCTACTCAGGAATACTAAACTTATAATTTAGACAATTATAAGGTGCAAATTTTTATAAGCAGAAAAAATTTGGGGGAAAATTAAACTGCTTATGGTAATTAAATTAGTTTATAATGTGAAGTAGGTCAAAAAGTGATTAAACGTCAAGAAAGTTGTGTGATTTCGCTTTATTTCAAGGTACTTGTGCACATACACATAGGATTTTGTTGAAATATAGGACTATTTTCACGTATAAATTTTATAGCAGCGTTTATTTTAAAACCTCAAAAAATATTTCATACCTACGGCGGTTAAAATTTAGAAGAAGTTTCCAAAAGAGAAAAACTATAAAGTAATGAATAAGAAATCCACAACCACACAGTAAAACGCAATAACCCCACAAGTGTACTGGTATTATGCAGATATGAAAAGGTGAAAATACCTATAGATAAAACAATGTAAATTCTCAAGAAAATTATTATGTAGTTCATGTGCAGATTAAAAAAAATTAAAAGGGGGAGACTGACAAAGAATTGGAATTTACAACAATAAAAATATTATTTTGACTGAAAAGGACGAAATTTAATATTATACCTTGGTCTAATATACAGGGTGTCCATAATTTAACTTCCCTATTTATAGTTGTCTACAGTCGAAACTATTGTTCAGAAAGTTATGACATTTTGTGTCGGACATATTGAAGGGATGGGAATTTGTTTGAGAGAATAAAAAATTTAGTTCAAAATTTCACCACCAGAGGACGTTTTGAGATGGATTACACCTTTACGACTAGTTGTTTACTTAAGATTTTACCATCTTTTTATCCATAGGTCACCCTGACACAATAACTCATTAAATTTTACAATCTAGAAAGTGATTGCAAAGTCGATCGGAAATTTGTTCGATAACTAATTTTCGGACAAAAGATTTGAAGGAACGAAGAAGAAACAGGTATGCATATTAATTTTTGTCGACGTAGAGCAGAAGCTGTTATAAAACCTAGAAACTGTCATGGCGATTTTGTTTACAGCGTTCTTGCTATTACTAATCAGAATGTCATCGTTACGATTACCAGATCGAGCTTTGTTAGTAAAATTGTTTAACCAATTCGATAATTTAGCACTAGTTGCTCTACGAAAATTTCGAAGTTTGAAAGGGATACGAAAAGGTCCATTGACTGTTAAAGGTCTTCGATTAATGTTGGCCAAATTTGAAGAAACTGTTTCTTTTAACATTTTCCCTGGAAGACGAAGGAAACATGTTTCCCCAGAAGCTGTAGAGAAGGTTGCGCTTCGGGTGGTAGAGAACAAAGTTTCCAACGAACAGGCTAGTACCAGTGTCCGTAGTGTGGCAGAAGCATTGGATCTGCCCCGTTCAACTGTCCAGAAGGTGATGCGGAATAACCTCCGGTATTACCCGTGCAAGATTCAATTTTTGCAGAGGTTGCTTACACATGATTTCGAGACTCGACAGCGGTTCTCACTTCAGTTTCTTGAAGTCAGTTTAAGAATGTTCTCAAAAATCACTTTACAGGAGAACGTGTCATCAACCGCCACTTTCCTAATGTGTGCCCCCTCCGATCTCCAGACCCCAACCCATGCGACTTTCGGCTTTGGGGGCATGTGAAACATCTAGTCAGTTTTGATAAACCAAGATCTATACCTGATCTGAAAAACAGCCTTTCATGACATGTTCTCAGCATCTCCCCGGACATACTGCGGTTAACTGTAGAACATGCTATCTTACGATTTCACATGGTAGCTGAAAATGATGGCCGTCATGTTGAACATGTCTTGTTGAACACGAATTGTAATAATTTTTAAACTATAGTAAATGTTGGCTAAATGTGTTTCCTTTTACCTATATATTATATGGAAAATTTATCCATATTTACAGGCAACACAAACAGCAAAGAACTAAACAGAACAGATGCATATAGCACCACAATGAAGAACGTCAGATAAAGGGTGTTTAAAGTTCATAGAAATTTCATTAAATTTCTAGCGTCCCAGTATAATTTGGTATAGTTCTCACTTTTTTCGGGCTTCCGGATCAAGTCATGGGAATGAAAGTAGGTGATCTGCATTCATATTGCCTGCCCTACAGCCCTGACATTCACTTTTGGTTAGGATGCCAATTCGGTTTAAATGTTCTGCTATATAGTCGTGGCTTGTTTTAAGTCTGAAATGTGCCACTGATTCTGCACGGGATTTTTGACTGTAGTCTTTCCAGCTGTCCTGGATCTCTTCCCAAAGTTTCCCTTTAGACAGCAAATTATGTTGTGCCTTAAGTTTTAAAAAGATTTTGTTGTAGATGTTTTTCTTTATTGAGCCTGTAGAGATTGGATGAGTTATCTGTTGTTCTAGGGTTCCCTTCTTTGCTAACGAGTCGGCTCTTTCGTTACCCTCAATACGAACGTGCGATGGGATTCATTGAAACACTATCACTTTAATATTGTTTTCAAGGTGTTTAATAATTTGTTTTATTTGGGAGATACCAGGCAATTCAGTGCAATGATTCGTCGTAACAACCTGTATTGCAGCCATTGAGTCCACCAAAATGACAGCCTTAGTAAATAGGTTGGTATTCAATATAAGGCTGTTCAGTGCCAATGAAATTGCATGAATTTCAGCATCAATGCTAGACATGTCCCCTCCACCAGAAGCAGAATGAGAAAATAGTTTGCTATATACCCCGGCACCAGTCCTATCTCGAAGCCTGGAACCGTCTGTATAAATTCTAGTCCATTCAGACTCAGGGTATTTTTCGTCTAATACACACAATGAGGTGGTTCTTAAAATTGGTTCCAGAATTCCTTTCATATCCAAGTTATCTATTTCTAGAGGATTTTCAATGTCCATAAAGTATAGGGGGTTTACCAAGTTTGTATTTAAAACCACCAATTCTGTAACGTCAAATTCATCCAATAATTTTAGACAACACTCAATTGGGGACGCCTGTGTTTTTAATATGCCTGTGCCTCCATCATAAATCCAATTCACCTTCTGTGAAGCTCTTAATCTAATGAATGTTCCCAAAGATTGTCTCTTGATTTTCGTGGCGGTAGGGAGATTGTTGGTGTATATCTGCATGGCCAAGATCGGAGTTGTTTTGACTGCTCCTGTAATGAGTCGGAGAGCTTTATTTTGTGCTCTCTCCAGGATATCCATATCAGTTTTTGGTATAGAGAGCAGTACTTCGCATCAATATTTAATGAATGGTTTTATAAAGGTGTTATCAGTTTTGTTTAGGGTGTGTTGGTTACAACCTCATTTCGCTCCTGCGAGTCTTTTCATAATTGGAATTTTATTCTCAACTTTTTCTGTCACGTATTTGATGTGGTCATTAAAATTCAGTTTGTTGTCCAAGATCACTCCTAAATATGTGGTGCTATTACTTTTGCTGAGAGTGACATTATCTATGTACAGGTTAAATTCTGCATTTACGTGTCTCAAAGAGAAAAATTGATAAGCTGTTTTGAACTTATTAATAATCATGCTGTTGTCAAATGACCATCTATTCAGTGTCTTCAGGGCTTCGTTTATTGTCTTTTCAAGAATTTCCTTTTGATCTTGATATTTTCTTGTGTTTTTGGCCTCTGTACAGATGTCTCACAAATGGCTTTTTGTAATTACCAGACTTTTGTTTAGTTAAGTTGAACAATTTTTCATGGGTTTTCAGTTTATCTTTTAATGCACTAATGGTTTTACAATCATAAAGAAGGATCTTATTAGGGGAAGTATCTGGAATTCCGCCTATAAAATATTCAATTAAAGAGCTTTCATCAACGTTACCTCTAGCACCGATTTGTCTCAGGTCGACCAAATATTCCGACAGTGTCTCACGTGGTTTCAATTTGCGCTGTTGCAAGGCTTGGTATATTTGAATGTTATAAATCGTATCGGAGAATTCATCCAAGAGAGTTTGTTTCAACTCATCCCACGAGTTAATACCACGAAGAGATCTTATTAAATTTAATGCGGAACCCGAAAGACATTTTTTCACAAATATGACTTTATGGTCAGGATTCTTAACCTCGTACAGTGAAAAAAATTCTTCTATTTCTAAACTGAAACTTTCAATAGGCACGTAGTCCTTTCCAATAAACAGCCTAATTCAGGGGTTCTCAACCTTTCAGGCTCTGTGCCCCCTTTTGAACACTGATGTGAGGTCACGCCTCCCCCATCACCACCTCCATATGTGGTCAATACAAGTAGTACAATCAGAATTTGAAACTGAAGATGGTTATTAAATGAAAATATAGAATAAATAATTTCATACATAAAATTTAATATTACTACACATATCTTAATTTGGAACATATTATTATTATTAGAACATATGAAATCAAAGAATGAAATACAGATCAAATATTTTTGAGGTAATCAAGGATCTAGGTGAGGTTGACATGTAATACCCATCACTTTCACAACATTAATAAGAGGTCTGGTATTGTTTGTCCTTGACAAGTTTTTGAATATTAGGTTGTAACTCTGACAAAGCATACCTCAGGTAACTTTCAACGTCCAGCTTTGCTCGATATTTTGACTTTATGTATGCTAATGCTGAAAATCCAGATTCACGCAGATATGTGGCTGAAAACTGCCCTAAAAACCCCAAAACTTACAAAGCAACTTCTGGGTAGACAAGAAAATAGCGTAACCAAAGATTTTCAACATCCATGTTTTCGAATTCCGCGTTTGCTTGAAAATCACATTGCAGGTCGATTGCATGTTCCTGAATATGATCAGGAAGTACATCCACGTCTATTATAAAAGGATCTCTTGCCAACTTAAATTCCCAATTCTCTGAACTAATATCTGGGAAATAGTCTGCAATTTCATTTTTCAATGCTACCAAATGCCCTGATATAAGGTCCTTCAATTCATTTATCTGTTGAAAAGGAAGATTTTTTTATCACCGAGGAGGTCGGTCAATCTTGGAAAAAAAACTCACGCCTCCCTTGAAATTCTTCTACGCCCCCCAGGTTGAGAACCGCTGGCCTAATTAATTCCACCAGGTCTTTCAACGTAAAGGGAGAACGAAACGAATCTGTCTGACTATGCAATAAATTCTGTTTACTTCCGCTTTGTTCAGGGTCAAAATTCAATCTAGCTGGTGAATCAGCGTTTTCGAGCGAAAACGATTTTTCACTCACGTGTGTTTTGCAGTCCTCAAAGAAACCGTCATCTGACTCAGATTCCGAAGTGAGCCTTTCAAGCAGTGAAAAGTCGCATAAAGCCTCTAAAATTGTATCGACACATTGCTTAATATCAGCAGAAAAAATTAAGGACAACAAGTTGAAGATAGACGTTAATTCTTGCAAGTTAAAATCATGAGGGAGTGATTTTTTCTTTTCGTCAATATCAAAAGTTGCAAGATCAAAACCAGAAAATTTGCGTAAATTTTTACGATTCGACCTACCATCATCGGATCCAAAAATTAATTGATGTAACAGTTCGACACTTTTAGTGGAACCTTTTTTCAATGCGTCACGAATATGTGGAATTTCTTGCAAGATTGTCATGATTTTAAGTTTAGCCACACCAATATTATCATACAAATATTTTCAAAACAATAGGTTTTTATAGTTCAATATAACACAAATTCTTCAATATAGCATGAACAAATTCTATTAAATAGCACGAATGTTATAATCAGCAGAAACATCAAAATTCCTCAAAATAACACAAGATTTTAAATCTTCTAAAACATCAAAATTCTTCAAAATAACACAAACTTTTAAATCTTCTAAAACATCAAAATTCTTCAAAATAACACAAACTTTTAAATCTTCTAAAACATCAAAATTCTCCAAAACAATCAAAGCGAATGTGTTATTCATCAAAAGATGTGCAAGTATTTGTTACTCAGTCAAAATTAGAGCAAATTCTTTCATCGAGTGCGTTGAAATATACATCAAATCGAAAGTGATCTCAGAACAATTTGTAAGTACTTTGAAAAATTAATCAACGAAAACGGAAGTACTCACAGAACAGATCAGGACGGTATCATCATATGTAGAGGCATTCGAACAGCATCAAGACAGCAGGAACCATAGGAGTATCCCTTTTCACTAGCTGTTGAAGCTCAAAAATTAAAATCGAAAGTCCTCGGGAAAAACCGGGCGAGCACCTATGTGAGCACAGAGACACGGACACAGACTCGATATGAAACATTTAATGATATCTAAATCTAGTCTAGGGGCAATAGTTACAGAGGGGCAATATTTACAGTTTGAAATTTAAGGAGGAAGGTTCCTCATGGCGGCCGCGTTGTTCCATAAATTAATTATCTGACTCCGTATCCTTTACGAAACACTGACATTTATTAACAGTTCACAATCACAGTACAGTTACAGTATTCTAACAATAATTAATTACTATGGCCTTTCATTTTATTTTTCTACTCGACTGCGTCGAGCCATACATGGTTCTCAGCTCCGCGCAAATCGGATCTCCAACGCGACAACAAGTTACTTTCGTTTTGACACGTGACATACACATATAGTATTTCCCTCCCGTAGGAGAGTAAAACCAAAATTCCCCGTTTATAGGGACAAACAGTTGCAGACGGAGTTTTGAGTCGTAACACGCGTCTCTTGTTCAGTCATCTCCGTTCAGCGGCGTTAATACATCGCGTCTGCTCGCTAACTCCTCGCTTTGTCACAGAGGGCGCTTTCGTTGGTACATATATATATATATATATATAGAGAGAGAGAGAGAGAGAGAGAGAGAGACAGAGAGAGACAGAGAGAGAGAGAGAGAGAGTTTATTGAAGTCGGCGCGTGCGACATCTCCACTTCGTACACACACACACACACACACACACACATATATATATATATATATATATATATATATATATATATATATATATATATATATATATATATATATATATATATATATATATACAGTGGACTCTCGATCTATCGTTTTTCAAGGGACCGACTGAAATGAACGATAAATGCGGAAAAACGATAGATGCGGGAACATAAAGCAATATAATCGCTGAGATTGGAAGAAATGAACGACACATGCGGGAAAACGATGATACGGAAAACGATCGATCGAGATTCCACTGTATATATATATATATATATATATATATATATATATATGTGTGTGTGTGTGTGTGTGTAACATTGAATATTTTTAAAGACAACAATATATCTATAAAAAAGATATGGGTTGGAACTAGTGAGTATCATGATAAAATATTAGTCAATTTCCTACAGATAAGATATTCATAAAACTGTCCTGAAGCTTCGTTGATATTTAATACTAAAAGACTGAAATATCGAAATTAAACAAAATTGTTTTATTTACGTCAGGAATGTGTATACCTACCCTTTTAGTTTACTTTCTCTTATACACCTTTAATTCATTCAATCGATTTTCGTATCCAGTTTAGTCATGTGCTTCAGTACTATAATTAACTTTTTCTTTTCAAAGTTCTCTCTCTCTCTCTCTCTTGTTTTCACAAATGACCTAATTTTTCAACTTTTCTTTTTCCGAAATCCAACAATTTCTTCCCATCATCATTTTTTGTAGCATTTCTGTGGTGAACGAAACTTTACTTTATTCTACCTCTTTTAAAAAGAGTCATCGTTTATTACACAGTAAAAATCTTCATTCGCTTAACACTTTTTTCTAAATGTGTGGAGAAAAATTAGGTATATTTTAAGCTATTTAACAAAGCATTAAATACTTTTCTATAAGAGTGTATCGAAGATGTAAGCGTGATGTGAGATTTGTTTTTTTAATAAGCTTTTTATTTAATATTTAAAAAAATAAATCCATTTTTATTTATTCAGGTATTTCAAACATGCCTGACAATTTTGCTAAACAGAATGTATGGAAGTCCTCTATGAAATCTGCGAACTTGTGTTTTGCTTAAAATATTTTCTTCAGGGAGATAAATCATTTATAAAATTCATGACACTGTTAATTTTTCATGAATTCTTTAGGAAAGTCTTTCCGTTAATTTGACGTAGTTTAGGTTTTCTTTATGTTTCATTCCTAGATTTCTTTCAATCAAACCATTAATTTTACTTTTTCAAAAACCGAAAGAACATTTCAGAAATACGACTGTATTTTTTAAAAGATAATTTGTCAGTTTTAACAGTACCAATATTTCAACGCTTAAGGATAACAATGAAATTATTTTTTTCATCTAAACCTGTTCTTCACTCTTGTTACATGTTCGACATATTTTTTAAAGTTGCGACCAAGTTAGTAACCCGGACATTGAAGATATTTCGGGCCGATTTGTATCTTCTAGTTTACAAAAATAGACCAGATATAAAATTCATAACTTTTCCTATAATTTATAAGAATATCAAAGCCATTGTTCGATGTGAATACATAACATAGATTAATAAATTACGATAAAAGTCTACGCAGCAAATTTTTTTTTTCTCAGTATGCCTTCCAATACATTTTAAATTTAACCTTTTAAAGTTTTTATTATGGTAGCTATAATTGTTACCCCCAGAGTACTTAAATTTTTTTATTAATTTTAAAATATTATTTATAAATTTCAGGCATTAACTGTTTGTTAATTGAAAATAATCTGTAAATACTGAAAATTTCAAAACTCATTGTTTACCCTTCTGACAGTGGTCTTAATTTCGTTAGAAGTTTGATTGAAACGATCAATCGCAGGCAGTGGACTGATATTTTAAGATTTTATTTTAAGAATGAATGAGCACATGTTTAGACGGTGAGTGCCGCTGCTCAACTGCCATGTTACAGATAGTGCCACTAGGGGGCGACACAATGAAAGGGATATTTATTTCCAGACAGTTTAATTTGAACGAAAAATTTCCTTTGCTTTTATGCAATGTTTTTGGTCATCCAATAATTTGATTCGGCTTTTTTTCCCATGAAGAAACGCAGATTTAAAGAAATGAACATGAAGAAATTCATGTGACACAGATAATAATCTGAGACAGGAGCAGCTCTTTTGTTGAAAATTTGAGAAAGATTGCAAGGAATATAATTCTTAATATGATTTCTCAGATGGACAAATTGTTTATTAGTATTTCGAACGGTGACGCCGAAGTTAAGAGGCAGTAGTTTTGAAACCAACTCTTGTAGAAGGTAGTCGGATTTGACCCCGAACAGTGATCAATGGTAAACATATAACGAATATTAACAATGAAAAGAAAATCAGTGTCCTCAGAATGATTAAAAAAATAGATAAGTGCAGCTAACACCTTTTGTCCTAAGCAGAAAAAGCCAACATCTTGCACTTTGGTTACAAAAGAAAGCAGGGATTACGAGATGTTTGGAATTTACAATGTGAAAATTATCTGCATTGCTAGGATGGTCTAATGGCCCAAATGTCTAGCAGCTCGAGGATGTAATTCCATTCTCTCTCGACCGCTGTTTCAAAGGTTATTACAGCATTCGGTACTCGAACCTGAATCTCTTTATATCTAGAAATTTGCCATCTGTTAAGTTATCTTTAGATGTGAAGAAGTTTCAATTCGTTTCATTTTGCTCGGACTAGTCCTCCCTTTCTTTTGAGATAATGACACCTGATGCTGGCCTTATTTAGTGATCTATTTATTTTTTTATGCATGCGAATTATTCCCCCTGAATTTATCAGATATTTCCAGGAAAACCCATCATGGCTCATTTCCAATCACCGATTGCACATATGAAAAGAGTCCTCCACGTTCAGGAATCAAACCCGTTTTTCATAATCTCCAACGGATGCTCTTCCGACTTTACTACACTAGAGAGATGTGAAATTTGAAATGTTTCTTTTTCCTCAAAAGAGTAATAGCGAAAACTGAAGAAACTGATTTGATGAGGTTCTCTAAGTAGTACTTAAAACACGTATAAAAACTGTTTGTTCTAAAATCGCTAAGTACAATATATAGGTTTGGGAAGAACTTTCCTCGCTACAATATGTTATGTCTTAATATATGTATAAATAAATCTATTATATCAATACACAAATATCTCAGTTCTCAGCAGTGACACGTTTTCTGTAACTAAGCACGCAATTTTTTATCGTAAATTTACAGAGAAAACTTTCTTGTTTTCAACATGTCCAGCACACAAAATTGAAAAGACAAAATCAGCCCTCTCATTTGGCATTCCTTCCGCAGTAATGATATTATTTTATTTATAAGCTAGGATTAAATATTAGTTTAGCAAATATGCATAAATTTTTAAACACCGCAAAATTATAAAAAAATTAGTTATCGCCAGAATTGGTAATAATCCTGAATGAATAAGAAATATGAAACCAAATCTGTCATTGTGAGAGCACATAAAGAAAAAGATTAAGATGAATATAAAGTTTAAATACCGAAATATTTCGTTAAACAAAGAAAAGCTGGGAAAACTAAAACTGTTTAATTAACGGATATATTTGTTTTAATTACCAAAAAGCTATGACAGGAGAATTACTTTGAATAAAAGTTAACATTTGTTGAATAAAGCGAGAATTAATTAACTTCTTTAATTGAAGAAAAGAATGTAAATGAAAACTTTTAAAATAAAGAAAGAGTTTTATTTAAAAAAAATTTCGGTTATCTGCTTGGCTAGAGCTTTTCATAGTTTTTTTTTTATTTATGTGCATTCATTCGCTTTAGTTAAGTTAGAACACAAGATAAACAATTTATAAGATGCCACTAAGTATTTTCTAAATAAAAAGTACCGACATACTTGAGATCAGAGGGGTTATGAATATAAAGCAGCCATAGTCAACCTTTTTTTTCTTTCGGGCAGCATGCACATATTTGCAACGATAGGTGGGCCTTAACATTGTACACTATACCTCATAATATAATAACTTACAAAATAAATCTGAAAACCTAAATGTATTCAAAAGTTTATTTAAAAAGAATGGGATCTTCTATTTTACGGCAAACTTTTCACTACTTTAGACAAATCAGGTTTATACTTGCTACATGCTACTCGCAATTCGCCATGAAGGTAAGAATCAGTAAATCGATATTTATATACGTTCTTCGCATATTCAGTTTTGAAACTGCATGATTCACAAAGATACGTTGATGCAAACAAGGTGAGCAGCTTGTCGAATATTTCTGTACAGTTTTGTACATTTTAGGTACTCATTTCCAAAATTATGTTAAAAGAAAAGCACCACATTGATAATAAGTGTGAGTGTCTCGAGACGCACATTCAAGCATGGTGGGCCGTAGTTTGAGTACCTCTGATATAAAGAAAACACCGCTTATAAAAATCCTCATGCTCTGCGGTATGCGCAAATCCCAACGGAGGCGTTATCGGCAAGCAGAGATTTATAATACAGTGAAATATGAGTATCAGCAAAGACGCTGTACCAGAATAGTCAATACACAATAAGCTGTTAATGTATTAACTTTTTAACTGTCAAGTTATTTTGATGTTTTTGGTACGGAAAATGTCAATTTTTTATTGGGAAAATCAAATGTTTAGTACAAACTAACGTACATAAACTGCCATCTACTGAATATAACAAAAATTCATCTCCCATGATATGGTATAGGCTACTAGTGCTGCCATCTATTGAATAAAGCCCAAATCAACATGTCCCGAGATAGATTCGTGTTTGACAATAAGATGCAAGAAAATAAATCTACCCCGAGTGGGACTCGGGCAGGAAATTTTTGAACGCAAGTACCACGCCCGAGACTATCTCGGGCACGACAGTTAAAAGGTTTTAATGTGCAAAAGATTGGATCTGAACAGAATGATGTAATAATTGGCGATAGGTTTAATACATCTATAATAAAAGTTATATTAAATTAGTAACTTTCAGCCAAGTATAATAACTGGCACGATTATTTTGTGTGCTTCTGTTACTTAAACGGCATAAATTGCATCCTGAGGCACAGTATCAAAGATTAGAACACGGTACAGAAATGAACAAGGTGTTTCATTTAGACACAAAAAGGGTTGACATCAGCGAGAAAGAAGGGCGGAACTTGTTACAGAATGTACGACGAAACCCTTAGACTACTGTACAGCAAATAACATCAGAGGTGAATACGAGTTGTGATGATCCTGTTTCAGTAATAAAATTTCGTCCCTAACTGCATAAAGCCGGTGTTAATGATCATGATACAATTAATTCATAAGCCACTCATTACTAGTACCAATGAAAGAACACGTGTCATATGGTGCTACGAATATAAAAATAAGAGTTCAAATGATTGGCAAAGTGTTATTGGGTGAATTTACTTCTCATTGTTTCCTACCCGTGGTAGATTATACAAGTATGTTTGGAGTACACCTTCCCAGCTTCTTGGTGCCCACGGTTAAACAAGGAGGTGGCTCTCTGATACCGTGGGGCGCCATCTACTGGGATTTTTAAGACTCATAGTTGTTCCTCAGTCCTATAAGCATCCGGTACTGCATCTATATTTGAACCTCATTCACCTGACCCTTAACCTTATGGAACATTTGTGGGAACATTAGGCAAGAAATATTCGATCACGCTCTCTCCCTCTATCGTCTTTGGAACTCCTAGGTAATATGTTGCACGATGATTTGTACCAAAATTCAATACCTTATGTACATGACATATATTACTCTATACTACTTCCAATTTAGGAGTAATAGCCCATCTTTAGAATTGATAGCCCTTTAGGATGAATTAATGGCATCTCTAGTGCTACATATCACCAGCTAGATGCCGAAAAAAATGATAAACTAGTGCGACAGTTTCGGTGACGTCATCGCTTTCACGAGTAACCTCAAATCTGCTCTCCCGTGTTCCTTTTTGGGATGCATTTGATAGGGCATAGTTCTTTAAGTCGCAAATCTGAGTATCCTTGCTGCTCTGCGACCCCCGACTTGTGATGAACCCGTAGGATCGTCCCGAAAGCTCCGTGTTTCTTCGATCGGTAAAAGGAAAATCTGAAATTTCGATAACCTGACGTCACGGCTTTCACCGCTAATTCTGTTTTGCATGCCAAACGTGTGAATTCTGTTTATTAATAAAAGTTCTGCAGAAATAGGAAGTGTTTCCATCATTTTGATAACTTCCTTTAAATTATTAGGTGTACAATACACGGTTACGATTGCGATTACAGATCTCTACATATATGCTAGTAGAACACAATATCAATAACCTAATTTAGCTTTTATTAGTTTTTATATACTTCATTCACTTGTAAACGAACACTATATGCTCATCCATAAAACTCGGAATATAATGTACATCAAAGGGAAAATATATGAAAAGAGGTTTCATATCATTACTGCTTAAAATCTTTATTTTCGTTTTGATATATCTTCATTTTTTAAAATTGAATAAGATGAAAATCTTTACATATTTTTGTTTAATAAATTTTTGGTCTTAAACGAAAATTGAGTTTGATGCCATCAAGGGAAATTTTACCATAATATAATTTACTTTTACAGGAAGTTGATTTACTGACAGCCTATTTATTCGATGTTTTTTGCCTACTTGCTATGACCATTCTTTTGATCTAGATAAACGTTTCTTTGCCTAGTTTAAGTATTGTTTTCGTCAGGTATTTCTGGAAAATGAAGAATCAATACTGTTGATGCCTGAGGAAAACAAAAGATTTTTTCCCCCGAAAGATCTATTACGGAAAAGGGATCCTGTAAAAGCATCGAAAAATAGTATTTTGGGAACTTGATATAAAATTTCTTCTTGTTATCTGAAGTATATTTTCATAACTTAATTTAATGAATGGTAATTATTCACGTAATAAAGCCCCCTTTTAGCAAAGAATTTAAATTAAATCTCAAAAGGTTAAAAATTCGTGTTTGTAGTTCATAAATTATTTATTACATTGTCGGAGGTCATTCATTTTTAACTTACACATGAAAAAAAAATTTTGAATGCTAATAAAAATTTGGAGAAGTAACACCTAGCTCAAATTCAACTACATTTTAATGTATTATCCCGTGTTCAAATGTGCTAATCAGCGTATTAAGGCTGAAGTGTACTAACCCTATTGGATTCGCTCACCTCGATGTCAACCTATGAAGCAAATGTGTTCACTATTTACAGCTACATAAATGCTAATAATTCAATAGAAATGGTATTTTCAGATAGCAAAAACTTTATTTTTAAAACATTATTTGCAATTTTTAAGCGAAAAATACCCCAAGGTGTAACATTCCTTTCTCTATTACGGAGTTCATAAAAAAAAAAAACTTTAAATCCAAGTCGGCAATCCTTGGACAAAAATTTTCTCCACAGGTTAACATTGAGGTGATCGTATCCATAGGGTAAGTTCACAGCAGCCTGAAGCAAGTATGCTACATGTCTATCGTCCAGAACTGCAGTGATATACTGGACAGAGATCGCATGTTCTTTCGTCGAATGTTAGCTGTAACACACATTGTAGCAACCGGAAAATTGTCCGCCGTTGTGTATTTCCACGAGTTCCGTGGAAATGTGTGTCTTTACGGACCATTATGTTACTGACCATGTGTGTTACTTGACCTATGGACGAGATTTTGACACTAGAATTCGAAACTATACTTTTCGACTAAAACGCATAGTGGTGGCATGTAATTTCCCAGCTGCTTATTACAGGTGCAAGGTGGGTTATATGGACAATCTCTCCGGACATGTGTTGTACTTAAAACTTTTATTACTTATTATTTATTTAAAAAAAGATTATTAATTATTGTTAACTTATTTCTTATTATTAACACTGGATAAGTAATTAATTTCTCTTAGTTACACATTTCATTTCATTTAATCGTATAGTGGTGAGCATTGCATTGCGTATTATTTCTTCAAACTAAAACAATAACCTAGATTCTATGGCTAACAGAAATTCACAAATGAACACTCTCAAAACATGACAGACACAATTTTAACTGAGGGAACAAACTAAAAATTTTATTCATTTCTTTTAACAAAAATTAATAAAATCTTTTCACTTTACTTTAACCAATAGAATTTAGTAAAAATATTCCCTCATTGCTTTAACTTCATAATAAATTCAACATACAAAAACATATAATGACTCATTCTACTCGTAATAATAATAGCATTAAATAACATCCCTCAAATTAAAATTATTAAGAATTCACTTGAACATCTTCATTACAAATTCATCATACAAATACTATTTAAAAACAACCTCATTCTACTTGTAATTATAACAACATTAGATAATATCCCTCGTATTGAAATTATTAAGAATCACTTGGAACAACATAAAAAAATAAAAATAATAAAAAAGGCCCCCAAAAAATTTTTAATTGACTGACAAAAAATATTAAAGGACAAAAAAAAATTATTTAAATTATGCCGTGGCTAAAAAAAAATTCTAAAAACTTATCTGAGTAGATAGCTTAATAGCATCGAGGCCACTTCCATGCTTAATCGTCTTCGGACACTGGGAGAGTCATTATTCCAGCTCAAGGGTCTTTATTCAAATCTTCATAATCCGTTTTCCATAATCATAATCGCACTGTAGCAAGAGCGGGGATCAAAGAGAGAATCAGCCAGCGAGTCAGCGAGAGAGAGAGTCTCGTTTTATTCGTGTCCATCCTTTTTATAATTTTCCCAGTCCATTCTACGGGACACCTCTTTCGATTTCATCATCTCTGCTGTTATTGGCCGAACGCATCTCCAGGGCTCATGACCCCCCTCACATACGGGGACCTAGTCCGACCCAGGGGTCCGCTTATCCGTATATTCCTCTCGTAAAAGTGAACAAAATTTGTCCCTTTTCATGAATGAAACTGGATAAATTCTCAGCACCATTTTCTTTAAGATTTTCGTAAAGCACTTCTGTGTTTAAATCCAGTACGCGATAATTTGAAATATGTATAAAAAAAGAAAAATTAAGCCTTTATAAACTTAAAAATTATAAGGGGGTAAATAAATAAGACTAAACAAAGCTTAAATAAAAAAAAACTTTACCTTGAGTCTGTCAATCAACATGAAAAGGAATTAAAATAAATTGAAAATTGCCAGTCAATCAAATTCTAAAGCAAATTAAATAACTTTATGCTACATTTATCGTACAAAAACATGATTTATAATTTGCTCAACTTTCATGAATGCCACCACAATTAATCCGCGCGAAAATTAATCTAATGACAATGATCAAACTTAATCAATAGGTGGAGAAAAATATTATAAACGTATTTGATTCTCTGTATATTTAATTTATAATATTTAATTTTTAAAGCGATACACAACACATGATGTCAGCACATATTTAAATATTCTGTGATGAGCAATTTCCGAAACGCTATTCTGACCGATTGCCAATACGCCAGCGTATAACTGACAGCATTTTTATTGGTTAAAGAAGTTGTTGCGTCACATTTGTACTTAGATTGGCTCCCGCTAGGGGAGAATTTTGTTATTCTTGTTTTATGTAACCAGTGTGGCTTGTGTGTTCGTCAATAAAAGATGTGCTTGTCTCAGTAGAATCGAATATTCATTTATTGTTTCCTGTGTAAATAAATAAGAACCCTACAGGTCTAGATGATCATTTTAGATAGGCAGGGTAGCATCACCGATGAAAAGGAAGGTGAGTGAAAATCATCTTTACTTTATTTGCTTTCTGTTCTAATAGAAGTTCTAAAGTTTGTTACTTTAACAGACGAATGAAAAGGATCTTTTCCAAGGCAAGTGATACTTTGCGCATATTCCTGTTCATATCCTTGGTCAGCATTTCTCTCTGTAACGCATATTAGAAGTACTGACAGCGAGGATCTGTTGAATAATTATCGGCATCTTCTGCAACTAAAATATAGGCAGCACTTCTTTGTTACAATTATTCGCTGTCAGGCGTTGCTTTTCGTAAAGAAAATGAGTCACCAAGTTGTAAATTATGTTGTTAAGCGCTCATTCGGGAAAAATTAGTTTCTGAAAATTGACTAATAATTTGTGCTTTTAGTATGTCATACAAATTAGTGGTATGAGGTGCACGAAAAATTCCCCCGTCGTAAGTGAGAATATCTGTGTCAAACGGTGACACAGTGACAACCGACACAGTGACAACACTATGTTCCATCGTTTGAATTATTGTGGGCTAATGCAGGTGGTGATTGTAAAGTAAAGTCACTTTTAAATCTATGAAAACCCTTGTGCATTCAAGAAAAATAATGTGCTGAAGGCTTAACGGCCTGTAATGTGGAAAGCAAATACTAATACTCTTTCACCAAATTTCGAAAAAGACCTGGACATCAAATATAACATCATTCAGGCCAAATTACCACCCAACACAACTCCATTGCTTCAGCCTATGGACCAACAAATTATTCCCAGATTTTAAAAAATGTATATCATGGCACTTTTTGCTAGGTGTTTTCAAGTCAAAAATGACACCTATTTGACCCCGAGAGATTTTTGGAAGGAGCACTTCGATATCCTCAACTGCATCAACATCATTGATAAGGTCTGGAGGGAGGTGTCTTATCGTACCTTGCAATCTGCCTGGAAGAAACTTTGGCCAAATTATGTGCCACAGATAGACTTCGAGGGTTTGATACAGAAGAGGCGGAAGTCAAGTTGTGGGTAAGATAGTGTCTATGGGAAAAATTATTGGCTTGGAGGTCTACTGTGAAGATGTAGATGAGCTGGTAGAGGAACATGGCGAAGAACTCACCACGAAAGAACATGTTGAGCTGCAGAGTCAACAGGTGAAAGCTCCCCAGGAAGAGCATTTCTAAAAGATAGACAATGATAAGGAGAAATTTTCCATTGCCACGATAAAAGAAATTTGCCGCAAGTGGAGTGAAGTTCAGGCATTTATTGAAAAGCATAACCCTAATAATTCTGTGACCTACAGTTAATATTATAAATGATGATGTGTGTCCCACTTCTGTGAAATTCTTCAGAAAAGAAAACGACAAATTTCTGTGGATCGGTTTCTTGTGCCAAAATCAGCTAGTGAGATTGAAATTAGACGTAGAGGAAAACAGTAAAATCAGAATTGCCTAGTAATAAAACGGAAGATGACTTTACTTTCAAGAAGTAACATCTGCAGTTCTTCCTCTCTTTTCAACAATCAACCATCTGCACCAGCGATTATCCACTACAAAGCTAAAATCCTATTCTGAACAATTATAACGTGTTAGCTCTTCATAATAAAGTCTGTTTTAATTTATTTTCATCATTTCTTTACAACTAAACCCATAAAAATATGGAAAACTATGCCATAGGGAGTGAACGCATTAATTATTCATATGTTAATTTATAAGGGTAAAACTGCTTCAGTTTGCGAACCAAGTCTCGGAATGTATAAAGTTCGTAATAAGTATCTCAGATAACACTGTATTCTATATCTAGGTTCATAAAAGTAAACAACTCTCATTTTTGATAAATCAATATTTTATTTAATTGTTACGAGCGGAAACAACTCAAATTATGTCAGATTTGAATAATGTAGCAATAAAACTTTAAAAAAATCATTAAATCAATTAGAACTATTTAGGAATTTAGAAAAATTAATTATTTAAACATCTGGAGAATGCTATATTTAATATAAGCATTAGGAAAAAAAATCGCTTATTTTTTTCATATCAAATATAGTGTTTTTTGTTATTGCGTGTTTTGTTTATCTGTGTGTAAACATTCCCAAATGGCTCACACTGGCTCCCAAATTGCAAACAAGAATTTATTTTTCCAATGCGACAGGTACGATGCCCTTAGCACATTCGCCCATTCACAGCGATTTTGTTGGCTACTTTACTATGGGAACACCGTATAGGCCAAGGGTCCCAAAACTTATTTGGCCTACCGCCGCCTTATCAGAGAATAAAATTAATCAGCGCCCCCTCCCTGGAAATTTACATTTTTAAGTGAAATGCCCATCCCATCATCGCGTCAAGGTCTAATATATTTGTACACACCGGGTCTGGGCGACCTCTAGCCACGCAAGGGGATGTCGAATAATCCCGATGATTTCTTTTATTGGGGGGGGGGGGGATCGGGATCAGAAAACTCTGTAGTTTCGGCTCTATGACGTCACCGTCTGGCGGATAATTATAGAACCGGGAACTTGATAGTTCCTTCAGGAAGCATTTCACTGTTCATTGACATTAGGGTCTACGATAACTGTAGAAAACACTTTCACACCGTCATCGACATGAATTTTGGCCGCTAGGTGGCAGGAAATGCAATCGCAACATCGCTAGCTTACAAGGGCGCACTCCACATGAGAGTGGCATGCATGGGGCTCTATGGATGGCATCCCATATATATATATATATATATATATATATATATATATATATATATATATTAATTAATTATTTCTTTATTTACCTATATTTGCATAATCTATTACAAGCACTCCAATTAAACCTAAATTCTGTTTGTACTTTATACTTTATATAATATTCTCAAATTATTACTTGTTAATTTTCTATATTTTAACATTTCAATCTAAGGCCTGACTTCAAACCAACTAGTATAATGATGCACACTTCTAAAATAATACCGCAATTTTTGCTCTGTCATTGACTAGACGCTGAAGGTCATAGATCTCGCTTTTTCAGGCCATCTCAGAATAAAAGTCGTAAGTCCCTGCTCCCAAATCAGCCTTTGGTCAGCCAATATCTTCAGTCTAAGTAGTTTATTTCCTTTTTCTACATTTCTATAGCTTATACGGTGTGCATTTTCCATTTTCAAACTTTAAATTTATACCATATACTCTAAGTAACTTCTTATATAATGTATGTATTCATTAATCCAATGTTTTTTAATTTTAAATTTTACGTTAATTGCAGTGGCGGCTCCAAGGGGGGGGGGCGGTAGGGTCTTTTGCCCCCTCCACCCATAAAAAAGCCCGGCGTATTTTTTTTCATAGCCTAAATTTATATAAACGTAGACCTAATACTAAATGAGTTTAAATTTAAAATGAGACGATGTTTATTCTTATATATATATATATATATATATATATATATACATACACACATATACATGTGAGTTTAAGTTTATAAACTCGTTATAAATATTATATTTTACTCAAGAATTTCTTCTTCTTTTGTTTTGTTTAATTGGTTCATACATTTTTATTTTATTTTATTTTCTCATTGCTTTTTATTCTGCTTCTCTTATACTACTTGCTATTTGCATTGGATATTTATGTTTTATATATTATAATTTACTTAATATGTTGGTTCAGTTGAACTTTTATAGTTTATTTTTATCTTTTCATGAGTTCTAATAAACATTTATTAGCGACTGGCAATTTGGCATGTCATACTAATGATGTCAAAGCTCGGTACATTGATACTTATTGGGGTATCAATGGATCGTTACACCGTTACCAATCTTCCTCTTTCTCTGTCCCCTTTTCATGTTATCAACTCAGGCAAAAGACATTGGTGTTTGATAAATGCTCTAATAAGTTATGTAAAACTTGTTCCCTTGCAAACAATTCACAAATTCAAGTTAATTCACAAAAACAAAAATTCTGTAAAACTTATAATTGCTTATATAAAATCACCTGCAGTCATTTGGAATATATAGGACAAACCTCTAATCTGTTACATATTAGAAGAAATTTACACAGATCTAATATTAAAAAATATAACACACACAACTGTCAAACTCAAAATATTGAATTTGAACATTTCAATAAACATAATTTTCATAATATTATTATGTCCAAAATTTATATCATTAAATCACCCTCTGACAGGTTATTTTATGAAAATATTTACATTCAAACTAGTAATGAAACTATTTTTCCATCTGGTCTAAATCAAATTTATAAACAAAAAAGTATTGTAAAAGTTCAACTTTACTGATGTGTTAGCAACACCTATTCACCCCCAACTAATCAAGGAACATAAGACAGCTAAAAGAACTAAAAGAGGTAAAATAATAAAAGCAAGTCTTTTGATTGTAATATTTATAAAAATGCTTTATTAAATTTTCAGGAATGGTTTATCATTGACTATCAATACAGAAACTTAAAAGCTTGGATATTTTCTGTCGATAAAAAACATATCTTTAAGCTTTCTCATCTATTTTTAAGTACTAAACTTAAGAATTATCATTTTCAGCATCTGGTATTTGATTTAATATTAACACGAGCTATACATTTAAAAATAAACTTATTTAAAAAATATAACATAGCAACTAATACTTTTTGTGTAATAAACTTTATTAACCCTAAATTAAATAATATAAATTTCAATAGTATTTTTGATATACTACATGATATGTATCCTGTAAAAGAAATAAAATTAAACGTGCCTTTAAATATACACTGCCTATGGGTAGACGTATATTTAACTATAATCAAGTATCAAGAATTTTTTTTTCAGAATCTATCAACATATATATATATATATATATATATATATATATATATATATATATATATATATATATATATATATATATATATATATATGACGAGCCTAATACTCGTACTCCCTCTGAACTTGTTCCCATAATAATTACTCTAAATCTATGCAGTCAATGAACGTAGGCCTGTGATAATTAAATGCATTTAAAATACATCTAAATACTTAATTTCAAATATTATTAATTAACCCGATTCAATCCAAGCCAAGTTTCAATCTCTCATCCTCGTGACACGCGACCGTACAATCCGAATTCTGAAAACGCTCTGTATAATCCTTTTGTTTCATTTAGGCGCAAAACTTATCGCGCATGCTCTGTGACGCTCATGGAATGTTCCAGTGGCTTCCATCTGATTACGTTATAATTTTACTCCGTGCAAAACCCGTACTTGCTCTAAAAATACATTCGTTCGCTCGAACTTCATTCGCGCGATCCAAGGTTACCTCTCTCAAAAACGGGATTCCCCTAAAATCGCGGCGCGCTCGTTCTATGCTGTATGAATCTAGTGGCGCCACGAAAAATAATCTATCCTGAAGTCCCCTTTAAATTTTAACTTAATTATTTTCCCCCTTAATTAATTTTTGACATATATATACAGGTGGCTACAAAGCTGGTGAATTTTAGGCAACTGTTGAGTTTTTAAGGTTGTAATTTTTTTTTGTTAAAACTTTAAATTGAATTTCTGGGAAACTGAAGTTTTTAGTATACTGTTAAAGTACAACAATGATAACTACTATAATAATGTTCAGAATTTAATGAAATTTTATATGTATGTTTGTTATTATGTTATGGATGCAACGAACCAAAATCTTTACAATATCTTACCTAGAGATAAATTATTCGCACATATTATCAGAAATTTCACTTTTTTTTCTTATTTGTTTTTTGTATTAAATTGCTGGATTGGCTGATACTCAGTTATACTTAAGAGAAACATCATTATTTTGGTTCTTTGTATGCATAATCAGTGTATCTCTACATTTATACAAGAAATTATGTTATGTTTCACATATCATTTTAATTATGAACGTTATCATAAAGGTAAAAAAAGGTTAATTTTTTTTCAATTTTTCCAAAATTTCAACAAAATTTTTTTTTCTTCCAAATTTTGATAAGTTTTTATATAAAACCCAATTTAAAGATTTTGGTTTTGAACGTGGTCGGATACCTTAAGTCATATCCCAATCCTAAAAACTTTTTCAGTAATTTTCCTCCTTTTAAAACATATAATTAAAATCATTTAAAGAACATGTAAGATGAGAAAAGAACTATATATGTAAAAAGAAATTCTAATTAATTCGCTGAAATGTATCAAAAGAAATGTATCAAAATTAATATTGAATATAGTATACTGAACATTATTACAGTAGTTATCATTGTTGTACTATAACAGTATACTAAAAACTTCAGTTTCCCAGAAATTCAATTTAAAGTTTTAACAAAAAGAAAATTACAACCTTAAAAACTCAACAGTTGCCTAAAATTCACCAGCTTTGTAGCCACCTATTTCTAATTAATTCGCTTTCGAACTTTAAATTTCGTGATACAGTTCTGCAACGAAAGGGGAAAGTGAAAACTCTAGAAGATTAGCAAAATTTACTTTGATTTGCGTTTCTTGCGGGCTAATTTGGTTGACCCAAGTAAAATTTAATTTTATACAGCCATGAATTCACCAAGAATTTTGTAACCTACAGATGCTTTGACTGATCGGGTTAAGTTGTTCTTTCTTGTAGCTTCAACGTAAGATTTGTACTGTAGTTATTCTGAACAGAAAAGTTGATGAACACTGGTAATCGAGAAAAATATATAATAAATAAATGTAAAAAATCGTAGACGAATGCATTAAACTTTACAGAAAATTTTTAGAAAAGTATTTTAATATATGACTAAAATTATTTACCTCTGTTTTATTTTTTGAATGTATATAATAATACAAATCAAGATATGCTATTGTAATTTAATACTTGACAGACAGAAGCACTATGGTTTATTTCTGTCTATAGGCGAAAACTGAAAGGCATAAAGAATACTCTTTTGATACATTAGACTGGAAGTATTGATCCAAGAACTCGCTGCAGCGTAATTTTTGTTATCGTTTAATTTAAAATTCAAAGTTTTCCCCCCTCTTACGACAATAGTAAAAAGCACCTTTCCTACTCTCTACAACAAAATTATTTTCGAAAAAACTATTATAATATAACTATTATAATTTATTAACCTATTATGATTTCTGTTTCATTCAGATAGTAAAATACGGAAAGAAATTTTTAATAAGGGACATTACTTTTGCTAGATATTAAAAGTCGGTGATACTCATAACAGAAATTTAATGACATTTTTCCATTTACTCTAATTCTTATGAAAAACATGAAGGATCTGCGGTAATAAGAACATCGATCATAGAAATAAAAATATGAATAAATTCTTGTATAGATAAATGAATATCATAACATTATTGTAGCATAAATTTGTATTCTGTAAGATTTTAAAAAAAAATCTTGTTTTTATTTATTACTTGAATGAAATTTCTGGAAAATGTACAACTGGAATACATGGATGCCTAAAATATATAATGAAAAAAAAATTAGAGTGCAACTAGCTTAGACCTAATTAATATAGTAATCCATCAGGACGAGGAACATCAAGTGTAATGGTCTCTATAAACAAATCACAACAGAGAAAATTCATCAAACACCTAATATGCAGTGGGTAAACAAGAGAAATTTTCCAGGCGAAAGTCATGAAAGGCGGCACAAAAGCGAGACATCAAAGAAGAGAGACATGTTAAAAGAATGACAGAAACTCTTTTATGACCACCAGTCCACGCAAAAGGGCACACCCGATAACGAAATTGCTGAGTTTGAGCGATTGGCCCTATTTTTCTGTGCGGAAGAATACTGCTACGTATAGGGGCGCTGTCCGTCCCGCCACCGCTTTCACTCCAGAGCAGCGCAGGGAATGTGTCGCTGTGTGCGCATATACAAGTGGTTATCAAAATAATGGAAGCACTGAGAAACATCATGAAAACCTTTATTAATGCGTGTCAAGATCACCTTTGTTATGTAATACCACCTGATTCACCTTGGAATTGGATTATACAAGACATGGATAGTGGTTAAGAATATATTATACCATTCTTCAGGGAAAAATCATGGAAGTCCTGTAGAGATGCTGTGGTGGATATCGATACCTAGCTATATCCGCTTATACAGATCACAGTGGTTGCATGATTAATGTCGGGGGGATTGTACAGGGCAAGATAAGATATTTGACTTATTTTTCATGCTCTTCAAACCAATACTTGATAGATTTAACTGTATGTATAGGGGGTTTATCGTACCGGAGACCGGTATCTCCTGCAAGAAACAATGTTTGCCCCATAGGATGGACTAGTGAGCTAAAACTTCGACTTAGTCCTTCTCATTCAATCTCCCTTTTTAGGGTTACAATCGGGCCTGAAGAAAACCATGAGATGCCATCCCAAACTTTGATAGATCTATCTCCATGATTGATAGCTGAGATGAAACAGCCAGAATCTTACGCTTGTGTAGGTGTTCTTCAGACATACGCACGTCCCGTTGCGAGGAACAATGTGAACAATGATTCGTCGGACCAAATGCCGTTTTTTTATGTATTACTCGACCAGGATTTGCTCTCGTGGCCTCATCGTGGACGATATTTTGTATTGGCATCTTTTACAAGTGGCTTGGGAATAGCTACTCTTCCGTTAATGCTTCGTTTGTGAAGTTCCCTTCTACCTCTAATGGTTGATACCACAACATTCAGATGCCGATGGAGCTCTTCGGTAATTTTGGTTGCAGTTATTTTCTTCCTTCGTGTCACAATCCTCTTCAATACCTCGTCCGTCTCTTTCACCCAGCTCTCCCTTTCGTCCACTATTCTGTTTGGCAAAGGATGTTTTTCCGTGCACTCTGTATGCTATCATGACTTTCGATACCATAGCTCGAAAAACACCCATTAGCCTGGGGGTTGCAGTAAGAGATACTCCAATTTGAACGAGCTCCAACAATTTGCCCTTTACAGAATGTCTGCAAAGTTTGGGATTTTACGCTGTTCCCCCCAAAATCACGAGTTTGGGTGACATTTTAGTAAAATTTAGCATAAACGGCTTTTGCTCTACAAAAAAAAAAAAAAAAAAAAAAGCATAAAACATTACTTTCTTTTTATCTTACATACTTAAGGCACTCATGAGTGTAATCAATTACAAACTAAGTTTTGACGAGCTAGCAGTACTGACGCTTTCAGATATCATCACAGCTTCAGTTGGTGGATTGTTTTTTGTGAAGCGATTTCCAGAAAACTTACTCTTCTTTCGGGAATAATTCCTTGAATTACCCATTTTAATAGAAAAAATAAACTTTTCCAAACAAATTGTAAGAAAAAATAGCTTTATAATGCACGTAATTAGCGAACTCACGTTGCGAACAAGTACGTAGCCAAATGTAAACACGATCGCTGAAGAATGAATTTGTTGCCAATTTCTGATAGAAAATGTTATTTGTAACACAGCAAAAATATGTGAGGCCGAACAGTAGCAATGACTTATGAATAATTTAAACTTTAAAACCTAATAAAATCCCAAAACTATTTAAAAAAAAATAAGATTTTCGAACTACTTCCGGTTTTGGAATCTTCACTTCCGGTCTAAACTGACAGCTGCGACTATTTTTTAAATCGCTATAATTTCATTCCTAATTATCGTAGAGAAAAGATAAAAGCAGATTTGGAAAGAGAAATGCACAGTCTTTAAGAAACACGAATTAAAAAAAAAATTCGAAATTTTCATCAAAATTGACGTTTCAAACGTAGTCGGATACCTTAACTTCCCTGAATTGACCGGAGAAAATTATTACATAGGGTGTTTGAAAATGAAAACAGCCCTATCATTAAAAATTCTAGATACTGTTATATCCAGTGTGAAACCAGAAAATTTGGACTAAAAGGAATCTGAAAGATGGGATCAAAAGAATGCTGATGCAGTGGCTTGCATGCAACTCGCTATGTACCCATTTAGGAACAACATTCGGTTAATCGGAAGAATTTGTGGCTGCCGCCAACTTGGCAATTTTTTTACTTCCTAACATGATCTCTTTTCTGGTTACCCCTACGATTCCATGTGAATGCGCTTTTGATGGCAACCCTGTTTACAGAGAGCAATCACCCAGTATCAGTTTTGCTGCTTCTGCCATCTGTTGACATATATAGGAGTCTTTTTATTATAGTTTTTTTTTCAATTTCTACGTAATTTAGTATGTTTTAAAATCCGAATTACATATATAACACACAATTGAAAGATATTTAAACCAAATAAATTATTGAATTTAAAATTTACTTTCTTCAAATATCCAAAACCATTTTAATTTGAAAATAAATGTATTGAATAATTAGCTTAAATTAAAAAAATTAAAATTTAAGTTTTAATAATTTATATTTATTTTAATTTATAATTAAAAAAATCGATAAATTGAAGGTATAAATTGAAGGATGCTAAATGCATTTTTACGATTACTGAAGGGAGCAATATGGAACACTGTAAATTCTGTAACACTTTTGGGCAATAGAGATTAAAATTTTATTTTTCTTGTTATTCCATGAGATCTAATTGTTAGAAAAGTTATGGTCATATTACAATAGATAAGCCAACAATCAGAAAGCCATATTAACCTAACTCCCTTAATAGTAGACATAATTAGTACTCTTATAATCTTCAATCTTTTCATTCATTTAGTAGCTAATGTTTATGCATGAATTTTATTGCAGGTTGTTGAAAATGCTAAAATCCTTTTTGAATAGCAAGATATTTTTTACTTTGTTATTAGCGAATTGATGGCGCTACCCTGAAACCTATTACATCTTTTCCTTGAAATAAGGGTGCAGGAATATGCGAATCTCATTGGTTCCCGCTCTCACAAGTAATTTTATTTTGCGTGGGTGGGCAATTAAAACATTTTACATGATGTACTCTCTTTTCTGGCTACTTCTATGATTCCATGTGAGTGGGCCTTTGATAGCAGCTCTGTTACTTGTCTACAGGGCCCGATTATGAACGCTGGGGGCCCCTGGGCAGATGCTGTTTGGGGGCCCCCTCTTACGGACATTTATAAAAATACATACTATTAGAAGTACTAGGTGCATACACCAAGGGGGTTTGGGGGGCCCCTAGCATCACGGGGCCCTGGGCAAAGTCCCGATTTGCCCATGCGATAAAAAGGCCCTGCTTGTCTATACTGACGTAACTTGAACTCCTTTGAATAGGAAATTCTGATTGGTCTCCTCCCTCGCTCTCAATTTAAATTCGCTGATCTCTGGCAATTATAACATTTTGCATTTCTTTTCTCCCGCAGAAATTATTCAGAAATTACAAACTACCCAAAACAAAACTTTACGGTTAATTACCAAAGCCTGCAGGTACAAAAATAACTATTCCATTCATAAAGACTTAAATATCGATCCTATCCGCCTTGCTATAGTTAAACTCGCCACTAATTTCTTTGCTAATATCCATTCTGTACCTAATGAAGACCTTGCTAATCTTCCCGATTATGACAATAGACTATTCTCACGCAGGCCTCGCGCTACTCTTGTACTATGTACAGGAATTAATTCCAATACCTCCTTTCCCTAAAATTCCCTTAATTGCTCTTATTTTTCTCAAAACTTAACCATAAAATCTTATTTTTCTGCCTGCTGATCCCCCTGTACAATTATTTCTCTAAGATTGTGAACCTTATTTCTTCAGCCAATCCCCTTGCGAGCTCTGTGTGGCTCTAATCCATTCACTTTCCTCCTTTCGGCCCCATGCTTGCTGCTTCACTTGGGTAGTTTTTCTTAGAAGATCCTGGACCTTATTTCTTCGTCCAATCAGCTTCGAGCTTTTCTGGGCTCTCGGCCAATCGCTTTTCTCCCTTCTTCGATTATCAAATTCATCATCTCCTTACTATTTTTACTGCTGTATCCACCCATTATAGCCTAATTACTTAATTATCTTGCGCGGGATCTCTTCCCGGCCTTGCATTTTGTTTCAACTCGCTGACCTTCGCTGCTACTACTTGTAACTTTGAGTTTTCTTGTTAGTAATTTCTCTTTCTTGTTATAATTCAGTAGTCATAATAAATTTTTTTTGTTCTCATCTCACTCTTAATTTAACTCATTAATTACTTAAATTTAATTAATTTTATTTTAATCTTATATATATATTTTCATATATATATATTTTTCTTTTTTTTTTTTCTTTTTTTTTTTTTTTTTTTTTTCCCTATTATTCATATCTTTGGGCCATTTGTAAAAAGCAACAGTTTTCCGCATACTCATACCGAGGGTGATGGGCCTTTCAGGCCCACTGGGTACCTCACGAAGTTCTTCTGTCCATGTCCATGTCCATGTTCTCCCGCACTTTTTGTTTTGCTAGCGGTGCGCTCTGAACTCTGGATACTCTCTGCTTGTCACTTCTTTTTACGATCGCCGATGGAGACCGGTAAAATATCGATGTTTTTCTTGTCTGATTTGGAGCGAAAGGGGCAAAAATGTGTGATCGAATGGTGAATGATGATGGGCTTAATTTCCAATTGTTTCGAATGTAATGTTTGCATGTCTGCCATGAGTTTGACAGAGAGAAAGGAAATCGTTGATGGATACGAATGGACGTGTCGAAAGTACGGTGAGAATCCTCATCGAGTGAAAAGATGTGTTCGAAAGGGGAGTTGGTTTGAAGAAAGCCATCTCAGTATGACTCGCGTGTTGATGTTCACTTACTTGTGGTTTTTTAAGGCCCCGAAGAAAATAATATCTCATGAGCTGAATGTGTCCGATCCATCCATCAACGATTGGATGAATTTCTGTATGGATGTCTATCAGTGGCGCACTGGGGGGGGGGGCAAAGGGCCCTGCCCCCTCCCAAAGAAATAGAAATTGCATTATGAATATTTATTTCGGATTATAAATATTTTTATCCGTTCATCTCGCCCCCCCACGCATTATAAATATTTTATCAGTTCATCTCGCCCCCCCCCCAAGAATAAATCCTGGGTGCGCCACTGATATCTATGTAGATATGGTTGTGGCTGAGAATATGATCGGGTGTCCAGGTGTTGTAGAAATAGATGAGAGTAAATTCGGAAAGAGGAAATATATTAGAGGCAAAAGAGTCGAAGGAAAATGGGTTTTTGGAGGTGTCGAAAGTGGATCGAACAAATGTTTTTTTGAGATTGTAAATGAAAGAAGTAAATTGGTTTTGCTTGAGGTGATTAAAAGGAATATCAAACAGGGTTCTATAATTGTGTCCGATTGCTGGAAGGCGTATGATTGTTTTAAAGATGAAGGCTTCATACACCTTTCAGTCAATCCCAGTGCCACTTTTAAGGACCTTGTGTTTGGAGCTCACACAAATTCCATAGAGGGTTTGTGGAGCTCCATTAGAAGATCTCTCCGCGGAACTCAGAAATGTGAGAGTCAATTTTACTATTATCTAGCCGAGTTCTTATCTGGCCGAGAAAAAGGCATGATGTACAGAAATCTTCGTTAACGATTTCTTGTCGGCGATCATAAAGGCCTCCCCCCCCCCCCCGAATTTAAAGATGCCAATTATGAAAAAGAAAAGCCACCGTTAAAAAAATTAAAATAAATGAATTAAATTATTTACAAATTTTTAAAAAATAAAAAATACATAAAAACCCTAAAAGACGTTTTATATGATAGAAAATAATTTTAATGGGGATAAGGAACAACAAGGTAAGTTAATTTTCATAAATTTCCTGTTTGTTAATTGTGTAAGGTATCGGGCTACGTTTAAAATGTAAATTTTTTTGAAAATTATGAATTTTTTTTATATTTTAGAAGGGCGTAGAATTAAAAAAAATCTTTCAGGATGTAAATTTCTGTTTCTATATCTACTTTTATGTTTTTCCGTACTATAATCAGAATTTCAATGTAAATGTAAATTTTAATTGCTTTTTCTGAAGAACTTATATTTTATTCAAAATGTAATTATTAAAATGCATTTTGCATTACAAATTTGCGATAGTTCGAACCAAAACTTAAAATTTAAATGTAATTATTAAACTATTTTTCATTAAAACGTAGTCAGATACCTTAAACTTTTTCATGTTGCGATTTTTTTGAAAGGTCGCCAAAATTTTTGAGTTCTCCTTTTTCCCCCCTTCATATTTCGTTGTTCTGGTGTTTTAAACTTTTAAAAACAGCAAAACAACAAAATATGAGCGGGCGGACACAGAAGCGCAAATTTGGCGACTTAAAAAAAAATCGCCAAAAAGTCGTCAAACCGCCCCAGCTTCTTCCGATTTATCCAGAGGAGCAGGCGCTGCAGTTCGCCACGGAAGTAAATGCAAACACTCTGTGGGAAAGAAATAAAGTCTACATTCCTGGGACAAGCTGAAGATCCAAAAATAGATGCAGGAAGCGAATTAAAAAAACTTGGAAATGACTTCGAATGAATCTGCGAACGACTATATTGCCAGAGCAAGAGGGATATTGACTAAGTGTCTTTCTCTCGGATTAGAAGTTACACTACGGGAATTAGTGTTTTACACTGTTCGAGGTCTGAAGGGCAAATTTATCCGTGTTCGTGACATTTTGAAGACCCAAAGGGATAAAACAATGGATGAAGTATTAGAAATTCTACGTGAAGAAGAAGCAACGAATTCCCAAAACGGAAGACGCAATGAAAGAACAAACGCAGAGACATTCATTTCGAAGAAGAATAAGAGTGTTAATTCTAGAACCTGCTACATATGCAGACGCCCTGGTCACCTAGCTAAAAACTGTTACTTCAACACAAGAAATAATAAAGAAAAAAAGAGGAGTTCACCAAATGCGCGTTATTCATCGGGTGATCAACATTCCAAGTCTGTGCTTACAGTTTTTGCCCAAGGTGATGAGCGTCACCAAATTTGGCTACTAGATAGTGGGGCTTCTAGTCATATGGCCAAAGATTCTTTCTGGTTTGAGGAGATATACCAGAAATAAGAAACATCCACCAAGCAGGCTGAAACTCGGTGATTTATTGACAGGGAACATGTACTGTTAAAGTTAATACTATAAATAAGAATTCTAAGTCTATAACTTTAACTATCAGTAATGTAAATTATGTTTCTAATTTAAGATATAATCTGTTACCAGTAACTTCTTTAGTGAATAAGGGATGTAAAATTGTTTCAAATCATAATTGTGTTTTGATTTTTGATAAATATAATAAGTTACATACTAAAGCATTTAAAAATGATAACAGACTTGAAGTGTATTTAGAGCTTTTTTTATAATTCTGAATGCTACATTGTTCATGATTATTGTATTAATAATTATGAGCTTTGACATAATAGGTTATGTCATTTAAATCCTAAATATGTGATTGAAATGAAGGAATATTTTGATATTAATGATGAAAAGACTTTTGTATGTGAAACTTGTGATATAAGTAAAATTACACGGAAAAATCATCCAAATATTGATATCGATCCAAGTCCTGAAATTCTTGAATTAATTCGTGCAGATCTTTGAGGTCCAGTTAATATGGAATCTGTAACATTTCGATGGAGAGTGCACCTCTGTTTTGGCAGACTGTGTGGCGACGCTGAATGAGTTTCTCCTCTCGGTTGTGGCAACGCGGGGGAGGCAGAACCAGTGTTGCCAACTTTGGGGATTTCCCCCTAAATTTTGGGGTAAGTTAGATGAAAAGGGGTGTTTTAAGGAGCCACATATTTTTAGGGGAATTTTGTGGGGGGGAGCATTTTTTAATATTTTGTTCAATCGAGACGCGTTTTTTTTATTATATTCTAAGTTCCATACATATGTCAAATGTAAATAAACCTCCATTTCATTATGTAAGTGTGTATTTTCTATTTATTTCAATTTATCTGACAAACAGGATGCCTAATTGGAACCATAATTCCTTTTAGGAAGGTCTAGGGTGATCTGAAGTTGGTGTTAGGGGGAAACAGGGGGATTTCGAGATGGCGCTAGGGGGTGGCGCTTGGCAACACTGGTTGGAAACGCCGACGTGGTCGGTCGTTCGAGCATATATGTAAAATTGAGTATTGTAAATATTGTGCCGTAAAATAAATGTGTTATTAAATGGAACACTCGTGCCCACAACATTTTTGAGGTCTGTCCGCTTACCGGTGGTAAGGGAGACTATATATATATATATATTCTATAGAATCAATTGGCGGTTCCAAATATTTTATGATATTAGTGGACGGTTTATTCTGGAATGTATTTTACTTATTTCTTAAAAACTAAAAGTGAAGTATTTGATGTATTTTTAAATTTAAAACTAAATATGAAAGTATTACGGGTAAGAAAATTAAAAAGCTAAGGACCGACAAGGGAGTAGAGTTTGTAAATGAGCAATTAGATAATTTTCTCGCTAATTCGGGTATTATTAGACAGAGCTAGAGCATTATTATATGAGAGTCAACTTCCTTTAAAATTTTGGGCAGAGGCTATTAATTGTAGTATACGTATTTCCAGATTGACGACACGTAAAGGAAAAGAAATAAATTCCTCTTGAAATCGGGACAGGCAAAAAACCCAAACTAAATTATCTCAAAAAGTTTGGCTGTGTGGCATATTTTCACATTCCAAAAAGAATTTTTAGAAGCGAAAAATAGTGTTAATTGGCGTGCTTAGGAGTCAGAGACGAAAAATGAATTAGATTCATTGAATCAGCATAAAGTATTGGAAATAGTAGAAATGCCACTAAAGGGGAAAATAATAAAAAGTAAATGGGTCTACACCATGAAGGAGAGCGATTCCAATGCAATAGAGAATACTTTCCATAAAAGAAATATTTCCTTCCATATCGCACTTTACACGTACGCACTTGGAGTACTTGGAGCGAACGGTATTGCGCGCGGGAAAACTGGCAGTACGCTCCAAAGCAGCTTTCCCTTCCTCTCCGACACCTTCACACGTGCATTCAATAGCGCGGGATCGAGGTTTCACGATGGAAAGAGCGTACGTGTACAGGGCCCTATTAGAAAGAATATGCTCCGCTAGGTTTCTTCATGTTCTTACAGGGTTAAAGACCTCAGAAATCCTAATGTCTAAACAAAATTACTCAATGTAAAAATTATACTCATAAAACCATTTTCTACTGCAGGCTAACGTGATCACCATATTAACGTACATCATCATTACAAATTTTTAAAATCTTTGTTATTTTTTACCGTAGGATTACGTTCTTCCATAACGGTCCTCCGAAATGCGAAATTTTAGACGCTAAAACCGCCAGTCCGTACTAGGGATGCGACATCGATGTCGATGTTTTCAAAACATCGATGTTCTAAACATCGATTTATTGAAGACGATTTTTTTTAAACATTGATGTTTTGCGCTCGATGTTTTACGTTGTTCGATGTTGTTTTTTTTTTTCCTTTTTTTTAATGAAAAGCACCATAGTAAAAAAAAAACCACCTAGCATAATTTTCGCACTCAGTAAATGTAAACTTAAAAATTCTTTCAAATGATTTTGCCGTATATACAATATTGATATGAAACCAATCCTTTTCTCTTATGTTACAGTCATGAACTTCAGAATTTCTTTTTTTACAAAATTATTTAAGCCTCCTGGAAGTATATTATTCTCCAACTTGTGAATAAATATGACTTAATATTTACAATAATTTTTCACATTCAACCAATTTAAATTAGAAAACATCGCGGATTTTTCTTCAAGGCTTTGGTCCTATAAATTGCTTTTATAGCAATAATTTCTTCCTCAATTTTCTGTTCAAAGTAATAAAATGTATCATGAAAATTCTGTGATATGCGCTGACTCTAGCAACCAAGTTTTGGTCATTTGTGTCAGCCCAATCAGAGAGTAAAATTAAAACAACAACAACCAGTTTTTAAAAAATGGATGTTCAAAAACATCGATGTTTATAATCATCGATGGTTTTTGGGCGATGTTTTATTAGCATCGATGTTTTAATATTGAATATCGATGTTTCAAAACATCGATGTTTTGTTGTCGATGTCGCATCCCTAGTCCGTACCTCGCGAGTTACAATTCGGGCAGCGCGCCAAACCCAGTCTGTATAGCTTGGACAAGCAGTAAACATTTAAACAGAAACGTGCCAAAATGCGTCAAAATGTTCACTATATATATATATATATATATATATATATATATATATAGTGCTGATAAACACAATATTTTACGAGTTGTAGATTCTAGGACTGCAATAGAGAATACTTTCCCTAAAAGAAATATTTCCTTCAATAGCGCCCTTTACACATACGCTCTTGGAGTGCTTGGAGCGTACGGGATTGCACGAGGAAAAACTTGCAGTACGCTGAAATATATATATATATATATATATATATATACATATACATATACATATACATACATACATATATACATACAAAAGAGGTAAGAAACGATAAGTAATCTTACGTTAATTACCCGCGTTAGTTTTGTTAGAAGAGACTATCTGAAAATTTTTTATACTTAGTTTCATATGATTCCCAAAGAAAAATTTACGTTTTTTTAATGAAAAGCTTAGTATATAAGTCGTATAAAATATCATGAAGTTTATAAGGGATATTTTAATCGGTGTTCTACTTTAATCTTAAAAAAATTAGGATGAAAAACTTTACGAAAAAGATATAATTAGAATACACGTTCTTCCAGATAATTTCCACTCTTTTAAATCAAATATAAAGGATAGATTTCTAATCATAATTTTTTTATTTTACGGCGTCATTATTTTTGATGTCTCGACTTCACAGAGCTGCTGAACTTGGAGTCATATTCACAGAATACACACATGCATATACATATAGTGTGATACACATATTTATATTATAATCATAAACATAGGGAAATTATTCAATTTAACATTTTAAACGCAAGGTTTTAGAAACAAAATAATGAACAGACAGAATCTACGAATAACACTTGTAAAATTCTTTCTCAAACAAGTTCAAATCAAGAAAAAAGAAAATTAAATAATTTATAAAGATGAACAAAGATAATCTGCCAATGAAGCCACTGTAAGATTTTGATTTCGAACAAACGAATACGTATATGGATAACAAGTCCAGAATGCGTATCCACATCATACAAAGTCTTTCCTTCTTCATATATTTGAAGTCTTTGATACTAACGTCATACTTGAACAGAAAAAAAAACAATAATAAAGAGAAACGAAATTGCCGTAGAGAAAACGATAATGATAACGTGTTTTTCTTTCTTTTCAAATTAAATATAATAGTTGGAAATAAAATGACATATTGCGGGACAAATGGCAAATTAGAAATGGAATGAAAAAACAGTAATAGAGGACAATATGTCAAGAAATAACGACTGCAGTAAACAAAAGATGAACAATAAAATTTGAAAAGGCAGTTTAATTTCAGAATTACTGATTCATGTGATACTAATTAAAACTGAGGGATCAAATCTGGACCAGAAGACCCACATTTCAGTAGCTCCTAGATGCATGTTCTTTCAAAAATAAAATAAGTAAATAAAACTACAGAAAAATACAAATTTTCATTGAAATTTTTCCATTTTTTTTAAATTTAAGAATATGAAATGGTTCTTGTGACAGAATAAATTTATTGATTATATAACAGAAATTTTTTACTTGATTAATCAATAGGTGCTGGTAAGAGTGCTGTTGTTGTTATTATATTGTACAAATGAATAATGGAGTGTGTATTTACATATGAACTCAATTGGATGGTTTAATAAATACTGTAAAGAGAAGCATTTATAGGGAGGAATAAATTTCTCCATGGCCGAATTTTAATTATCATTAAAACATAAACATTCTTGCTTTTCCAAATAAAAACGAAATATTAATTTAATAAAACACATTTAATTATATATATATATATATATATATATATATATATACACTGGACGCTCGTTAATTCGAACTCAAAGGTTCTCAGAAAAAAGTTCGAATTATCCGAAGCTCGAATTATCCGATGTTAAGAGAAAATGTATAACTTTAAATCTGTATCACTGAAGAAGAAAATCTCCTAGTATGTATAACCCCAGAAAATATATTATACTATGTTATCTAAAGTTAAACATATTAAAAAGCAATACAGACTTACATTAATCATAAAATGAAGCAGAATATATGCAGTATAAAGTAAACTTTTATTAAATATATGAATTACACTTTGGGAGAAAAACTGTAAAATGGATGTTTGGTTTTGTTTATGATGCCTACATTGTTCAGCCAGCTTCTCGATTTGAAGTAAACATTTCAATTCATTTTCAGAGGAAGGTTCCATCTGAATAAATGCTTTCAGAGTTTTAATAGATTCCATTATGGCTTTGTCCATTATGGCCGCATTAAAAATCTTTCGGCAGGTAAGTAAAGCCCTGGCAGTTTCCTACCGAAATTAGTACATACGTCTTCGTTTACATCAGAGCTTTGGCCACATACAGTTTGATACGAAATATTGTGCCTTGACTTAAATCGAGAAAGCCATCCATCATTGCATTTAAAATCTTCAATACCCATTCGACTTGCCAATTCATCAGCCTTCGTCAGCACTAGGGGTCCATTTATCGGAAAATTTCGAGATCTAACATCCTGGAGCCATAGCAGTAGAGCTCTTTCTAGAACTTCTTGGGACGCATTTCCCATGCGTTACCTTCCTCTAGCAAATTTTGATTTTTCCCATGAATCTAAAATTGACTCCTTGTTTTTCAAATTTGTTGACAAGGCATTTTTTAATTCCATAGTCAGCTGCTATCTTTGTTTCACATTCGCCATTTTCTACTTTCTTTAAAATTTCTACCTTTGCATCCAAAGTTAGGGTTTTGTACTTTCCACGTGTAGACATCCTGAATTTTTACACGTTCATACCACACAATGAGGAAGAAAAACTAGACCACATTAACTTGTCTGCACTGCAGTTATAACTGACGCAGCTCCCTAGAATCTGTAGTAAAGACTAGTTTTTCTGAAATTCGAAGAAAATCGATCCAAATAAAGGAAAATTGCTTTTTCCGTTTAGCACTAATAAGAAGGACAATAGCTACTAACGTTTAGCGGACATGCGATAGTCTAGGTATGCAGGCATGTGCCTCTTTACACAGAAAAGAAATTTTGACACACAAAATAATAAGTACAGCGTGTATTTTCTCCATTAAACGAGGAAAAAGAATTTTTTTTTGTCAAATTTTTAGTTCGAATTAACCGAAGTGATAAAAATTTAGTTCGAATTAATGAGATATTTTTAACATTAACTCCAGTACAAGTTTTTTGGACCTTTGGATTAGTTCGAATTAACCGAAAGTTCGAATTAACCGAGTTCGAATTAACGAGCATCCACTGTATATATATATATAGCGACACAGAGTTACAAAACTAAAACAAAATAACATAACGGGAGCGCCAATGATCTGACACGACCTCACCCTAAGACAAAATCTCCCAGAATGACCTTCTTTTACATTTTTCGCGCGCAAACCTCATCACATCCGGCATGTGCCGAATAAACAAAAATTCTACTAGATCAGCAATATCCTGTAGACCAGAGCTCCGCAACCTTTTATCTTCCACGGCACAGCAACGTTTTTCGATTCCACGGCACACCACAAGAAAAAGCTTGCAAATACATAAATTACAATAAATACGTATATGTTTTAATTAGATAAAAAAACACAATAAAATAGCTGTATGTACCAAGATAATTATAAGCATTTAAGTTTTATATAAATCATTTCGAATTGTGCAGCAACACAAGAACAAAAATATAAAATTATAGTTTACAAGTAAAAAAAATTATCTTTAAATTTTTATATAAAAATTTGTTTTTTGGTCTTTACTTAAGCCTAATAAATCAGAGTTAATTTAAACATAACTTATTTATTAATGATATATTTGAGCATGTTTTGATGAACAAATGCACGTTTAATATTTGGCTCTATATTAGAAGAGCTACTCGATGTTCATGGTCAAGACCCTTTAAACACGATCGTTTGTCATTTTTAATTAGAACCAGTGTCGAAAAACTTTGTTCGCATAAGTATGTCGTAGAAAAAGGGAGCAAAATTGCAATGGCCTTGTCAGAAATTTGTGGATATTCTTTCTTAACTGAAATCCAGAAATATGACGCTCGAGCATACATACAATGTATGGTAACAACATGTTTTTGTTTTGTGTATAATTTCGACCCAGAGAATTATTAGCAAAAAATTAGAGGAATATTTTACTTCGAAAAATTTCTAATTGATGCTGTAGTTAATTTTTTTATTATAATAGATAAAATCCCCGCTGCACCAGAACCAGACCAGACATGCTAAATTAAATCACGCTGGTGTTCAAATTCTGATGTGTAACTTAAGAGAAGCTTTTTGGATTCTTAAATATCGGAAAACCGTAAGAAATGTAACGAGAACATGTGCACGATGTAAACGATTTAACTCACGCCCTAAACCGACAGTCGAAGCACCCCTCCCAGAAGATCGCGTAAAGGAAGCCGCGGTGTTCGAAGTCGTCGGAATAGATTATGCTGGCCGATTAATTCTAAGAAATGATCTGAAAGCCTGGATAGTCATTTACACATGTGCTGTGTTCAGAGCTATTCATTTAGAAGTAGCAACTGCCTTAACGACGGACAATTTTTTACAAACATTTCGGAGATTTCTTGCCGGAAGAGGTAGACCAGCTATTGTCTATTGTGATAATGGAACTAATTTTACAGGTGCAGATAATTTGTTGAAACGAATCGATTGAAATATTATTTTCCAGTACAGTACAAGCCAAAAAATTGACTGGAAGTTCATTCCCCCCCATCTGCTGCATGGTGGGGCGGATGGTGGGAACGTCTTATTGGCATGATCAAAGGAATACTACGAAAAGTTTTAGGACGATCGTCCCTGAATTTAGAAGAAATGACAACCATCCTCTATGACACCGAGAGCATTATAAACAGCCGTCCAATAACTTATGTTTCTGATGACGTGAATGATTTCACCCCTCTCACACCTTCCGTGTTTTTACAGGAACTCAAAGAATCGCGAACTCCTGATTTAGACAATTTAGATTCATTGTCTCTCAATAAAAGACTCACTTATAGACAACGAATTAGGGAGGATCTACGTAAAATATTCCGAATAGAATATTTAGGACATTTAAGACAATCATCTAAGAATGCTAAAAATAACAATCGAATCCTTTTCGGAGATGTAGTTTTAGTTTCTAGCGACAACACCAAAAGATTAGATTGGCCTATGGCCAGACTTACAAAAATTTATCCTTCACAAGATGGTTATATCCGGCTTGTTAAAGTTAAAAGGAAAAATGGCGAGTTTCTTCGTCCTGTGCTTCGACTGATACCATTAGAAGATACTGAAGAAGATGTGCAGACCGACCTTGCCCCGGTCACTGACTCGTTTCCTGCAGATCGAACAATTGACAATGGCATTTATCAAGGTGATGTAGACTGTTCATTACCCGATCACGGACTTAGACGATCCCGATAGGGACGATTATTGAAACCTAAAATTAGGGTTTGAGTTTCTCTGGTTCGAAACTCAAAGGTGGGAGTATGTTGCGGAATGCGGCATTTCCCCTGAATTCCGTTCTGCGCAAGTACGCACGGAAGAAGTGAAGTGAAGAAGAGTACATGTAACTTTGATGTTCTTTAGTTTAGTTTAGTTTTATGTAATGTTCGCGCGTGTGTCAAATAGCCTGTCATGTTTTCGTGTTTATTCGTTAACACTGTAAATTCATGTTTTTAGTAATAGATGTCGTTAATTAACCCTCAAACCGGCCGACCGGTCATTATGACCGGCAGCGGTGGAACTAAGGGGTGGGGCAGGAGTGGGGAGAGGCGTGAACGCTTGGCTGACGTTGACATCCTCAGTCAGTTCCTGGACATCAGGGAGAAAACATCAGGGTTTCACAAATCCTCGCCATTTGCCAGTAATGAAGTTAGATTTTGTAAAAGTATGGTGTCAAAATGACCGGTAGACCTGTTATTGCCACTGAGCAATAACAGGCCTACCGGTCCTGATAGGGATTTCAGTGTTCTGTGCGATTTTTAAAGTATCCCGTGAAGCCTTGACATCACTCTTCTCTACCTCAAACACTGCAGGCTAATTTTTCGAGCAATTTTGTCTGAGAAACATCGTGCAATTCTTTTAAGAGCCCTACGATTTGATGATGTAGGTACCAAATCAAAATAAATTAAATTGAATAAATAAGTGTAGATGATTTTTTACCTCATTATTCATCACTAATATAAATCTAACAACCCTGTGCACAATATCAAAATGCAGTTCCATCGTAATAACGGAAAAATAACAGCTTTTTAGGCTTGGGGGACAATTTGACCGATAGTCCTGATAGTGGCAACAAATTCATGGGCCGGTTTGAGGGTTAACCAAAGGTCGTCGTGTTTCTTAGATTCATGTGTCTCAACTTTTATTTTATTGCTTAAACAAATACCCGGACCATCAAGATTTTCAGGTAAGATAAGTTTTCTTATCTAACTTTTAATGAACTCGATATTTTGAAGTTTAAATATTGATCGGGACACAATACATATGTTGTCGGAGTAATTGCAAATGGACGGAGTAATTGTGAGTAATTTTTTCTTCAATATTGATATTTTATCAATGCTTTATATATCACAGAATAAAAAAGGTTAAAATAACTGTAATTTACGGTTATTCTAATTCTAAAACCAAATCATATTTTTTTCATAAGTTAAAATATTCTGTGATCATTTATATACCGTTTACAGAACCCCACCAATTTATTTTCCCATATTATTTGATCCTATTTATTTTCCCAACGCAGTAGGCACATTGTTCTGAAGACATTGACCCACTTACCCCATGAATTGGTTTGCTACTTGATAATAATTGAAGCGGGTGAACAAACACTGCTCCTGGGGTGGGGGCAGCTAAGGAAAGTAAATATCTTACACTGCTGGCCACCCAAATTGCAACACCAAGAAAGACGAGAGATATCACAACAAAATTTATTTTGTAGATAACATGTTGACCAAGTATCAAATGATTAAATTTATAGACTTCTGTGAAGTGTGGTTCCTGCCAAAATAAGTAGCCAGAGTAGCCGCCATTGTTGGAGATCACCGCTGCCACACGCCTCGGCATTGATCCAAAGAGACCTTTGAATGAGTTCTTGGGGTACAGCAGACCAAGCAGCTTCCACACGTTGCCAAAGTTGATCTGCTGTGGCAGCTGGGGATGGAATCTGGGTCTATCGTAGAGCAACCATGGACCACATGTTTTCTATCGGCGAAAGATCCGGAGAGCGAGGCGGCCAGGAAAGCAATTCAATCTGGCGATTGACGGAGAACCGTTGGACAATGCGTGCCACGTGTGGTCGCACATTATCCTGTTGAAATATGGCTGTGGGCAAGCCCTGAAGGTAAGGAAGGACAACTGGCTCCAACACCTCGGAGATGTAGCGCTGGCTGTTTAAAGTATCGGCAATGCGTACTAGAGGTGTGCGAGAGTGATATCCAATACCGCCCCATACCATAATACCCAGTGCAGGACCAGTGTGGCGGTGCATAACGCAGCTGTTCAGCATCCTCTCTTCACGGTGTCTCCAGACTCGAATGCGACCATCGTGGTGTTGCAGACAGAAGCGTGACTCGTCAGTAAAGACAATTTCATTCCATTCTGCCGTCCACATCCTTCTGTCATCGCACCATTGGTGGCGGAGACGTCTGTGGTTCTGCGTTAAGGGTAGACAAAGCAATGGACGTCTTGCGGACAGACCACTCTGCTGTAAACGGCGTCGAATGGTACGCGCAGACACTGGATGATGCGTTACAGACTGCATGTGCTGTGCTATGGTTCGTGATGTGACTGAGCGATCCGTCACTGCCATGCGCACAATTTGCCTGTCATCACGTGAAGTGGTGCGCTGAGGTGGATGCGATCGAACACGCCGGTCCGTCGTACCCTCCTGCATCCAACGATCACATATCCGCATTACAGTTGCTTGGTTTCGTCCAACACGACTACCGATTTCCCTGAAAGATAATCCACAATCTCGGTAGGTCACTATCCTTCCTCTGTCGAACTCGGATACTTGATCAAAAGATGATCGCTGTTTTCGACGAGGCATAATTGATCGTTTTTTTTAAAAACCACAAGAAAAACACAATTGCCGAACTTGAAATCGTCGAAATCTCCAAGTCTTAAATAGCGCTTTGAAGTGGCTCCACAGGCGCGCGTGATGTGCGTCTGCGCTGAAATTCTAATCATTTGCATATCTCACCTCCGCTAATGCATGTTGTAAATTTCATGTTATATGCATGTTTCCTTCAGGGTGTTGCATTTACAGTGGCCGGCAGTGTGTTTGGGATTCGAGCGTGAACCCACTTCGTAAAACCCCGAGACGCTAACCACTATACGATGTAGCTGATATTATATTTATGGAAAAGATCTTTAACATCTAAAAATCTTAATTACGGATATGTATCGTTAAATGTCATTTTCAAACAAGTATTTGGGCTATCAATGGTTGGTTGACGGATTAGCGTCTACAGGTTTGCCTTCAGAGGAAAAAAGTATGGTTGGATGATTGAGATCACTAGTGACAACTTTCGCTATGCGGTGGTTGATTAGGCTGGAAACTACTGCGCTATCTTAATATAAACTATTGCGTATATATTTTTAAATTTTTTGCCTCTTTTTGAGTCCTTATTAAATAATTTTAAATTTCACGTTTCATTTATAAAATCTTAAAACTTTTATCATATGAGTAACCTTGATGTTTTATTCATTTATTGTGTTACTATATGTTTAATAAATTTCATATGAAAATTTGATGCTAAAAAGTACATGACCCGTTTAGAAGTGTCATGTAAAACTTTTCTAAGCAATCGACTCTTAGATAATGCTTATGGGAGGATTTTATGCCTGAATTACTTAGTATCAAAATAGATTAAAATATTCATTTTTATTATATAGATAAACCTACGTAGAAAAATATCACTCAACGACTGTAAAAACGAACCTGCAAATATTCCACATTCATGTAAGCACATAATGAAAAGAAGTGTTTCACTTTAAAGGATCAGATAGAAAATGGGACTGAAAGTTGTTCTATCAATCATTTTGTTCTCTGGCATTTTCGATAGATGGGGAGCCCCTTACACTTATGAATTCTTATACATTGCTCTAGAGAAAATTAATTTTAAAGTTTTCAGCGACGTCCTGCTGTATGAAGACAAATTTAATTTTAGAGAAAGCTTTTCTTGGCATGCTTTTAATTTAACAGGTGACGCCCAGAAATGTACATAAGTAAAGTAATGAATTTATAACTGTACTTCATTTGCTTCGAGGCGGACATTCTTTCTCCTAAATAAAATATAAATTTAGTATTTGTTATATTATACTTCCTAACGTACGACAATACTTCCGGTTAAAAAATATGTTTCAAATCTATAACAAAATAAGTTTTAGGTAGACTTATAAAATAAGCCTGAAAAAAAGATAACTAAAAAAATTTACGTTCTTAATTAATATATACTTTTTCGAACGTGCTATGAGAGGTCTAGATATCATTTAGTTTTTCACCTTTAGTTTTTCACGTCGGTTGCTTTGCAAAGTTTTGAATGACACTGTTAAAGCATCCCTAACAAATATTTAATGTATTTATGGAAAAAGTAATATTTACAGTAACTATTTTCTCCGTGTCCTTGTTTAAATTATGTTAAGTAATATATGATTACATATTTAAATACTTGATAGGAAACGTACAAAATATCCAGGCAAATTTAGTAAAGAATTGAAAATATTTTTCCAAATTAGAAATATTTCAATATTTGTTTTTTGCTTATGAAAGTTAACGCATAGTCGGTAACAGTCTATGCGTTTTTCAAATGTTTAGTTTAAAAAACGTAATATCGTCTGTAGGAAGAATATTTTTGGTTAAAATATGAATATAAATATTATCTTCTATTGAAAAACAAATTATCTCTAGAAAGTTCTTTGTTGATTAAGAAACTAATTAAAATAGAGTTTCTAGCTACCCTCATTAAATCGATAAATTTTCGAAAAAGTGTTTCTCATATAATTAGTACATCATCCACAGAAATTATCAGAGCCATTTACAACCATCGTTATCCCTTTATAAGAAGAACAAACTATTGACTTCTAATCTGTTGAACACATTAAAGAACTCAAAAGTTTCATTCATAAACATATTAACTTCTTCAAAAGAAGAATAAAAAATCAATGTGATGTTATCCTTTGGTCGAGAGGATAGCATATTTTAAAAAAAAGTGATTTAAATATCTCGTAAAAATTCATTATTGACGACTAATATTTACAGTTAATCATTATTATCGATAATATCCAACTCATAATCACCTTTTTAATGTACACTGAAATCTGGTTGCCATGAAAGTTATTGATTATCAAGAATATCAGAAGAATGTGAAAAATCCATTCGGGTGGTAAGTATATTTTGGAAGATTCATTTTAGCTTTTTATGGAAAATATTGTACGTGATTGCTACGTTCATGCTTTATTTTAAGCACTTAGATTTTTTAAGAATAGTCAGTAGTATATCTCATCAAAATCAGTTAATCATTAACCCAGAATAGAAATAAAGCATATGAAATCATCTAAAGAGGCATTGAATAAATCATGGCTTAATAGAGTGTGAGGCGAAGGGATTACTCCCATAACTTGAAAGGAAAAATCATTTATGATAAATGCCTGATTAATGATGACTATATATGGACTGGACTGTTCCAAAAGTGTATTTCACCCACAGATGCGATCAAAATAAAAGAGATTCAAATCAGAAAGATTTTTAATGTCATGGATAAGAAATGATGATAAAATATCAATATGCAAAATACGGTTTCTCAAAACAATTGTTCATAAGGAAACCAATATAATTTATAAAAGTTAAAAATGTATGACGTATTATATATTTAGGATTAAATTGAATAATTCATGTTTACTATTAGGTCTAACAGCTGAGGTAAATTCTTTGGATCTGCTTAACTTACTTGTGTTTTTTCATATACTGTATGTTGAGCTAAAAAAAAGTACAGTCTTATGAAATGATGTAATTCCACTCACATTGTGCGTGAAGATGTTTAAAATAATTTTAGAAAGCTGGAAGCAGCAGTGTAGACGTTAATACGGCACATTTAGGGCAAACGAGTTGCGGTCATTATTACAACTGCAACAAGTTATTCTATATACATCTAATACGGTGCTAAAGTTCTTAAATCAAGATGTAGGGCCTGTTCACATAGGAGTTCGTTGCGTTGCGTTAAGGAAAAGATGACGTTGAGATGAAAATAAACCAATCATAGGCCTCCAAACGATTAGCAATGAAATTTTTAAGGCCTATGATTGGTTTATTTTCGTCTCAACGTCATCATTTTTTTCCTTAACGCTACGCAACGGACTCCTATGTGAACAGGCCCTTACTCTTTCTGAAAAAGCACACTAGAAAATAAAATTGACACGGGAAATCAGAGAATGTAGGAATGTTTAGAATAGATGAAGAAAACACCTGATTGGATTTACCTAGGTTCAAAAATAAAAAAGATTAACTATAGTAATTCATAATTTATATAAAATAAATGTTATCTTAATATTTATTGTTACGAAAGTGCGTCATGGGAAGCATTCTTCGCACTTTTACACGGCCGTGACGTTGCGTCTGCAGGAGGGCGTGGCTGGGTTGGCAGTTCACTCTTCGCAAACCGTGTTTGGCAGCGGAAAATATGCAGAGTGGATTGCCTATAAAAAGCCAACTGTGCTAGCTCTGAGGCAGTCATACCTGACTTCTCTAGCATGTTAGCCCAACTCAGAGCCACGAAATCTAGAATTAAAAATTCTGCGAACACTGAAGACAAAGTTATTTGTTTCTTCAAAGGTATGAGATTAGACACCCAACCTCCTGGTTAATGGCCCACCCATTCGCTTTCCTTTTTTACATGGAATTCTAATGGCGTCAGAGTTAAAATCCGTGAGTTCAAACAATCTGTACACGAGCATAATCCCGATCTTATTCTTCTGCAAGAAACACACCTCAGACCAGAGGACAAACTTAATGTTTACAACTACAACACCTATAGAACTGATTATTTAAACTCCTCCGTCCCCATGAGAGGTACAGCGATCTCAATTAAAAATTTCTCTGCCCGATCATGAAATTATCCTCCCTCCCCTAAAAACCATCAACACTACAGCTGTTAACATCAAACTTCAAAATCTCCCCCTTTATACCATAATCTCTACCTACATCCCCTCCGGGCCAAAAAATTGCAGACATTAAAAGTGACTTAAACGTATTAAATACTATTAACACAAACACCCTAATTTTCGGTGATTTAAATGCCCAACACAAACTATGGAACTGCGCCACACATAATTACCAGGGAAATATAATCTATAACTTCACTAGTAACACTAACGTTGACATTATTGCCCCCCCCCTACTCACTTTAATAATCGCAGTAGTAGTATCATTGACTTTGCACTAGTAAAAGGCTCCCCCCTCACGATCTTACTATAAACACAATTTGTGCTCTTTCCTCAGACATTAATCCTGTAGAAATTAAACTCCCACTAGATCGTAACCCTTTAATCAAACTACGCAAAACACATCAATTGGAAAACATTTAAAAGTAATCTTTAAAATACCCCTTACATTCACCCTATCGTAAATAATGTAAATGACCTCGAAAATCTTGTAACAAGCATCACAGTTGACATAAGCAACAGCCTTAATAATAGCACCAAGTTAATTCCCCCTAAAACAAAAACTATTCACGGCCATCACCTCAAAATTCTTATCAACAACAAAAACAGGGCGCGTAAGAACTGGCAACTCAACAGAACAACTGAAAACAAAACTAGAATGAACCAAGCTCAGGAAGAATTTAAACACTACTTTCACGAAGACTCAAGGAAGACTGCATAAAATCCTTATATAACACCGAAAAATCCATTTGGCGAGCAGCTAAAAGATTCAAAAATCAATACCGAACCATTTCCTCTTTAAAAGACCTCGAAAATAACTCCCATGCCCAGACTGAGGAGGAAAAGTGTAACCTAATAGGTAAAAATTTTGCCAAAAACTTTACTCCCAACCGCATAATAAATACCAGAACTGAAAACATAGTAAAAAATAATTTAAATCTTTTCCTTAACACCCCTCATGATAGCCCAACTCCCTACATTGTCCCCATTGATATAATAAACATTATTATAAAACTCCCCAAAAGAAAATCCCCTGGAGAAGACAACATAAATAACACCATGCTTAAAAACCTTCCCTATAAATATACATACATAAAAATTACAATAGGAATCATCTCTATTTTTAAATTTGAACATTTTCCTCACAGCAGCAAAAATCCCACCATAGTCTCTATTCAAAAACCTAACAAACCCAGCTCTTCCCCGAGTAGCTACCGGCCCATTTTTCTTTTAAATTCAATCAGTAAAATTGCAGAAAAATTCATTTGAAAACATATTAATGAACACCTTGAAAATAATAATATTCTCATTCCCTACCAATCTGGCTTTAGAAAATCCCTCTCTGTCCCCGACAAAGTTTATCGGCTAACTGAACACCTGACCAATGCTAGGAATAACAAGCAATCTACCACAGCTCTGTTCTTAGATGTTTCCCTAGCCTTTCACAAGCTCTGGATAGACGGACTCATCCATAAATTAATAAATTATAACCCCTCCCCCAAATCATTAAAATCCTCATCTCCTATTTTAATAATCGTACATTTCAAGTAAAAATTAACGAGTATCTTTCTGAAAAAAAAATAATATTCTCAGTGGATTGTCACAAGGTAGCGTACTCGGGCCGATTTTGTTTAATATTTTCGTAAACGATTTTCCCATCCATACTAACGTTAATCTAGCAATATTTGCCGACGATACTGCCATTTACTCCTCATGTAGAAACTTTAAATATGCCGTTAAAAATATCAACAAACACATGACTACCATCCAACACTGGCTCGACAAATGGAGGATTAAAATTAATAATGATAAGTGCATAGCTGTAATGTTCACCACAAAGCGTAAAAATACTTACATCAATCAGCAAATTAAAATCGGAAACACGAACCTCCCCTGGTCTATTACCGTAAAATACTTTGGCGTCATTCTTGATAAAAATATCACTTTCAAAGAACACATTACACATGTTAGGGACCAGTTTCGAGCAGCTCGCAGATTAATTTGCACCCTAATTGCTCGGGACAGCAAGTTAAGCATTCATAATAAATTGCTCATGTACAAATCATATTTACGACCTATCTTAACTTATGGTGCGCCAGCATGGTCATATTGTGCTAAATCGCACATTAAAAAACTAGCTTCTGTTCAGAATGGCACTATTAGGCAAATCATTAACGCTCCCTGGTATTTTAGAAATTTTGACATCTACTGGGAGATCGGTCTCCCTACTCTTCAAAATTACCTCCAAAAACTTGCTATTAACTTCCACAACAATAATGACAATGAATTACTTAAAGAATTATCAAGCTATGATCATGCTCACCCTACTAATAGGAGAAGGCCCAGAGCCATAATGTCTCTTTCTTAAATGTTGTTTTGTCTCTTTCGTCTGAAAAAAAACTGATACTTCGCTTTCCAAGGCAAAAAACATCATAAATTTTTTTTAAAAATCAAAACGACATGTACTGCTATCCTTAAACTTCCTTCTCTCTCATTGCACAACTTGGCATCGATTGTGGACCCACCAATCTACTGTCCCTGCAAGTTGCTTGCTCACATTTGACTACTTCGAAATCACGGATCCTGAGCGCTCCAATCACTTTTCTCCTTTTTCTATTCTCTGTCCATTCATGGTTCCCCTCTGCTTATCATATGAAAGTCTGCAATAGAGGGCGTGGCCCAGGGATTGCAGTTGAACCCCATTTTCTTATGGTCTTATGCCTGAAGCAGTCACATTTCCTCCTGTTCAGTACTCCATAGAGTACGGACTAGGGATGCGACATCCACAACAAAACATCGATGTTTTTAAACATCGATGTTTATGAACTTTCATTTTTTAAAACTGGTTTAGTAACTTTTAAGATTAATGTTACTTCAGTTAGTCATGGAGGGGGGGGGGGGGGTAATTTTACTGTCAGGTTGGGCTGACACAAATGACAAAAACTTGGTTGCTAGAGTCAGCGCATATCGCAGAATTTCCATTACACATTTTATTAATTTTACCAGAAAATTGAGTCAAAAACTATTGCAATTTATTAACAAATATTTTATTTTCAAATTAAATAATGCAAAAGAAAATTACATATATTTACACCAATTTGAAGTACTGGTGCAAAACCAACGTATGGGGGAAAACTGAACAAGCTTATTTTTTGTTTACTGTAAATAATAATCATTGGGGCTATTGAGGCATATAATTATTATTCATTGGTTGTTCATTGCCATTTGTCTCCAATCATTCCTCCTTTTGCATTCGTCCTTTTCAGAATTCAGACTTACATTTACTGTGTGGGAAAATTATGCTACGTGGTTAATTTTTTTATTATGGTACATTTTCATTTAAAAAAAAAACATCGAGCACAAAACTTCGATGTTAAAAAAAAATCGGCTTCAATAAATCGATGTTTAAAACATCGATGTCGCATCCCTAGTACGGACTCCTCGCTTTGCTAGACCTTACTACTTTTTCCGAGTCGTTACTACTGTGCCGGTGACCACACGGGATTTCCTGCGTGTGTGTGACAGGCCTGTCTTAGAGACAGCTTTTTCGCTACGTATTTGTTCTGTGCTCTGCTTCAATATGGCTGCATCCTCGCAAGCCATAGACCACGCTATTGCCTCTTCTTCTACGATGCCATTTGTGCTTGCGTCAGCCAGTCGTCTGACATCTGGCGCTATTCGCCCCTTTGACTCGTGCCAGAAAACCGCTCCCGAAGCGAGCACCACGATTGGCGAGGAGAACACTGTTTACACATTCGCCCCCCGGAATTCGACTCGCCGCTATCGCGACTGTGTAAGGGCCTGTTCACATAGGAGTCCGTTGCGTTGCGTTAAGGAAAATATGACGTTGAGACAAAAATAAACCAATCATAGGCCTCCAAACGATTAGCAATGACATTTTTAAGGCCTATGATTGGTTTATTTTCGTCTCAACGTCATCTTTTCCTTAACGCAACGCAAAGGACTCCTATTAAATGTGGTGTTACAGATACAGAACACATCCAAATCGTGAGTGAGACAGTGTGGCAACGAAGTTTTAGATGTGAGGTTTTATGCTTGATTGTGACGTACTTTGAGCTGGAAATCTATATAAACCTTTCAGGAGGCTGTGACAGAAAATTGCGATAAGTTGCGATTTGCGACCGCTACGCAATTCACCCCCACATACTCAACAAGGGGCGTTTGAAATAAGAAAATAAAAAGCATTGTTCTGGAAGTAGTTTTTGATATTTTTTCTTCAAATTTTGTCTGACGAGAAGAACTATTCTGAACTTATTCTATAATGAATGCTTGTTGGGCGATTATTATTTAAATATAGATATTTGCAATGTTTAGCCGCTTCAAATAGTTTCTGAATTTTTTTGTATTCAACTTTTATTTACTTTTAATATATATAATTGATGAAAAAATAAACGTATTGAACTTCTCAATAGGACTTTTCTTGAAATTTAGTATAACTTTGAAAGTTAGGGCCTATTCACATAGGAGTCTGTTACGTTGCGTTAAGGAAAAGATGACGTTAAGACGAAAATAGACCAATCATAGGCCTCCAAACGATTAGCAATGAAATTTTTAACGCCTATCATTGGTTTATTTTCGTCTCAACGTCATCTTTTCCTTAACGCTACGCAACGGACTCCTATGTGAACAGGCCCTTAAATGACACAATCAATACTTTCACGTAAACTCTTTGGAAAATATGATGTTTCATTATGGTTCGAAACTAGTTACAAAAACATAGAACACACGCGTGAGATTGCAATTTTTATAATCAAATGTTCTCATATAAAGTAATTTCCCTCGTGTATAAAGCAACCAATTTTAAATCTGCAATGAGGAATGAATATTACCCAAATTTCAAACAAAATGTTTACCTTTATTTTCAACAGCAAATTTTGAAAAAAATTATTCTAAAACATAGTAGAGTTTTGCTTTGCTTATTACTTCATCCAATTGTTTGTTCCCGATTTTTTACTTTTATTTAAGAAAATTAGGAATTCGCCTTTTCGTGAAATATGAATCATACAACGGAATCTTACAAGAGATTTCTCCGGCAAAATATATGATTTCTTCCCAATAAACAGTGCTTTTATATAAACTTCTTTAAACACTCCTCTTCATTATGCATTTCGAATATAAATGTTAAAAAAATGGTATCTGGCTTAGTGATAATATAAAATATATAGAATCGTATACATATATCAAATGTTATAAACTCGGAAAAGTGTCCTTGATAAACCTAACTTTCTGACTATATAACTTTAGAAAAAATTTCGTAGTGTATTTTTACTGTATACATTAAAAAAAACCTTAACACGAAATCTCGCATCATATATTTTGAATAAAGTATAAAATGTTGTAACATGTTGTTCATAAAATGTTATTTTATACGCAAATAATGTAATCTTTATTCCGCTTTTCAAACAGTAGTATCAAATTTTAAATTTCAAAGCTACCAATAAATTTAAAATACAACGTATAACTCTATATTTATACTTGAGAAAGGTGAGCTGTGCGTTTAATATACATGACTTTTTGCCAATTTTGAAGGTTTTAAATGCATATAAATTGTATTACATAAGAGAAATTTCTAGTAAAATGATGTGAATTATGTAGTTAAAGTAAGTGAATAAACACTTTTGTTTTTATAATTATATTTTGAAATAAAATATTGCTTAATATAAATGTTGGATAATAACATTTGTCCGGTACGCGCATTTCAATTATAGCATATAAATTGTTGACAATGTTACGCTTGCTGATCCAGTGAATTGTAGAAAAAAGAAAATTTCAGCTGTAATACTGAAAAACCTATCAAGCTACTCAGTAACAAATTTTGGAGAGAATATAATTTTAATGAAAGTAGGAATTAAAAAAACCCAATCTTGTTTAGTCCAGTACAGCTTTCAGAGCAAGTGATCTATTCTCAATAACATATATTGTTGTTTGAGAAAAACTCTATCAATATTTTTGATTTCGCATAATTTGAAAGATTTTTTTTTATCTTGGTTATTGCATTGATAAAAAAGACTTCTAAAACTGGTACATTTAGTGTGGAAGTACTGGATTCAAAGGATGACTGAGTATATCACTATGTGGTGGTTTAATCATTGCCACAGAGAATGAGTTGGCATGTATTGCTTACTGTTTTCGTTCTCTTATGGTAGTAGGCTATAAAACACTTTACAGAACACTAGATATAACTTCTCAGAACACTACAATATTTTTGTTCTATAAAGTGTGTACCTGCCGCCACCAGGGCCGCCCAGAGGGGGGGGGGCAACTGGGGCACTTTGCCCCAGGCCCCCAACTGCCGGAGGGGCCCCAAAAATTTTTAAAAAAAAATTATTTATTAGATTTTCTCCGGAAGAAAATTCTGAAACTTGTACCGTACTTCAAAATTCAAAATAATCACCTGAAAAAAGGGGCCCCCCCAAAATAAAAAAAAAATTATTCGATTAATCAGATTTCTCTTACTACAAAATAGTCTTCTGAAAAATAATCTTGGGGCCCCCAACAGAAGTTTGCCCCAGGCCCCGTGATGTCTCTGGGCGGCCCTGGCCGCCACTGTCCATTTGTAAAGACAAGTGCAAATGTGATCCACATTCTTTAGGGATTGATGTCTTAGAAAGCGTTAGGGATTTTGAGTGAGCATCCCTTAGAAACCAACCGACAGCCTGATTTAACCAAAGCTGCAAAGAATAAGATTTGGGAATGTTTATTACCCTCTACCGTTGCATCCTGTATTTTCCTATAGGTATCGCAGTCGTTGAGTTTAAAGTTTTGATTGGGTATTGCTGTCTCCGTACTCAGCTATACCATTTCAATATTGTGAACTCTCCTGTAAGTAATGTATAAAAACTGTCAGTCTACGATGGCAAATAGGACCATGTGTTAAGCTTTGAAAAATAGAGTATAAAGTTATTTGGAGCCTGGTGAGTTGATGATGTCATGTCGAAGACCTGGTATTTGTTTAAATTAGAAACTTTGGTTACACATTTTAAGCCTATCATATGTCAGTAGAGGACACGTGATAGCTTAGTTAGAAGATGATAATTTTTTGTGTTAAAGGGCATTTCTTTTAGAAGTGTTTGCGATATGGTGCGTAATTTTAATATCATAATAAACTGGTAGAATCATGTCCATAGCTGGGGATATGTGTATTTGTATCACACATTGACTTAATCTCTCTATATAATTAATCATAATGATATGTGATATAATATGATTAATATGAATGATCTAATGAGGTAAATCTGCGAATATAATGTAAGCATTTACATCATAGAAATGACGAATACAAACATAAATGTTTATAAAACCCCTATGAAGAGGAAAAAATACATTTAAGTTCAGTGTCATATGAACATTCATTTCTTCAGTTTAAAGTATGCATTTGGGCGCTATATTTCACTGCTAATATGTTATAAATTTTCAAGTGGCAAATAACTCATGGTAGTATCGACTTTAAGTGGAAGTTTCTGCTCTTAGTGTTGGAGAATATTTGTGATATCGGAGTATTTGCAAAATGTTCTAGCATTTGATCTTAATGCTCCTAATTAACTATCCTGATATCAATGAAACTCCTGAAGGTAGCCCCCCCCTAGGGATTTCAAATGAATGAAACTAAAGTGATAAATATTTTTCTGCAGTACAAATTCTCCATTTGTTGATTGAAATAATGTTAGCTGTGTTATTTGTTAGTGGACTGCTGGAAATTGATCCGATATCAGCTGCATCTTAACGTCCCTTTAAATGGAATAATAAATATTATAGTTAAAATGATTATATACAAAGAAAGTTTAGAAACCCCCTATTAGCCTTGTTATATTCTACCAACAGGAACTATATCTTATAACAGGCGTGGGCAGACTTTTCCATGGTACGGGCTACTTCTAATTTTTTCAAGGTGTTGCGGTCCACTCAGTGACTTAGGTGTGGTGAGCTAAAAAAAAACGGTCTACAATATTTATTATAATTTAATAATAAATACGGAATATGTACTTACCTACATAACTACTAGCAATAAAACTTACTCTTTTAAAACCGCATTTAAAGCAAATTGCGTGGGTGTTCAATAAATATGTTTCTTATAATATGCGCGTCTTAGAACTTAGTAAAGGCGGTCACCCCAAAATGTCTTGGTGGTCCACCGGTCGATCACGATCGACTTAATGCCCATCCCTTTTTTATAAGTTTCATTGCATTGATTTGAGAAACTCTTTCATGGTTCTTAAAAATCTAGCTACACCAAATATCTTTTTAAATCTAATATTAAATATCTGAATATACTTCTACAACTCTTCTTGTTTGCACTAAAATTTGTCTTTTGATATTTTGCATATCTTAAATACAAATTTTTACACTGTTACAAACTTTTATGCATAAAACTCCCATAGGAGAGACGAACTTCCGATATTTTAATGTGGAATGCATGTAATTTAAAATGATAACTACTTTTTTGAGCATTTATTTCTGATTTTTAGTACGTAGAAAAGGAAGCAAGTAAGCTAAGAGAACGAGTTACGAAAGACTCTGATCCTCCGGCGATAAAATTTAGATTGCAGCAGTTTGCATAGTGAGTAGTTTCGATTTGTGATTTAGGAAAGTATGCGAAGTCCGATGCGAGAGGCTTTCTGAAAAATTGGGTCGTTGAAAGCGGTATTTTGAAAGATTTCCTGTAAAATGTGTCAATTGAGAAATATGCACTGCTATACTCAGACTTTTTCTCAAAAGACATATATCAGAAGAGAGTAAATGAATCGCCACATTCTTTCATCATGTTAGAAAACCGTTATTATATTCGTTTTTAAAAAATTGTGCTAAACCTGTGGGAATCGTAATTTTTTGCACAAATAGCGTGTCGTCAATATAATTGATGTTTAAGACAGTACGTAAATATGAAAGTTTAAAAAATAATTATAACCGCTTTGAAAATGAATTCTATTTTATAATCATACCATATCATTTAGCATGATACAAAATTAGTGCGTGTAATTACATCATTCTTCATTAGTTTCAAAATTTACACTAAACTCTAAATTATGTGAGAGTTTCAAAAGTATATGTTTAAATATGAAAAGCAAAATAAGAGAAATTGATTGTTCGTAAGGAAATGAACATAAACTCCTGAACCCCCGAGAAAAAAAAGGAAGAGAAAATAATGATTTAAATTTTATTACATGAATTAAATCCCGTATAAAACATTGCACGGTGTTTGTTACAAACCTGTGACAAGTTTTTTTATTATTTATTTTGTATACGCTATTTTTGGTTTGTCTATGTTTACCTGTTCTCTCTGAGCACTCACTTACGTTAATTTTCGTAAGTATTCGGCTGTTCAAGGTAGATGACATTTTGTTAATAAATGAATGTTTCAATTACGAATATTACACTTTTTATATTCAAAAATCAGTATCTCTCATGAGAAATCATTCACATAATTTTATCAATATTTGAATCAATTTTTAACTAGCGCGCTGAAAAAGTGATTTAAAAGTATTAATTAAAAATGATTTAAAACCTCATGGTTGGCAACCATTTTGACAGAAGATGTTGTTTTAAGAGGCTTCAAGACAGACATTTTCCTTTTTTACATGCATTTCGTAAGGATTTCATTTTCTTCTAAAAAGTGTTATCTTTTAAGTCTGTTATACAAATAAAAAACCCTTAAACATTAAAATTCTAAATCGTAACGTTTAGAATTCATATTTTTAATCCATTCAGTTTTTGATACATCTGATCAAATAATAGCTCTATTTTCAAAATGTTTTACATTTTTGCACGTAAGAAAGGTCTCTAAATTGTTTGTACTTAGTGTTTATAAAAAAAAAAAATCAGTCACTTTCATGGGATAACAAATCTTTTTTAGGGTAATTTTTGCTTCGAAAAAAATATTATCAGGATTTTTAGCTTAAATCACAAATCCTGAAGTCTGGCAGAAATTGATAAATAGAACTCTGGACAATGGTGTAAACGTATAAGGATTTTTAGATAAATCCTTTCAAAAATTGCAAACCATGAAAATTTTCATCTTGAATTTGATTAAATTAAAGTACAGATGTAAAGTAACGTACGTATTGAGATTACTTATGATTATGAAAATTTAGGATTCTAAATTCATATTAATAATTTTCATGTCATGAATTTTAGCATTTTTTCATACGTTATTGGTTACATATGAAACCCACAAATGAGCTCGGTGACATAGTTGGCAAGGGCAGAGAGCCAGTGATCTGTACGTCACTGGTTAGATGCCCGTCGATGACAAATCCTCCGCCGTGTACATTAATGGCGGCTGGTGCACGAAAAATCTGTCGTGGCTCCAATATCTTCCAAGTTCTCAAATTTACCTCTGGAGGTACGGGGTAAAGTGTACCGGTCTCGTCATTTGACTCGGTTAAAAAATTACGGGACCGGTTCGTAGCCTAGTCGGACTCTGACCCTTGTGGTGCTAATTAAAACCGGAGCCGCCCCTTTTCAGCCCAATAGCCTATTTAGGACTTGATCTGATGTTCCTGTCGGTAAAGGGGCATAAGCAACAACAACAACAACGTTATTGATCCTTTCACTCAGATTCAAATTTTACACCTGCATTCATAGACCTACACATACTTTATTTCTAAACTTATTTTAAAAATATATCAATGTATAAAGAGGAACATACTTTTTTTAATGGGCTATGTTTACTTATATTACTGCACAGTAATTATTTTTGCACTAAACTTCTAAGCATCTGAAACGTATTTAAATGTTACCAACTTTCAGCTTAAACAGCTCTAGTGACTGATTATTTCGTTCTTTAGTTTTGCTGTTCAGGAGCACCTGAGCCGGAAAATTCTGTACTGCTTTTTCAACTCGATGAAAATTACTTTCGTAAAATTGTTGCTCTTCTCCCAATCTAAACTCACTCACTGACATATTGAAAGATAAGTTCTTCTTTGTGATCAAAAAGGAAAAATAGATTAATATATTCTGTCCAGTCATGGATATCAAATGTTACTCTGCAGTAGTTGAAAATGGGGAGTAGCAATTTTCTCTAGTACTCTCAATGTAATGTATTTTTCAGGGAAACTGATTTTTTAAAGGTCTGAACCCTTAAAAATATGCTTTTAAGACAACTTTGTTTCAGGTGCCGGACAACTTTGATGACTGAACACTGCCGTATCTTTTATTTTACGCATAATAATCGTCAGTTAAAATTTTTCATGTGTAATATAAAACAGTAGACGTCTTGATAAAGATATCGTATAAATGTGTATACTTTCTTTTCTAAAGCTGCATCATATCTTGGTGAATAACTCGATTTTGAAATTGCAGTCAGATCCATCCGTCATCAATGGACCTACATTTTGCCGACATTGTGCGATATAATGAGTCTATACGATGGTTGTAAATAAAGTAATGGTGACATACCCGAAAAACATTTTTTAATGAACGTACAAGCAACATTGCATTACATTCCTTCCATATAATCACCAGCAAAGTGTTGTACCTTTTGCCAGACCTCAGGAAGCCGTAGGTTACCGCTGGCAAGGTGTTGTGTGCTGATGTCAGCGACAGAGCGTCCCACTGCTCGGATCACAGACGGCTCGTCAGGAAATCGGATGCGTCGAAGGGGTTCTTTCAACTTAAGGAAGAGGTCGTATCATATGAGAGTTATCTTCAAAATGACCTACAATCGAAGAGAAATTTTAAAATGCAAAAAATACACGCAATTTTATGTTCCAATATGAAAATTTTCCCCGATTCGTCATTCCTTACGTTACAAAAACAGCCCCAAATAAAAAGCTATTTATTATACACCAATTACTGTGCGTCATGTCATTAACAATAGCATCTAAAACATTTCCTGAAAATTTTATCAAATTATATACATTATTATGTGAGATATCATGATAACCGTAGAGATTTGTGCTAAAAAACTTAATTCTGAGAAAAACGCATTTAAAGTTGTTTGTCACTTCAATTTTGTAGCAGAAGATGTTTTTTTAAATAGCTATAACTCTGCTTCTAATTGATGTAGAATGAAAATCAAAACGGTTTTGAAAAGATAAAAGATTGAATTACGCGATTCTTGCAAAAAATGAAATTGACCAAAATAGTCAAGAAATGACATTTTCAACGTAGGCCTTATTTCAACTCAACCTTAAGGAAGAGGTCGTAGTCTCAAGGACTCATGTCAGGTGAGTAAGGAGGTTGTTCCAACACCTCCCAAGACCACCGTCACAGAAGATCATTTACAGCCCTAAACGCTTTGACCCATCGGGCAACCGTCCCATACGGTAACGCATTCTTGCTACAGGCTTCAGGTAATCCTTGATAACATTGCGATGCATGTTTTCCACGGGAAACCTCAATTTTAATCCCCGACCGCTGATCACTTTTTGTAAACATGATTTAGAGCGGTAGAAACGACACTGTCCACTTGAACGCCACGCAGCATCTACCCCGAAGTCCAAGTCTAGTTTAGTTTTTACAATTGGAGTGCCTAGGTCGTGACGACTTTATCTCCTGTACGCAAATTATATGCTATCAAGGTGCGAGTGCTTAGTAGTTAAAATTTTAAAAAAGAAAAAGAAAAAGAAAGGGAAAAATTATAACTGTAAAGTTACATTATTACAGTGAAGTTAAATTGAAAAGAAGAAATGAGAAGTTTTAAGGTTATTAAAATTTCGAATGAAAAATTAGAAAAGACTAATGATCCACGATAAAAGTAATTTAGGTAAGAAAAGGTCCAAAAAAGCATTTACACATAAGAATACAAAAAAGTAAAATTTTTTTTGATTGTTTTGAAAAAACAATTTTTTTTTGTAAAGGTTTTATGATTTTTTTTTTGCTTTACTATTTTAAAATTCGAGGTTGAATAAGAACTGCAATTAGTAAAAAAAAAAGACCCTCTCCAGGACCATACACTTCGTATTGAGATAATTACGGAGTAATAAGGGGGAAAGCTAAAAATAGCAATATTGGAAAATTTGGAAAAAGTACGACACCGACTAGGATCGAACCCACTACGTGAGCGATTCCAGGCCAGCGCGTAAGAACGATTCCTGGATATACGGTTTTATGTAATCTATACACCTACAACAGCGCCACCCCACTGCTCCGATATTCTGTTTGAGCATGTCCGATGTTCTGTGACTTTCAGGGCTAGGTTGACACTACTTTATTTACAACCGCCGTATTTACCGTTTTGCGTCTCTTCATACACTGTAGAATCTTATTAATCCTTACGCCGTAGAGTAATCGCCTTTCGGATGTTGTCCCAGCATTGGGTTTTTCGGAAGCGCGCTTTGAAGGGACGTTCGAAAACGCGAATTCAATATAGTTAAGTTTTTAAATCAAAATATATTAAACATAATATTTTAAAAAAGACATACAGGTTGGCCATAAAAAAACTTTGCCGATATATGGACTTCTAGCGGCTGTTCCATTCAACCAATCGAAATGAGATTTCAGATATAATTATTCAGAGGTATGAGCTCGGCAACCAAGTGGCGCACACGGTTACGGTTATAGGTATGGAAACTCGAAATTTTCGAAAGGAAACTGCCACGTTTTCCCGTCGTAAAATGCTCAGCGCATGCGAAAACTCTAAAGAGCGTTAGAACGGTACGTATATCACAAAAAACGGACGCGTTATGCACGCACAAAAAAAAGCTCTGCGAACGGCCTGTGATGGCACCTATGTCGAAAATGTGTAATCCAAATAAAAGTTTTCTTTTTTCCGATCTGTATTGTTATTAGTTATGAGTGTCTTGTCTCTGTCATATGCAAATTTCCTCCGTGCTCCCCGATCGTGCTTTTTTCTGCCTTTCGCACAGCTGTTTTTTGTGAGTGCATAACGCGTTCGTTTTTTGTGATACACGTACCGTTCCAACGCTCTTTACTGTTTTCGCATGAGCTGAGCATTTTGCGACGGGAAAAATTGGCCGTTGCATTTCGAAAATTTTGAGTTTCTCTGTCTATAACCGTAACCGGGAGAGCCCCTTGGTTGCCGTTCACAGAATTCCTAGCTCATACCTCTGAATAACTATATCTGAAATCTCATCTCGATCGGTTGAACGGTACAGCCGCCAGAGGTTCATATATCGGTAAAGATTTCTTTTGTGATCACCGTATATATATATTTACATAATGTACAGATTATTTTGTTTGGAAATTTCTTACAGTATAGTTTTATTTTAAAGTAAGGTGATATGCAGAAACCCACTTCACAGTCTTTACACCATAATCTTGTTACTTTACGTACTTTTTTTTCCCACTCGCTGATTTTCTGTAGCATACTGCACATCTTCTCCTTAGTCTTTTATGATATGCATTTGCGGGTATGTACTCTGCAAAATGTATTTCTGTGAGTCTAATAGGATCATCTTGTTTTGAAGGGTGTTTCCCCGAATTCGAAAACCCGAAACTGCCGCACTTTTATACTATAATTTTCTCAAAGCAATCACCAAAAAATCTACTTCTTATCGGGAGAAATAGTATTTGAGTGTCATTTAGTGCTGCCATCTATTAATGATAGAAACAATCAATGTGAAACGCGGGAAACGCGTTTGTAACGTTCAAACCATTGAAAATCCAGATAGGCGCGTCCAGCGCATTCGTAACGGTCTAAGCGTTAATTAATTTCTACGAGTCTATAAAGTTCAACCAGAGCATTTCTGGGATGTGTAAATGTGTAAGCATGTCTTTTTCGATACCAGGAGTTTACGAATTTGATACCACCAAATAGGGAAGCGGGCAATCCAAAAGTTGATTCCCAAGCAGACCAAATAATTATAAAATCAGATGAAACTTTTGAATAGAATAATAAGTCAGAATATTCATCACTGTAAGTCTTTTACTTATTTTGTAAATAAATGTAGTTTAATGAACTATTTTAATAAAAAATTCAGTTAAAGACATTAAAAAATTATATTTCTTAAAATAAGTTACAACATTAGAAATATTAACACTTTTTCAATTATGACAACCTTTACGGCTATTAAAAAAATAATGTCGTGCTTCTAACAATATTTTTTATTTTTATAATAATTAATCAAATAATGAGTACTTAAGTAATAATCATATAGCGAGTAACTGAAATCTTCTTTTCTAATCACACTCTTAAACTAACTAACATGCTAATAGAAAGTTGAAAAAAAGAGAAGTTTAACAGCAGTTACATTTTTATTTTTTATCAAGCAGATTACTTTTTTGCGTTTTTCCCCTTAAAAGATTTTTTTTAAATCAATAACTTTGGGAGCCAATGGTTCTGATAATGTTATACGTTATTTGAAAACTTTTATCTTTTTTTTTAAAAAAAAGAAAGGGTAATTGCTGTTTCGAATTTATTTTTTCTTTCGTTTCCGTATTCATATTTATGCCTTATTAGGGATTTTAAAGTGGTTCATAAACAGTAAACTTTATGCAAATGCCAAGAACAAAATATGAAAGTACTTTTACGATACTTTGAAAGCACTTTGAAGATTCGTATAAAAAGTACTTTGACGACATAAATTAATGTCTGGATGACAAAATGCATAAATATTAAAAGGAATGATTTGATTTTGTTTTGAACTGCAGGTGGAGTAGATTTGCTGATATAGTAGTTGGAAGTGTTATAATCCCTTCATTCTTTCTTGAGAAATAATTTATAGCTTGATTTCGTTAGGTCTGCTAAAATATGAAACACTTTACAGTCTTTACAGTAGTTCTTGATTTCAACAGTTAACTATGGTTACAGTTTCTAAGTTAACTTGGAATTTCTTGTTTTAGTGTTTATAATACTGTGTTTAGATTTCGATTTATCTAGGGTTATGACTTTCTGTTTTCAATGTGGGGATCTTGGGGCTTTGGGATATTTGTTAGGTTTGTCCTGCATTCTGTCAGAAAGAATCACTTCGAGGTGACCGATTCGGTGAGGAATCCTGAAGAAGATATTGGTCTATCACCTCTTTACTTTTTGGTTTTATCAAGTGGTTATTTTCAACTTTTGGTTTCAATTGCATCTACAGAATCTTGCATATATGCTGCTATAGCGCAATTTGCAGATTTCTGTGATTTTTTGATATTTAATTCCAATTATTTTTTTTAAGTAATATTTTATTTGAGACCTTTATAGGTAGTTAATACAGAGCCCGCTTTCCTCTCTGTTCAACCAGTTGCGAATATGCACATGTTCAATTAAGGAAAATGCAATCCGAGACGAATACCGTTTTAAGTATTCGATCTAAAGTACCTTAAATGACAAAGGAATATTCCACAGGATATCTGGAATAAAATAAGAGCATGCTTGTTGGTGGTACAGGGATGTAAAGATATGAAAACAGTGTTTTAATGGATGCATTGTAGGTTTCCGTTACTTCGAAAAAGCATTTTTTCTCTGTTAAAACTAGTCTATTACGTAACGTGCTAGCTTCTTATCTTAATGCACGCCTCACAACGTGCAGGCATGCTTTACATGAAGATGGTCAAGAGTTCCCGTTGTAAGGAGTCCCATTCACAAACCAGTGCTCTTGCGGTTATCCTTAGGGGCTTTGTATGCATTTAAATGCGACATCCGAGAGCCTTACCAGCATTCTCTATGAGACTAAGATCAGACGATAAAGCTGGCTATGATAATCTCAAAATAATCCCTGCTACGAAGTAGTCTTCTAATATGGTTAGCATTTCGATCCACCAGAAGCTGCATCTGATATAAAGCTGAACCTGGCGAGTTCTTATCTTAGATATTTCTGTTATATATCTTAGTTTTAAGATATTTCTGTCAAACGTCAAATTTGAAACAACCAAAATTTAAAGAAACCCTTATTTTCGGAGGACTTTTAAGCCTAAAATCTTTACCCACGAGGAATATTTCTGCATGAAGGGCTCATAACGAGTTCTGATAGAGAATGGATAATTGGCCGTCAAGAGGATGAGAGTTTAACTGGACGTGTTAGAACACCAGTCAGAAGGATCAATTATGCACCCAGAAGTGCTCAAATGTAGTCTCCTTCACCAGTAAAATCAAGACAGGAGTATACAAGGTGACTAGCTTTATGATCATATCATTTGTAGACAAGTCCCAGATTGCACCTAAATCCCCTCTCCACTTGGGTATCAGACAAGTGGCAATACCTACCATCGGCCAAGCCATTACCCGTCACATCCTTTCCTGTCGTCTTGCAGAATTACTGTCCCATACGCACCGCTCCTTTTTCTGCTTATCATTGACTTCGTCTCCTCTCTTGAATGACCCATAATACACAATGACGCCACGCCCTCTTCATTGATGAATCTCGCTAATACAATCAATTTGAGGATGGCGTGACACAATTATAAATTCAAGGATCAAACGGGAGGATTCAGAAAACTATGCCGAACGACAGACAACATCAAAATTGAGCTAATGCTCCACGCTGGAAGGCAGGAAGGGGGGGGTCTGTCTATCAGCTATAATAAATTGTCCTGCCTTGAATTTATTATTGGTTCTTTACCAGCTTGCCTTTTTCTTGATGCCATTTTTGAATTCGCAACACTCCCCTTTATTATTGGAATTAATACCTTATTGCAGGTCAAAGAGGCCTGTTCAAGGACAGCCACATACGACGGAAAGTTTTCCGAGATATCAGATGAGGCCTCTTTGATCATCGGCGACCTGATGTCCGGACATCAGGTTCGTAATCAGAGAAAATTGCTGCAAGAAATACAATAATACAATTTCAAATGACTGAGCTTGCCTTGCGGGTAGTATCCCGAGACTCTATAATTAAATACCAAGATGGGTAAAAAAATTCCTCGCTAACAAAACAGGAGTTATTCCACGCTACTACTCGTATGACACTGTAAAAGATATTGTTAACTAAATGTATTCTTCTTCTCTGTGCACATTATCATGTTTGATTTTCCACCTGATCAGTCTGGTCTATAAACTTCAGGTCAATTCGTACCTGAATCGTGATTCAATTTTAGCTTGACTCGGATTAATAACAAAATTAAATTTCTTCTTTGAAGTCGAAATTCTTAAGAACTAATTCTTTTAAATAATCTTATAACGGGCACATTTTGCAAATTTTCAAACTCTTGTATCATGTTTCGCTCTGGTCAATTTATATGGTGATAAATCCATTCATTCAATCGTATACTTTCATCCATATGGTTGTACATACATACATACATCTCTCTCTCTCTCTCTCTCTCTCTATTCTCTCTCTCTCTCTCTGTATCTCTCTCTCTTTCTCTCTGTATCTCTCTCTCTTTCTCTCTCTCTATTCTCTCTCTCTCTCTCTCTCTGTATCTCTCTCTCTTTCTCTCTCTCTATTCTCTCTCTCTCTCTCTCTCTCTCTCTCTCTCTCTCTCTCTCTCTCTCTCTCTCTATATATATATATATATATATATATATATATATATATATATATATTATATAAAGCTAATTAAATACGTTTTCCAATAGATAAAAAAATTCAGGCTCATAATCATCATAGATGATCAGTTTCTATAATAAAACACAGATAAAAACAACTCAATCATCCGCTTTTTACGGTTAATTTGATACTTTAACGATCGTAATTGAGTCGGTTCTCTGAAACACTCGTATTTTCCAGTACTTTAGTAAGATTCCAATTTCTTTCAACTCTTTCTTTTATTTGTTTCTTCGCAGGATATTCCAAACCTACTTATTTCAACATTTTCCGCTTCTTCCTGATTTATTATGTACTCCTTGAAATCTGTTTTCAGGAAAGTCTGAAATCTTTATACAGCATTATTAAGAAAAAAGAAAGTTTTGATTCACTTTCGCTGTATTGAAATTTTAAATGAACTTTTTTTAGAGATATTTTACTTTCAAGATTTATGCGTTTAAATCTGCCCTTTCTATTTGGGCATCTATAGCTTTAGGAACGTTTGAACTTTATGCATGGAATGTGGGGGATGCGTAAGAATAGTGAGTAGGAAATCAAGTTTATAAATTTGTATTGTAGAAATTTATCCCTTGAATGATTGAGGCTACATTTAAATATTGGCTCGCAATCACCAGATTTAAAACAATAACTAGGGTGAGCGCTGTAAATTTTTAGCCTAGAATGGGATTCCAGCAACATTTCATTTCATTGTGTATTTATTTATTTATCACTGTACATCTTGAAAGCTGTTCTCTCAGATCTACAGTATCAAATGAATGATTATTAAATGTTGGGAATGTTCTTGTGTACGTTTGGTATAAAAAAAATGTATATTGGTATGCAAGCAGTTGAATCTGCAGTGAACAAATGGACAAAATTTTCAAATTCCTAAAAATAAAATGTCACTCAATATTTTCCTTAGGTTGTAGGGCTTAGTGATTATATTCCATAATGGTTATAAAAGTACTCGATAAATGGAAAGAACAAAGAATCCATGTACCTGTAATCTATATATATAAAACAGTTCTGTAACTGACTGACTGACTGACTGACATACAACGCACAGACCAAACCGCTGGACCTAAAGGGCTGAAATTTTGCATGGTGATTCTTCTTACACTGTAGGGGTGCACTAAGAAAGAGTTTTGAAAAATTCTTCTTAGATTTTTTTAAATTAAATTTTTAAGCTGTTTTTGTCACTTTTTTTAAGTTTGCATTTAAAATAATAATTTGAGGGTTATAAAATTTATATCACGAGAAAGATCATAAAAATACCTTTAAAATGAAATATCTTTCAAATATTTACTTCCATTTTCTGATTTTTGGTGAATTTTTAAAGAGTAATTTATAGAATTTCATTTATTATGCTGATCACGTGATTTCTTTTTCTAGTACTTTAAATTAATTTTTAGTCACGTTCATAGCAACGAAATAGACAAAAAGTATTTTTTTCTTGCTAATGCGGCAGACGATTGGAAATTATACAAAAAAATATTAAAAGATACAGTAAAAGATAAGTTCCTCAAACTGTACTATATTAACTGTACTATATTCTTTAATATGTTTTATTAGATTTAATTTGAATTATTTTCTTCTACATTATTTTGTCTATAAAAATATCCTTTCCGATTTTTTCATAAATATATTTTTTCGCTTTTTTTTTACATAAATTGCATACATTGATCGTTGTATTTATTATAAATATATTTAAACATATTTTTGGCATTAATTGCATACATTGACCGTTGTATTTAATTTGAATGTACTCCGTAGGGAAGTACGGGTTTTCAGCTAGTGTCTCTCTATTCTTAAAAAAAGTAACTGGCGCTGCCGCTGCCGGCAACGCCGCTGTCAAAAGCTTGTCACGCTATCTCCTCCGAAACCGCTGGGGTATGGGGTCGAGACCGATACCAATCGACTCAGAACAATGTGGGGAAGAAAGTAAGACATGTCTCATATTCGTCGGACTTTAAGTTTTTTTTATTTTATGTTTTGTGGGAAAATATTGACTTTTTCATGTTCAGATTACGATAACTCGCCAAAAAAGGATCGTAGAATTTTTTTTTTACAATCTAAGACTACAGACATTTCTCCTTCAAACAAGACCTCATTTGTTTAAAAATAATTTAAAACAAACTGATATTTTTATTAAAATTGAAAACCCACTTTTCGGAAAAATTTATGCGTTTCGAGATATATAAATTCGATGCTCTCAGACTTATTATGTTACAAAGAAAATATTTATATCAACTGGAAGATGAAAGCTTTCTCATTCATATAAACTTCATTTCAAGTCTCTATCTTAAAATTTCGATTTTTAATTGAATTTTAAAGAAATACTTCAAAAAAAGCTTCTCATTCGCTTCCTTTGCAGAAGGACATGAAAGAAGATCCAATTTTTCACCCCTAGGTGGGCTTCATCCATTTCGCCGGGAGGGGGGGGGGCTTCAACTGTAAACAAATGAATGACTCAATCGCTGTAAACAACTATTGAGTCATTCATTCACTTGATTCACCAGAGGAGCGAGCGTAGCGAGCCTAGGGGCGAAGCCCCTAGTAATATAAAAAAAGGATGAATGTTTCGTAATAATTTAGAGACAAAGAAAATGCATTTGAATTTTCCTATTATGCTAGTGTCAGCATAAGGAATTTTACTACCATTCTACCGAAAGGCCTCAGCATTTTCAGAAGCTTATTAGCTCTTACATTCTTGAGAGCGCTACAAAATGAATGAATATCACTCGAAATAAAAGGAAGTCCAAAACGAATATTCTCTAAACATTTCGCATCAGGAATGAGTGGCAGCGGATCATCGCTTACATTTATAACAATAACATTTATTTATAAATTCTTAAACTTGTAAAATCTGACCCTTATCGATGCTTTAAATTTGACGGGATTAATTTGATTAACTAAAATCATATGCTAAAAGATTATTAAATAGTTCGGGTATACTTTTATTTATATAGTAGGTTTATTTCGAACGTTGTCGTCTGAAATAAAAAACTTTTATATTTGTGCACTTTTTTGCATCATATTACTGGGAAACCACCTATTTTTCTCTGTAAAAGGCCATTTTAATATATTTCTTTAATATAACCTCCCCCGTTTGCGCGGTGCAAATTTTTTCAAGATTTTTTTTAACCTAAAGAATCTTGAAAAAAATTCCAATTAAGGGTTGTAAAATATTTTTACTTCTTTAAACTGATAACATATGGCAGTACTAAACATTTTTCTGCTCATTTAACTTGAATGCATTGAATGCAAGTGAAATAAAGACCAATTTTAGGCGTTTGCACTGTGCAAACGTTCGCCTCTCAAAGGGTTAAGCCAATGATGTCAGAAGATGAAATGCAGATTTAGCTACGCAAAATGGCATTGTATAGTTTTTTTAGTTCTTTATAGATTTAGGCATTTTTATATTTCTCTATTTGGGCTTGTGGCGGCCCAGTGGTACAGCGCGCTGGTTTTCGGTGCTGAGGGTGCTCGGATCGAATCCCGGCGTCGCGCCACGAAAATGCCTCCGTTTATGTTGTCCCTTCCTAGGGATGATGCTGTTCCACCTATGTGGTGCCCCATGATAAAGAGGCCAGAAAAACCGTTGTGATAATAGACGAATGTTTAAAAGGACAAGGCCTCCGCATTGGAAAAAAATTTTGTATATTTTAAAATAGCTCTTTTACAGTTTTCGTGAGAGAAACTATTGGTGTTTCTTTCAAAACATTCAAGGAATTTTTTAAATAAATAATAGAAAGTAATAATTTAGGAATTTGAAGATTCTGGGTGTAGCTGTATATGCAAATGCATCAAAATACTAAACCGTACGCAAGCGATTTGTTCCAACCTGACGAAAAAAACGATTTGATCTAAGCTTGAAGGTAGTAATACAAATAGAGATGTTAAAGGCGCAGAATATTAAAATTTTTATTTTAATATTTATGGTAACAGAAAGGGAATAAATTATTCTTTTGCTGGGACTATCTCTGTTATCAATCGGGATAAATGTTTAATATCTGATGAATATTCAAAATGGATTATGGTAATTACAGTATCTTTAAAAGACTAAATATTCATAATTCATCAAAAATTATTTAAATTTCTCGTTAAGACATCTGGGAAAACCCAGACAATTAGTTTATACTAATCCATATTAAATTCATCAAAACTTTTATCGTACCATTAAAATAATAAATCCAAAAACGAAACGGGGGGGGGGGGAGTTACTATCACATTCTAATAAAGCTAACTTTCAAATAAGCGATAAATCAAAAAGAATCAGATTATGAATTTTCTGGATGTGATTGTATTTTACAGTCACCAGTATCCGAGGCTAGCGTTTAAACCATTCCATGTGATGTAAACTTTTAGAATAAAATGTAACAAATTCTATTATTTTGTAATATATGCTAAATGTATCGATTTGTAATGTATGCGTAACTGATATATTTAGACTGATATTATGATAATAATTCGCATGAACAGTCAAAAAATGTTTGTGCTTTAAGTAACAGGTACATTTTGCGTTTATAAGGATTTAATGGGTTGTTAGAGGTGATTTCTTTTGTTTCAAAAATGAGGTGGTGAAAGACAAAGGGGTGTAAGTAACGTTTTCATTTTTTTTTTATTTGAGGGCAAAAATGTAATCGCCATGTTGAATTTATAGTAGAATTGCAAATAATTATATGCAATATTATAAAAATTATTATGAATTACAATTTGTTCAATTTATAGTGGAATTTTTGTAGTTTTTGCAGTAAAAGGCTTTGGACTTACACCACTTGACTTACAGACTTAGACCACTTTGCCTTTCACCGCCTCAAATAATCATTTAAGTACACCAATTGCCAACTTGTCATTTTATCAGACATATTCCTTACTAAACACACTAACATTAAATAACCGCTTATGATAAGATTTTTTTTCATATTTCAAGAGGAACATGTATGAATATCTGACAAGGAAGTGCGTAAAATTTTATATTTTTCTGTTGAAAATATAGGTTGTATTAATATATTCTTTTGTAGCAGGTGTAATTTTTTTAATCGGGTTACAAGTTATTTTAGAATATTTTATTATCAAAATATTTCCACGATAGGATTTATTTGTATAGCAAAAACTTTGGCGTTCAATGTCATGTGCAATATCTTTATCAAAAACAACATTTAGGACAGTTTCTAATGAAATTATTACAGTTACATTTAACACTTATGAACAAATTAAGTCTTTATTTAAATTTACTATGATTTATCGCTTTATTTAAATTTACTATGACAGATAACTTAATGTTAAAAACAGACCTTCAAATGCCCATTCCAGACAGTTCACTTATATCTGTATCACCCTGTGGTGGGACTCCGCGTCCAAAAATATTCTACTCTAATAGATCCAATATTCTTCACAAGGATCCAATTACCCGCTCTATATAGGAGCGTTTCATACTATTTAGATAGTTTTGAATGAATCCATTTGTTCATTATAATCCAATCAACTTAATATCCCGTTTCTTTACTTTCAGTGATGAACAGATTTTTTTATATTTTGTTTTAGAGGAGAGGTGCTAATACCCGTTTTATACTTATAAACAAAATATTTACCCTTCAAGTGCTGCTACCCTCAAGTGTTTCAGTAAAAAATTGCTGCCGTTTACATCGTATAGAGCAGGAGTGGGTATTAAGTCGATCGCGATCGACCGGTGGACCACCAAGACATTTTGGGGTGACCGCCCTTACTAAGACCTAAGACGCGCATACTAAAAGAAACATATTTATGGAGACTAAGTATACAGACTAAGTCTTCTACTAACTATAACTACGAGAACTAACTTTAGGTGAAAATGATTTATTTTTTAATGTATTTTGAATTGTTTGATAATAAATGCATCATTTGATATTATTATATTTGTGGCTATTATTATTATATTTGTATCATGAGCTTTGCTTTAAACGTGGTTTTAATAGAGTAAGTTTTTTTATTTTAGCTATGTAGGTAAGTAAATATTCCATATATATTATTAAGTTATAATAAATATTGTAGACCTTTTTTTTAGCTCACCACGCCTACGCCACTGGGTGGACCACAACACCTTGAAAAATTTAGAAGTAGCCCCTACCCTGGAAAAGTGTGCCCACCCCTGGTACAGAGGTTAATGTCGCGAGCTTTCACAACGTGCGGTGCACTCTCAAGTTGTGTTTTTCTCCCATAAGATTAGTTTAACCTTTAGCTTACGGGGCCCATTTATCCGGCTCCCTCTCTCTCTGTATATATATATATATATATATATATATATATATATATATATATATATGTATGTATAAATATATGTATATATATATTTATATGTATAAATATATGTATATATATATTTATATATATAAATATATATATATATATATATATATATATATATATATGTATACATATATATATATATATATGTATATATATATATATATATATATATTTATATATATAAATATATATATATATATATATATATATATATATGTATACATATATATATATATATATATATATATATATGTATACATATATATATATATATATATATATATATATATATATATATATATATATATATATATATATATATATATATATGTATGTATAAATATATGTATATATATATTTATATGTATAAATATATGTATATATATATTTATATATATAAATATATATATATATGTATACATATATATATATATATATTTATGTATATATATATATATATATATATATATATATATATATATATATATATATATACACATATTATTCATTTATTCTTGGGTCCGTATTCTTGGGATACATGCTATCCCACCCCGTAAGGAAAAGGTTAACCGTTTTTTCCCTATGGTGCGTGGATAGGTGGATATCGTCAGGACAAAGTGCCTACCGTGTTGGAATAAAAGAGGTAAATAATTGCCTTGTAGTAGTTTATATTCAATCAGATCTGCAAGAACAGACGTTGCTTCTTTTTCCTTTGTCAAAGAAAAATTCCACCTTTAACAAAATTGCATTTTATAATTTAGTTAAAGTTCAGCAAAATTATAAGACATAATTTGCGATTTGTTTGAACAATACGACTATGATCTTCCAAAGTAAATACAATTTTTTTCCCAAATAAAGTGCAGTAATTCCGATTTTGTCGAATTTTATTGCTTTAAAATATGCAGAAATTATTCTCTTAGAAATAAAAATTAAGTATTTAATGTTATTAAATTTGGTTTTTGGTGCTATCCTAAATTTTATAAAACACTTATAATGATAATTTATGCTTAGCCTGAATAAAAAGACCTCCTTAAGATCAACCCACTATCTGACGCTCTCTACTTACATGATTATATCTTCAAAGAGTTATTATTATAAGATAAATCTTTTGATACAGTTGTTATAATCCGGTGGTAGGAAATGTCATGTATCCAGGTTTTAAACGAGTAGAATTTATCATTCTAGGTAAGAATGGTGGATTATGTCAGAATTTAAACATCCATTTAGGGAGTAGGAATTAATAAAAGAAAGATGAAAATTTAATGCCGCATCACAGTTAAAAGATTAATTTTATCTTTCAGTCACGTAGTATAAAGAGAAATTGAGAAAATTAAGTAATAAAAGGAAAATATTCAGCCTTTCTTATATCAGGACATTTTATTACGCCCAAATATTTAGTAATCCTTGTATCAATTTGTAGTTTCTTTTATTATACGATTTAAGTTTAATAATTCTATACATATAGGTCTACTGCTTTATCCAGATTATGCAGGGTTGATTTGTCTTATTTCAAATACTTTTATCAATTTCATATACTTTAGCTACAACAAGATTATTTTGGTTGATAAATTTCCACTTTCAAGAACAAATTTAATGACATAGTCACAAACTTAATAACACATGGCTTGCAGTAATATAAATCAAAGAACTACAAGAACTACTATACTTTTTCCTTGGATGTAACAAAATATTGACAAAATTTAAAATAAAAAATATCCTTTGAAGAGGAAAATTAACGTGCAAATAAACTTAATTTTTTGGGGGGTTAATCTCTTTGTAAGCTTCCTATCCATCTTTCCTTTGAATTTGATTCCAGGATATTGTATCTATAGTACTGGTACTATCATAGGCAATGTAGTTGTTGAAACCTCCACAAGATTTAAAATCTCTGAGTTCGTACCATACTAAGACTTCTATAATATTGAAAGCCTTAAATTGCAAGCTAACATTATTATAAAAAGTTCTGATTTTCAGGGTGTATAATGGTTTTTAAAGATTTATCTTAGCATTTAGAAATTCCATATCTTAATTCTGGAGAACCGTAAATGAGTCAGTTTTCAGGATCAAGACGAAACAGGAATTTTTCAAAGGTAATTTCTTGAGAGCATTTGCTTAAATTTATGAAATTAAAGATGCTGGGTACAAAGAAATAAATCACAGTTCGAATCTCCCCTTGCTCCTGACTCTTATGGTGAGAAGTGTCGAATTGACAGTTTGAGAACTTCACTCCTTTAAGACTGATATTTTGAAGAATGCTGTAAAATAAAATTTCACCACTCTTAAATAATGGTAAAGGTAAAATCACCTTACCTGCTTTCTTTGGTAAAACTTTTCATTTATATCTGGGGTTAAGCTGTCTTAGTCCTCTTTCGGTTTAGCTGTAAAAAGGATTGCTACTCCATTTAAATAAAATTATCATTAAAATTCGAGGCCAGTCTTGTGAGCATGAACACCTTCTGATAATAACAAAACTTTAATAAGAAAATTATTAAACATAACACAAGTATAAAGAGGATAAACTACTGAAAACAGCCTCTACTATCCGTTACTATCCGTTACATCGTTACAACTGTTTTTCCTTTTCAAAAAACATCTCGCTAGTTCTTCGTTAGTTCCGGTTACAGTTAAAGTCAAAGAAAAAGTTCGCTTTCGGGTTTTGCAACAAATGCCAATCCCTATGTTTCCGTATGGGTTGAAGCCCTCTTATAAAGTACCCGTTATAATAAAACAGTTACGGTAAACACGTGGACTGTGGAATCCAGGAAAACGAAATAACTTATATTTGTAAGCATTTAAAGTTTGAATAATGTTATGCATAGTTCAGAAATTCAAAGCTTAGCCCGATCCTGAATACAACAGTTAGAAAACAACTATCCGCTTGATTCAGTAGTATTATATACGTTTAAAGTACCTTACGCTTGTTACTTGTAAATTTAAATTTAAAAGAAATATGCTGATATACTTCAGAGTATAATTTTACCTTTAAGTGGTCTTTAAATACGGTAATCCGTGTTAAAAGTTATGGTTTGTAGTTCGTATACTAATACTCCTGGTTTTTTAAATTTTCACGGAAATCTCACGAGGATCACGTGTACACCTGTGAGTGTGTGGGACAAATGTAAGACAAAAAAGCATTTGAATATTCTGAGATTCAAATTTTATAAGCACGAAAGAAGCAAAATTATAGTAAAATTATGCACTTTATAATGTCAGTAACAATTTCTCTGTCTGTAATTCATAATTTATTATATCATAAACGCAGTCGATACATTAGCAGTCAGTATTATTTACCCTTCAGAAACTGAAAACAGATCCGAGATAAATGAATGATAATGTTTAGTGTCAGTAGGAATAATTTATTAATTTAGATTTCTGCGTCATGTTAGGGCTTACCCGAAAACTGTCTCCGTCGCAAGTTAATAGCACATTTGATTTCCTGATTAACGTTTCCAGGATAATAACTGTTTTATGAAAATTCAATAATTGAGTTAAACTTTGCTTCTCTATTAGGGGAAATTATTGTGAGAAATGGACAATGTACAGGAGTATTTATCACATCAGAAACTGAGAGTACTATTAAGTTGTTGAGAAGACACATGAAACTACTGTAATCATGGAACATGGGAAGACAATTCAACTACGTTGTCACATTACTCATTTGACATTTTCTCACGTACGAGCTTTAATAATTTATTACAAGTACTCAACATTACTTTTTAAAATAAAATGTTGTTGAAATTTTATAATTTCAGCATTTATCTTTTGTTTTGGCGTCAAAAGTATTAGAGATTGAAATAAAATGTTACATAAAACACACTGTCACATATCCACTATGTCCCCCATCCACACACATTCAAACACACATCCATTGAAATATTAATAAATTAATCAAAACAATAAAACAGCACCAATATGGCCATAATAGACTGCGATGAATAAGTTACTTGATTAAGGGAATCGTAGATCACAAGTATACTGATATTCTGAAACAGTATATTTCTCAGGCTTATGCTACAGCTATAACACTATGTTATTTAGGACAGCGGTTCTCAACCTGGGGGGCGTAGAAGAATACCAAGGGAGGCGTGATTAAAAAAGTAAAATAAAAAGTAAAACTAACTGTAATTTACTGTACTCAATTTTGCGGTCACAATGTAATCATAACATATTTTCGACATACGAACACGAATACGATAATTGTCATACACGATAATTGTCGTAATTGTAAAAACACTATAATTGTCGCACGTCTGGACGTTGAAAGTGACCTGAGGTGTTCTTTGTAACAGTTACAACCTAATATTCAAAAACTTGTCAAGGACAAACATTGTGAGCCTTCTCATTAATGCTGTGAAAGTGACTTTTATTACATGCCAACCTCATCTAGATCCTTGATTACCTCAAATATATTTGACCTGTATTTAATTCTTTGATTTCATATGTACTAATAACGATATGGTCCAAATTAAGATATGGGTAGTAATATTAAATTTTTTGTATGAAGTTATCTATTCTATATTTTCATTTAATAACCGGCTTCAGTTTCAAATTCCGATTGTACTACATGCATTAACCACATATGGTGGTGGTAGTGGTGGTGGTGGGGGAGAGGGAGGCGTGACCTCACATCACTGTTCAAAGGGGGGCGCAGAGCCTGAAAGGTTGAGAACCCCTGATTTAGGAGATTATGAAAATAATGGAAACACTGATTAAAAAAGACTCGCCCATTGCAGCGTTGCTAAATCACAACGACGACGACGTCATCGGCAAGCAGGAATTTACGAGGAAGTACATGTATCAGCAATCCCACAGTAGTAATATAGACAGCGCAGAATTAGGTGTTGTGAAATTATCGTACAAAATATCAGATCTGAGTAACTTACACTGTATGATAATTGGTGTGAGCCTTGAGGGTGTATCTGTAACTAAACCGGTAGAAACTGCCGGTGTATCAGAAAAGAAGTGTATCAGTATGAATAATTACGAGACGGTACATAAATGAAGAAGCTGTTCCCTTTATCGAAAATAAGCGAAGATCTCATACAAAGATGTCAAAAAGGGGCAAGATAGCAGAGTACGAAAAAACCCAACAAGGAACAAATACAATGTGACATAGAACTCGACTTTTGTAATTATTTTGATTAATATACTGTTTTAACTCTAAAGAAAAAAATACTATTTTCTTATTTCACAATTTCGAAGCAACATTAATTCGGTTCCATGCACATTTATAAGTGCATTTATTTTATTTTGTAAATCTTAAATTGTGTATGTGCTGAAAATTATTCCTGTGGTTTTTCGTACCGGTTTTTATGGAAGAAGGGAATGTGCCTCCCTATTAAGTGAAGTTAGAACATATAATAATTAGAATTTCGTATAGTGGCTTTTTTTTTACAAAATTATTAATTTGAGAAAAACATTCTGACACATGTCTAAGAATAACTAAAAGAAACAAACTCAAACTTAATGTCTAATGTTAACATTTAATTTTTCTTATATTACTTAACATTAATTTTATCACTGATTACAAACTTTTACAGAAATCATCATACTAAATGTTTTCATACATTAAAAAATTATTAGAACACATAAAATTCTAGTTACACATATTAAATTATCACTCTGCTCTCGCCTGATAAATATAACACAAATTAATTATGACTTACCACCACCCTCACTGGAGACTAAAGAATATTATCGATGTCTAACTAAAGTAGACCAGCGGAATCGGCATAAAAGGTAAAATGGCGAATTGCTGAGAATCGGACAACCACGAGGTCCTTTTCAGTCGCTGCTTTTTATTCAACTGGCCATTAACCGTTACAAAATTTCCAGAAACGGAAAAAAGCAGAGGTCAGACAATGCCCTCGAACAATCAACACCTGTCAGCTATCATTGGCTAAAAGATGTTGCTAGGCCGTTGCTATGGGGAAGCTAAGTCCCCCTACAGCCGAGAGGGGTAGCAAGTAATTTTTTCTTCTGTGCACAAAACCTTGTCACAGGTTACGCCAAATTGCCTCCGGGAGGGACATTCCTTTCTTCTGGAAACCGGTACAAAACAAACCATAGGCGCGATCCCAAGCACACATACATCTTAGGACTTACATAATAAAACAGATACACTTAAATGTGCATGGAACTGAATCAATGCTGTATCGAGACTATGAGATTAGAAAATATATTTTTTTAGCTACAAAACAGAATATTAATGAAAATATTTACAAAGTCGAGTTCCATGTCACACTCCCGTATGCAATTAAGTGTGATCTGTAACAGTACGGATAGTACACAAGGTCATTTGCACAAGAAGGGTGAATTACTTGCCACCCTCTCTGTCATTAAGGGGACATAGTTCTTCCATAGCAACGTCCCAGCAATCATCTTTTTAACCAATCATATGTCTGAAAGGTAAATTTTTCTAGAACATTTTCTGACCTCTGCGACTTTCGGTGCTGGGAAGTTTTAACGGTTTTTTTGAGTCAGTTGAAAAAAAACCTGCGACTGTGATATAGCTCGAGGTTGTCCGCTCTTCAGCCCCAGTCGCCAGTTTTGTATGCTGAGATATCTCGAGATTTCTTGTCTGCTTTTGGACCAAGTTTAGTACAACAATGAGTAATAATCATCAGTCTACAATAAGGGTGGTGGTAAGTAAAAATAATTTGTAATATCTTTAATCAGGCGAGAGCACAGAATAATTAATAGATGTAGCTTGGTTTTAATATGTGTTCAAATACTTTCTTAATGTATGTAGATAATTATTATGTTGTTTCTGTGATAATTGTAACCAACGATAAAATTAATTTTAAATAAGAATATGAGAAATTAAATGCTAATATTATTTATTAAAATTGAGTTTGTTTTTCTAATTATCTCAGACATGTGTCAGAATGTGTTTTCTCCAATTAACAATTTTAAAAGTGCCACTATACGATCATCTATTTTATTACCTGTTTAATTCCACATAATATAGTACAAGTTGCAATAATCTTGCTTGTTCCGTAATAGCAGCTCATCGGGAGTATAAAGTCGTTATGTTGTTCGTGCTGCAATCCAGAGGCCACTCATTACTGTGTTACTAAGGCAAGGAAACGTAACAGATTGTGCCACGAAATTAAGAACTATAGTTACAATGATTGGCAACGCGTCATCTGGTAGGATGAATGAAGGTTTGCATTGTTGCGTACCACTGGTAGAGTTCACGTTTGGCAAGCAGGTTTCGAAGTATACTGTCCCAACTGCTTGATGACCACTCTGAGGCAGCGGGAAGCTATCTTTTGTCGTTTCCTGGGACCCTTAATTGCTCTCGAGTGCCCTGTGAAATCAGTAATCTACGAAACCATTCTGGAGGACAACAACCATCATATGATGCAGGCGTTGTTCTCGAATGGCCCGCCGTGTTTCCAAGATGTTACAAGGCCCCCTTGAATCGTGTGAGACATGTGATCTTGTGGTTTGAAGAGCATGAGGATGGCATACAGTATCAATTATGGCCACCTTAATAACCACTTCTTAACGTCATTTAATATTTTGGGGAATAATTGGAGTGACGATTCTATCATGTTCTCCCTTTTCAAAGTATTTAAAATAGTGAGGACATTAATTGCTGTAAGAATGTTGCCTGATTCCAATATTTTATGAAAATAACATATCACTCTATCACATGTCAAATCCATGCTGTTTTACTAGCCTAAAGTGGGCATTATGTTTATTATTTAAAATTCAGCATAAACGGTAAGTATTCCATTATTTTTGGAAATCTTATGTATAATTGGTATTGTTACAATATCATTTATTATTATGTTAACCATAAAACTTTGTTTCAAAATTAATTGAATTTTACATAATTTGTACTTTTAAAAAGGACTGCAACGTGTAAGAAATTAGAAACAGCAAGTAATAAATTACTGAAAATTTGGGGTATAATTAAATTCATACCATGTACTTAAAATTGCTTTCTAAATTAAATCAGTTTTTATGAAACTGTCGAGTGTGATTACTTTTAGAGTAGTATTTTGAGTTTTTGGCTAAATTTCAGTTTTTAATTTTGTATTCATATTCTTTGTATAGAGAAGTTATGTGGCTTAGGCACGCATTATGCATTTTGAACGAAATTTTTTAGTTTAGACGACAAACAAATTTTTATGCTATTTATGAGATCCCATTTACTTTGATAAATGTACGACATCATAAAATTTATCGTCTAGGAGAAATTAATAGTCATTATCCTTTCTTGCAGTCACGTGGCTATGTTGTGCAATCCTTTGCTTCAAATGGCAATGGGATTACGTTTTGTATTACACATTTCCTCTTCTGTCAAAACGAATTACAGTCGCGAAGAATTACGTTAGAAGCGTTAAGAACAGGTGTTATTTGAGACAAAGAATTAGTGCACAGTTCAATCAATCAAACCTTCTCAAGCAGTCCTTGCATGAATAAAAAAAGTGCGTAATTTTCTGAGAAGTGTTTACAAAGAACATTATGTTTCCAGGATTACTTCTCATGGTGAAGCTTAAAGGGCCTTCTTTGAACTCATGGTATTATTAACTAATTGGTGTATTCAAAGATTATTTTTGCCTCGGGAAGATTCAACAACTTTCTTTGATGTCGCAGTATTCATAACTACTAATTGATGTTTGAAAAGATTATGGTTCTGAAATATTTTGAAATGTTGAACGTATGTCACATATGAAATGCATAATCTCTCTTTTTTGCACTATTGCAAGATCCATTTGCTATCTGTAGGGTTAATGAAATCCGTATTTATAGTAAAAATGATTTCGGCTTTGCTGATTTTACGCAAGGACCGATTTCTACACAGGAAAAATTGTAATTTTTTTTATCATTTTTACAGTCAAACTTCTAAATTTTGAAAGCATAAAATTACGTAGGCTCAAAAGAAAAGGATATATAGATAGATGAAACTGTGCATTTCGAAATTAATACACTGCTGGCCACTGTAAATGCAACACCCTGAAGGAAATATGCAAATAACATGAAATTTACAACATGCATTAGCGGAGGTGAGATATGCAAATGATTAGAATTTCAGCGCAAACGCACATCACGCGCGCCTGTGGCGCCACTTCAAAGCACTATTTAAGGCTTGGAGATTTCGACGATTTCAAGTTCGGCAATTTTGTTTTTCTTCTGGTTTTTTCAAAAAAACGATCAATTATACCTCGTCGAAAACAGCAATCATCTTATGATCAAGTATCCGAGTTCGACAGAGGAAGGATAGTTGCCTACCGAGATTGTGGATTATCTTTCAGGGAAATCGGTAGTCGTGTTGGACGAAACCAAGCAACTGTAATGAGGATATGTGATCGTTGGATGCAGGAGGGTACGACGGACCGGCGTGTTCGATCGCATCCACCTCAGCGCACCACTTCACGTGATGACAGGCAAATTGTACGCACGGCAGTGACGGATCGCTCAGTCACATCACGAACCATAGCACAGCACATGCAGTCTGTAACGCATCATCCAGTGTCTGCGCGTACCATTCGACGCCGTTTACAGCAGAGTGGTCTGTACGCAAGACGTCCATTGCTTTGTCTACCCTTGACGCAGAACCACAGACGTCTCCGCCGCCAATGGTGCGATGACAGAAGGATGTGGACGGCAGAATGGAATGAAATTGTCTTTACTGACGAGTCACGCTTCTGTCTGCAACACCACGATGGTCGCATTCGAGTCTGGAGACACCGTGAAGAGAGGATGCTGAACAGCTGCGTTATGCACCGCCACACTGGTCCTGCACCGGGTATTATGGTATGGGGCGGTATTGGATATCACTCTCGCACATCTCTAGTACGCATTGCCGGTACTTTAAACAGCCAGCGCTACATCTCCGAGGTGTTGGAGCCAGTTGTCCTTCCTTACCTTCAGGGCTTGCCCACAGCCATATTTCAACAGGATAATGCGCGACCACACGTGACACGCATTGTCCAACGGTTCTTCGTCAATCGCCAGATTGAATTGCTTCCCTGGCCGCCTCGCTCTCCGGATCTTTCGCCGATAGAAAACATGTGGTCCATGGTTGCTCTACGATTGATCCAGATTCCATCCCCAGCTGCCACAGCAGATCAACTTTGGCAACGTGTGGAAGCTGCTTGGTCTGCTGTACCCCAAGAACTCATCCAAAGTCTCTTTGAATCAATGCCGAGGCGTGTGGCAACGGTGATCTCCAACAATGGCGGCTACTCTGGCTACTGATTTTGGCAGGAACCACACTTCACAAAAGTCTATAAATTTAATCATTTGATACTTGGTCAACATGTTATCTACAAAATAAATTTTGTTGTGATATCTCTTGTCTTTCTTGGTGTTGCAATTTGGGTGGCCAGCAGTGTATGTTGTGGAGTAGAATAATTAGAATTTTTTTTTTCTAAATCAAATAAAATAATTTTTCAAACATGAGATAATTTTAAATAATATTGTGTAAGAAAATAATTAAAAATCTTTTTAATTCATAACTGAAAATTTGTGATATGATCATTAGTTTTACGGTATTTTATAACATTTTTTTCAACTTCCTTAAGACTAACACAAAAATCTCATATCCTATTCTGATTATTTTTTTCATTGCTTACGCCAATAAGTAATCAAGTAGATTATAAAACTGGATGATTATAATTATTATAAAATAATTAGGAAACTGGTTTAAAAGAAATAAAAGCTTTATGTTTATACATCCTGGTATTAAAAAGTAAAGATGTTGACATAAATGCACGTATCTGCTTTACATATATCATTTTTTTACTCTTTATTTTTTAAAGATATGTAAAAACACTTCGAGGTAACATAGAAAACTACAGCATTTTAACATTTTTATTACATATTTCAACCCAAATACTTTCCGATGAAATCTTTCCTAGGCCTCAGCTAATTTAATTTCTGAGAGTGATTTGGCTACCGTACTTTCAAATCATATGATGGTTTGCGTTTCAAGTTTTAGAGAATCGTCATAACATATTGGTTAGTCAATTCTTTTACATGCTGAGGGCGACAGCTTTATATAATCAATAGATAATAGTTCAGAATTGTACAATACGATCCAAAAAGTTTCCTTTAGAGATTTGTTAAAATACTACAGCTTTTTCATGCCCAACTTCGTTATCAACCTTAAAATTCTCATTAAGTTTATTTTTTCAAAACCACAAAACAGGTCCATTTTGAATCAAACTTGAATAGCTTTATACTGTAAAAAACTAAACTAATAATCACGAAATATTTGGTTAGTTTTATATGAGTTAATTAATTAGATCTACGGAGACCACAGATATACATATTTTTGTTATTTTTAACTCATTTTTTGAGTACTACAACGTATTAGAAAGGCAGATTTTGATGAACGAATAAATCGCGATAACTTTGCGTCATGTAATATAGTATATTGCGTTACGGTTATGCGCTGATGAGAGAAGAATGCCTTTAATTAAAATATTTTTTTATTAATAAGGCAGATTTCCTTGTTAATCAAGCAATAACTGAACATGGCTGTATAGGAGTCTATCAAAACAGATTTTTTGCTAAAACAGATCTTTGTGAGTGTGGCAATATACAAACTATAAAGCACTGTATATACAATTGTAGCAAATGGGCTGAAGCACGAAAAAACCTACCTTTGGGCTTTCAAGATTGGGCCCCTAGTAAATTATTTACGGATTATTATTGTAGAAGGTACATCAAGAATATTATGCAGGAACATATGAATATACACTTCCCCCTACAAGGGGAAGGTGGATAACCCCTCAGATTTAAAAAAAAAGACAGGTAAACGAATTGCAAAAAGAAAAACTTCGGGACCCGGTTGGGCTGGATTGCCGTCGGCATGATTAGTTTTATTATTGAAGGGCCGTATAACCTTCGGGTGTGGACGGCGTCGATATTACTTATTAATAAGGCAGTCCTTGTGCACCACAAAGTACAGCATAAAGCCTATAGAAGTAAGTAGAAACAACATATAGAAATAAAGATAAAAACAAGAGATAAAAACAAAGCAAAAAACATACAAACAAAAAAGACTAATTAAAAACTGAAGCAGCAAAGGCAATAAGTTTACAGAATGAGAAAAAAGCCATTTTGTTGTCGACCAAAACATGAAGCGGAGGAAACCTAATGTTACAGTCATCTAATTCCACAATAAAATCCCTTCTCCCTACAGTAATCTTGGAGCAGTCAAAAAGCAAGTGTTCGACATTTTGAACTCCGCCCACGCTGCAGGAGCACAGATCAGTGTCCGATAATCCACATTTCTTGAAATAGCAATTGAAACTGCTGTTGCCAGTGAGAAATTTTGTTCAGTGAAAATGATTCAAGAAATGCTTGTTATTTAGTATTTGCGAAATTGTGGGGAAAAGTAGTTTAGTTAAAGAGGCAGTTAATGAATTCTGGTACAGCTCATTCCATAAGAGAATGATCTTTTCGTGATTCCCATTGCGAATGTGAGATTTTAGGATGCTCACAGGATCAATGATGTTTAGTTTTGTAGCTTACTTTGCAAGCCAATCGGCTCTTTCATCCCGTAAAATGCCAAAATGACCACGGACATGTGAAAGACAAACACTAAGGGCCTGTTCACATAGGAGTCCGTTGCGTAGCGTTAAAGGAAAGATGACGTTGAGACGAAAATAAACAAATCATAGGCGTTAAAAATTTCGCTGCTAATCGTTTGGAGGTTTGTCATTGGTTAAATATATTTCAATGCTTTAACGCTACGCAACGGACTCCTGTGTGAACAGGCGCTAATTCCTCTAGCGTTAAGCTCGTAAAGAGTGATTTGAAAATTCACTACAATTTTATTGCAGGAGGAAATATTACAAGCAAAATTAAGGATGAAAGAGAATCAGTACAAATAAGAAACGTGGATGACCCAGTACAGTGTTTCAAGATCGATTTGAGCGATTTACTGACGCACAGCAATTCTGCTTGGAACACACTACACTCATTTGGAATTCTAAACATATAATGTTCCATTTCAGCGTCGTCTTGAAACACAACAAAGGCAAGTCCAACATGATGGTTGAGATTACTGCCATCAATGAAACACACTACAGGAAAATTACTAAGAATATTGTCATCATAACCGATAATTTTGATAGGAACACGTTCAGTAGGATGTGGAAGATTCGAAATAAACATTTTGGAATCTTGGATAATATTTACAACATTATCTTTGAAATCTTTATTTTCCAGGACGAAAAGGTCAATTAGGGGAAACCCTGCTATGACAAAGCAGGCTTCGTAACTTACAGTTCTGTAGCCACGTATAATTCTGAGTAAAATTCTTCTTTGGATTCTACGTAGACTACGGCAGTTGATCTTTTATTTTCAAAGCATTACCCCAAACTCTAGAAGCATAGCAGACAAAAGGTGCGATTCCCTGTTTATAAATCATGCCAATAACATTGGATTTCAATCCAAAGGTGTTGCAGGAGACACGATTAAGTCCTTTAAGAATGTTTTCACATTTTTTGGAGAGATATACAATGTGATTTTTCCAACACAATTTGTCATCAAGTATTACTCGTAGAAATTGGATTTCATTCACCATTTCAAGCCGTGCGTTATCAAAATAGAGCTGCCTGCTGGAAAAGTCCACACCCTTTTTTTTAATTGTCATAACTTTCGATTTATTCGGGTTGAATTCCATTTTGTAAACCCTTGCAAAATTTAAAATATCATTCAATGTGTTTTGATCAAGTCCAAAAATATCATGAAGGCATTTTCCTTGAATGCAGATGAGGAGATCTCCACAAATGCTATAGTTTTACATCCCGAGAGCTTCGAAAGCCTAACAAGAAGGCTGTTCATAATTAAATTCCAAAGAAGTGGACCAGAGACGGAGACTTGGAGACAGCCCCTTTGCAAGGAACGGGAAACTGAAACACGACCTATCGTAAGCGAGGCAGACCTATCATTCAAGAAATCTCTGACCACATGAAAAATGTTACTTGGAAAAGCGACATTTTTGAGCAAAACGAGAATTCTCGGCCACCAAGCATGGTCAAAAGCTCCTTTGATATCAAGAAAAATTAAAATTGTAAGCAAATTCTTCTTCTTGCCTTTATCAACTACGTCTTTCAGGTAAAGGATAGCATCTTCACAACATTTTTGCCGAGTGAAACCAAACTGAGTCTCGAAGAATAATTTGCCAAGGCTTTAGTCCGTTGCAGACCGTGAAAAGGAGTATCCGTATGAATAGTATCAATAGGAAAGCATTTTTAAGAATCTCATTCATAATTTCTTCAACAGAAGTAGTGGCGGAACCATATGGAAGACGAATCCCAGAGACTCAATTTTTTCATGAAGTTTTGCTTTATACCGTATGTATAGATTTTCTTCCAAACATTATATTCGTTTATATCCTCTAAAAAATCCATCCAAGATTGGACTTTAGCCTTTTGAAGCATTGAGCTATAATTTTCTTTTATTTGTAAATACTTTTGTCTATAAAGATTTCTAAGAATAAAAGTTCGGGTTCTTTAATACCTGCGTCTAGCAGCATTGACCCTTTTCCTCATACACTCATTCTCTATACTCCACCAAGGAACCCAGTGTATTTTAATATATTTATGAGGCATTGAGGCTTTAGAAGCAGAAAGGACTACATCTTGAAAGTATTTTATAACAGATGTTAAGTTGTCAACATCAGCACAAGAATCAATACGATTAGAAAGGTCAACAAAAGGTTGCTTGCAGAAAGAGTAAAAGCGATCCCAGTTTGCCTTCTTAACATTGAAATATAGAAAATTGTTGAAACTGTTAGAGGCGGAAGGATTAGTTGTTGCAGTAACTTCAAATTCACTTGTATTATGATCGGAACGGGATTCATATTCTGGAAGGCACTAATATGAAACGTCACCTAACACATCAGTTCCCACAACAGTTATATCAATATAGCTGGAACCCTGAGAGCCACTGAAGGTAGGACCACAATCTTCATTAATTAAAAATAAGTTGTTCATACTAAAAAAGTCGCATAGCTTTACACCGCGAGAATCAGATACTGGACTGTGCCAGAGTTCGGAAGTACCGTTAGCGTCCATACTCGAGATCAGCCTACGGCAATCTATTGCAGCAAACACTCCACTGATTTTATATAAATCCAAATCAATATTTTTATTGGGTTCAAAATAGTAAGACAGAAGAATAAATTTGGAAGTATTGAACGTGATGTGAATCAAAACCATATTGTAATCGACATTATTTAAATAAAGAAAGTAGAAAGCCCTTGGTTACGAACAATGATCGCCGCCTTGATAGCATCAACAACCTGCGTTGAAGTACGTGCGATACGAAGATGGGAAAAAAGGAAGAGAACCATTGAAATACTAAGGCTCCTGAACAAGAGCAACGTCGATATTCGAAGGATCCGTGTTAAGGATAAGCTGCTAAGTAGCAATCTTTGAGCGGTGAAGGTTAAGCTGAACTACCTTAACATTTGACCTGGAAGAATTAAACATGAGAGATTCTTTAAATGTTTCTGCTCTTCATAAAAATATGCGTGGGGCACTTATCCGCAAAAAGTCTATGTTTAACATCAACTTTCTAGCTGATATCCTTTATCTTTTTATTATAGCGAATGCAATTAACGCAAACTTGGTTTTCTGTATTTTCGCAGTGTTCACTTTTGTGTTCTTCAGCACATTTTAAACAAGCAACAGAATTTCTACAATCCACTGCTTTATGATTATAACCAAGGCACTTAAAGCACCTATTTATTATTACAAAATTTTCGACCCAGCAAATAGACCATTCAAAGTATAAATCACCGGAAGAAAAACACTTTTTATGGAGATTAGGGGAAAGTTCACACACAACATGCCTGGTATTCGGAGATTTATTCAAGGTGAATTTTAAATTAATGTCTTTGCTACTTTCACCGTCCCCAAAGATGTCAGGATTTTGATCAAATAATATGTTAACAATTTCATTATTGTCTATTTGATTTGGCACATTTTTAACAAGAAGGGCCGGATTTTTTCCCTTTGGTTCAACCGATTCAAGTAAATGATTATTTTTTAATTCATTTTTTAATTTGTCCCGATCGGCCGATGAGCAACATTGAACAATAACTTTATTATTAGATATCGGTCTAACATTTTTAATTCCTAATTTCTTCTCTCTTGGATTAATAACTTCTTTTAGCATTTTTTGCACATCATTGGAAGAGGCATTTTCAAAGCTTTCAGTAGCGCTGACAATAAGAGGACAACTATTTTGCGAATTGTTTACAATGTCGCCCCTAGATGGCGATACCACTTCAGCATAAGATGGCCTTGTAACTAAAGCAGCTAATCTTTCTTCGCAAGCCTTACGATAATTAAAGGATTGCAATCACTGAAAAGTTTTAGTTATTGCAATTTTTAACTCAACCAAGGCAGTCTTGGCTTGTTCCCTCAGATCATAGTTCATGTTACACTTCGATACCAGCGCCTTAACAATAGTTTCAAAGTGATTTTCAAGAGACGCGTACAAAGCATCAAGCACACTGTCCGCCATCTTGAACCTCCTCATCTAATGAAAATATTTAACTGAGTTTCAAATGATACAGTGAAATACACAATTTTAAATTTAGCTTAATTTCACAAAAGTGTCCTCAAATATTATACGCCTGAAAGTGAACGCGAATCTTGAAGATAACAAATTTATATTCATATAAAGGAACTTCTCTTAGTTTGTATAGCTGAATAGTAAGAGTTAGAAACTGGGTACATATGTAACTTTTCAAATCACGCTTGCAAGGAGTCACGTAGTAGAACTTAAATGATAAACGGGAAATAGGAAATTATATTACAAGTTATTTCCGTGATAGAGTACAGTTCCTAACTTCGATGTCTTGCAGTGTTCTTAAGACAGCATCTGACTGATTTCAAAGAGAACGACTTATTAAAAAGCTTTAAGTTGTTGAAAAGTAACTGATATCGTCAGATAATTCAAAACCTCTCAAAGTATTTTATCAATGTTCCGGCATTTACGATCAAAGAAATATGATCCCAATCCATGTTTAGCGGTATCCATCACTCAGCTTGGAGTATGAAGAGAGATATTTTCATTTATTACAGCAAAGCACAATCTATTACAAATGTCCTTGCAAGTCTGCTCTTTTTTACACATGTAAACAAGAGGATTCGACAAACTATGACGAGGCCAGTAAGTCAACTCGGGCTATACGCTAGTAAGTGTGTAATGTGCGTCGATTTACCTAAAGGTCTTAAAAATAATTTTTTTGTGGGTTGATACTGATAATTATAAGCAACACACCAGTTATTAGTTGTATTCTTTCTTCTCTTTAAAGGTTTCCGTCTACCCTGATTCTGGGTGTCTTGCGTCAAAAAAAGAAAAAGAGAACGAAGGTTTAAGAGACAAATACAGTGATATTGAGATCACAGTGTGCGAATGTGTTCATAAGGATTAACTTAATATTTATGTTTTAACCATACTGGTTAACTGGTGGCACCAAATCACAAGTGCTGGAAAATGTTACTAAGACTGGAGAAATACTCTAAAGCGAAAATTTGTTGTTGTCATATTTGCATATTCCTCGTTTTTTTATAATTTTCATGTTTTCAATCAATATTCAATTATATGGTTTTCCGTGTGGTGACGATGCTTCTGATATCCTAGGACATAAGTAAGCGATCTCTGTAACATGCAGAAAACTTATATCTCAGGTACATTGAGTAAATTAAGAAGAGGGGAGAGGAGATTCTCTGAATGAGAACCCTCTGAAAGAAAGAAAAACAACGATATAAAACGAAGGCCCTGCTCAGAGGCAGGAGTGCATCGTTTTCCCTGGATCCTTAGGTGCTTAGAATGATATAACTTAGAGAAAAGTGCACTGCAGTTCAGGAGAAAGGTAGTCTAACAGATGACTTACGTCATAGTTTACAGCTATCAATATGGATAAACCTTTTGTTCACAGACAAGGAAAATTTGTGGGTTTTGTAAAAGACGTGCTTCCTTTAAGATTTGTAATAAAATTTCTATATAGTTTATTCGTATGAGGGAAATTTATTTATGCCCTTATGGATTTGCAGTAGTTTTTTTTTCATTTACAAAGAAACAAATAGGTTATCTTTTCGTTTTGAACTATAGTATATTTCTGGATTTTGAAAAATAAGAGGTGAGGGAGAGAAGGGAGGAATCGAGGTATTTTCCTCAAACATTCAGGTAACATGGTATTAAAAGATGGAGGTATGGTAAGTATGCCGAATATGAGACCTTACCTAACATGAGGCCCCAGCTTACAGGACGTATCAAGTACTGTCACCTGGCGTCTGGAACGAAAAACAGTAGTATTTTGCATCATTCGTAATCGGTGAGTCAGTCGACTGTTTGCAAGTGCACACAAAGGTGCAGTATTTGTTTACCTGAATGTGTGCTCGTCGACTTTTTTTCATCAACATCTGTATTGGTTGTTTTCACCTTCAAGGCAAGAATCTTATTAAAACTGTTAGTATTGTATAGGTAGTTATAAAAGTGGAGTGTAAACACGCCTGTTTGTTTTTAAGCTAACGTCAGTCGTAACCTAAAAAATTCGTTGGCGTGTTTAACAACATGGTCGTGACCAATATGAGTCCCCAAAGCATGCCTAATATGAGATAGGGCCTCATATTACGCATTTTAGTTTTCACTCTCACAGCCTTCTTTCCTCTGAAGCTGCAGATGCAATGACGCCCAGGCGAAATCCACAACCATGTAGCAGTAGTGACAATATGGAAGGTATTGATCGAACGAAAAGTTCAAACCAGTTCTTGGTGATTCGTAAATAAATAATGCCCTTGCCTACGAACGAAGTTTACCTGAGAAAAACACCTCGAAATCAAGTAGAGCCCTTATAGCCAATATTATCACATCATCACCCTATAAAAATAAATTGATTGATAGCTTTAATAAAAGAACTGCAGCATATTCGAAAAAAACTTTCTTTCCTACAAGAAAAAAATGAATAAACCTAAAAAATAAGAAATCAAAGGATAAATAAGGAAAAGGAGATCAAGATAAAAAGAAACGAACAAAGAAACAATAGAGGGAAAAGGAAAAGGCAAAGGGGCCCCTACAGGAAGGGGAAAATTAAGGATGGATGAAAATACAACACTAGTTAAAATACAGAGAACGAATAAGCCTAATTATAACTATGATGATCTCAGCTCAACTGAAGATGATGAAAAACTTTCTCTCCATGACAGCAGTGATAGCATTGATGAAAACAACGCTGAAGGCCTTTTTTTGTCGTTGTTTATGTTCAGAAGACAAACGGGGAGAGCAGTGGTGTCATTGTACAAGGTGTTTCAGGTGGGCCCATGAAAAGTGTGGGGTTGACGAACTTTTTATTTGTAAACAATGTGAAAAGTTTGAACCTAAAAACGAAAAGTAAACAAAACCTGCAGTGTAAACCAACTAATTTGTTTAAAATGTCACTTTTCTTTCCCCCCTATTAGTGTATATAGGTTACTGTTATCTAATTATTGTATACCGTTTTGTTTTTTACGAACTTTTCAGTAATTCTAAATCATTTTTAGAGTTGTAGAATGGGAGTCTCATATTAGGACTACTTTTTTCAGATCCCCCAATAACGGAACACTTGTGTTTATAATTTCATACGAGAAAATTGTTAGGTTATTTTCATTTTTTGACATTGTTATATGTAGTAAAATATATGCATTAAAAGGATAACAAGTTGGTACTATAATCCCTTTTGATTTTCATATATACTTTCCTAGTTATACATGAAAATCAAAAGGGGTCTCATATTCGGCATACTTACCCTATATTAATTAAGGGGACTCACGACCCTTAAGTCGAGGAAATAAGGCATATTTTCATACTTTTTGACTCTTTGTAACTATTTCAATTTACTCCCAATTTTTCCAAATTTTATGTATATGATAAATGGATATATTCATTTTAATAAACAAATTTTCAACTCTCAAAATAATTTTAAATAATTTTTTTAAATGCTTTAGATATACCTTGTTTTTTAAGTTTTTTTATTGTATACTGGCTTGCGCGCAGAACTATGAAATTTATTTTACACTTAAATGTGTAATTCCTGTTTTATATTTAAAATGAATAATTCAAAATACAATTGAACATAAAACATTCAACATTAAAATATTTTTTCAATTTTTTTAAAACTGCTCAAAATATACTTAAAATTTCCTTAAATTTTTGGATTAATTTACCTCTGAAAAAATAACAAAATGTGCAGTGATTGCAATAATTCTAGTTCAGACGCAATAAAATAACATGATTACGCAGTGATAAAAATTTCATGGAATTGTGTGTCATAGGTTTTGAGATACCAGTTGCGGAATGATGCAAAATTACATGTTGAGAAAAATGAGTTTAAAATTTTTCTTACCATAAACTTGATCAGTAATTAAATATTTAGAATGTCAATATCTCCTGAACAAAGCGGAATATTTTCATGCGGTTTGCTTTATTTTGTTCAGAAATGATCAGGCTTTAATATATATTTTTTTCAAAAAATCGAATGTTTTAAAGATTTAAGAGTAGTGAGTCCCCTTAATTTACTATTAGCAATCCAGATACTGATCGAGTGAAATATGTTGTCCAATGCTTATTTGGATCATATATTACAATCATGATTGGAAAAAAAATACTTTTTTAATGTAGCAATTTACAGAATGCCTGTTTTTCCCTTATAGTTAGGAAAAATGACTAATTTTTACTTATCGATTTCATATCTATCTATATATATATATTTTCCCAATGTGGAGGCACTTGTCGTCAAATATTCGCTTATTCTACACCGCAATTTTACTGCCCATTTTATTGTGGGGGCACCATAAAGGGGGGCAGCATTACTCCCTATGAAGGGACAACACGAACGGAGGCATTTTTCGTGGCGCGACGTCAGGATTCGATCCGAGCACCCTCAGCACCGAAAACCAGCGCTCTGTACCATTGGGCCGCCACAAGCCCATATATATATATACATATAATTACAAAAATTTTGAATGTAGTTTGCTTGTGTAAAGTATTTTATGATTGTTGGCAAATTTTCCTCTAGACCTTTATATATACAGTAACCACCGCTTATAGTGATCACTGGTTATAAGAATCAACCGTTTATAAGAATCAATATCGCGAAAACAAAAACAAATGAATTATTTCCATGTTAAAATTTTCGCTTTGAAGAATCAATCCACCGGTTATAAGAACCAGTTTACACTCTTCGCTTTCCTTTCATTTTTCCAAAAAAGCTACTTAAACCCTCAAAAGGCACGTTCTTTCTTTTTTTTAAAAGAAAGATTGATAAGATGGGATGGAATATAGTCGTAAAATTCACCCCTTTCTTTATTAGACGTAACATAATAGTTTCCCCTTAAACGCTTTACCACAACACTGTACTATTAGCTTGACCCGGGGGCAACTTTACCCGTCCGAGTAAATCTTCGTCTGAGACTATAAGTATTGAAAGAGATATAAACAGCCTTCTGAAAACTTCATTACGTCAAACTACCGTAGAAAACTTTTTCTTGCTCCCTTCCTGTAGTTGAAATGTTAAAACTGTTAAGCAGGTATGTTGTAACTTGTAACAAATATTGTATTTTTTTCTTCTCTTACTATAATCACGTGTATCTACTTATAGGTCTAAAAATTAAGTTTTATTTTTAAAACTATAAAAAATAATTTTAATAAAAGATAGTTAATGTAAATTAAAGAGTATTTTATGGTAAATCATCTAATATATGTATATATAGGTGTGTGTGTTCCTGTCCAAAAACCTAAATTTCGGTTATAAGAATAAACCGCTTATAAGAATCAAAAACAGTAATAACAAACGTGATTCTCATAAGCGGAAATCACTGTATTTTTTATTTTCTAAGTAATCATAAATAGTTCTAGATGATGTATTGATATGACGTAAATGCTTTTAAAAAATTAGACAATAAAATGCTATAAAGCAGACACAGCATGTAGCACGTGTAAAAGCATAGATGGACGTAAGAATATAAATTCGAACTTTTTCATTTTTATGATTTATATGACTTAAATTGGGACATTTATTCGTTTTCATTCCGGAAATACATTAGCTTCAATTCAATGTAATGTAGAGTTTTCCATTTTGGTATAATGCGCACTTTATTTTTCTTACATTTCCCCAGAAATTATTAAGCCCTTTGTCTCTTTTGCCCATTTCGTTCTTTTATAGAATTATATTGCGTCTAGAAGTGTTGCATTTTAATACCAATTGTTTTCATGTTCCAGTATTTATTCCCGGGTAAAATTCAGAATTGAAAAACATACCTATCTTGCCGTGCAAATAAAGCATTTCTTCAGTTAAATCTACGCTTCTAGTTGGCTTAATATCACCAATTTCTACTTTAAACTGACATTTATGACAATGTTTCTTTCATTGGTTAATGGTGATTAATGTACTACATTTTTCTTCAGTACTTCCGTATTCGAGGAATAAATGAAGCAAATATTTCAAATACTTTCCTTTTTACAGATTTCATTACAGTTTATTTTGTATTTAATTCGATCAAGTTTGTGAGTATAAGTATAATTACAACTTATCTTCCCCAAAATTTCTTAAATGCTTAATGGATATTTTATGATATCATCATTTCTTTCTAACTGTAAATATCATTTGTGATATCGAGATTTTTTAGCTGTATATTTCAACCGTGGAAAATTGTTTTGACTTTTAATTTAGTTTTAGTATTTAATTATACTTTTATCTGTTTAAAACAGATACTTTGAATTAAAAACCGTCATCAGTTGAATATAATTCGATTATTTATTAAATACAAATGACATTTTCTTCTTTACGAAATTATGTGCATGTTCACGAATTATTAATAGATTTCTTTTCCATGATATGAAATTATTTAATACGAAAAAATGTTCTATGTCGAGGTTGTAACAAATTTTTGCATAAGAATGCAGACGTATGCATAGAGTTGTACATTATGAGGAAAATGATCATTTCGTCGATAAGGATCAAGTAGAAAAAAATGCCCGAGAACTATAATTCTTGTGAGGAATCCTTTTAAAAATGAATTTGCTTGTAAAAGACTTGTATATATTCAACGATAAAGATGCATGAATATAATGCAATCATGAGTGATCGAGGAAGACATACTTTTTTCTTCTTACATATAATTGGACACACGTACCATGTTGTATAGATGCTGGTGGAGCTGATATTTGTTTATATAAGTCTGATATAAGTCTATTTCCTAAACTATAAAAATGATCTGATAAAACGAGAGAGGTAATAAAAATAAATCCTAGGACTAGTTGGTAGCAATTTCTTGGCATTCGTAAGGGTTTAATTTACATTAAGTCAAGACTATTTCAATTGTAATTTAAATTTTTTTTTTATCTTAGATGTTAAGTGCATTGTGATTATTTAGTATTTGGACAAACACTTGAAAGCATTTCATAATGGGGATATCCTAACTGGCACATTGATATCTAAAACTTTAGAGTTCCGCAAACCATTGTTAATGATGAAGGAAAACGCTGTTATGCACACAATTCTCCATGTTCACTAATAACTTGCAATATATTTCGAATCATTAAACTTCGAGATATTCAATTCTGAATACTACTGATCCTGTATGGGACATTTCAAAGGTAAACAAGCCTCATGAAATTCAAAATCTTTGACTGTATATTCTTCTAAATATATTTTTTGTCTTATTTGATTATGTCGTCATTTTGTTGCCTAATGATACGACTTTGAGATACTATCCCAGATGATAGAGTTTGACAAATTCTCCTCACTTTGATCCATAAAATTGTTCACTAGTGCGGAACGTAAAAAAAAAAAAGTTTTCGGTTTTGTTTTTGCCCTACTGCGGAAACGTTGGGTACTGGTGGGTAGGTCACGTATGCAAAGTTTTGGGAAAAACAAAAAATATCTTCCGATTCCATTTCGTCCATGATATTTAGCAGATTTTTACCATATAGTTAAAAATGTGTATTTCCATTGTTTTGTATGCAGCTCTTCGCCTTTTTTCTAAAATAAAATTCAGGAAAACCGCATAACTTACCACGGGGAAGTGGCTGCATTGCAAGTTCCACCCATGCCCACCCATCCAACCAAACATATGGGAACTTAACTCCTTTGCCCTTGCAGTTATTCCGGTTCTACTCGGTACTCGCATTTGGTTTCAAATGATGACATAGCTTTTCTCGACCCTGTTCGAGTTCTAACTAAATCGTCACGCTTATTTTCTGCACACACAGACGCAGAAACCCCTGTTACTAGTTTCACGAAGCGTTCAACACTGGGTGTAGCAAGGAAATTTTAGGCTTCCCAGGTGTTAGAGTGGAGAGCTACAGACTCTCCACTGGAAATCAAATTTCTCAAATGATCTTCTGTCAAGTGAGATGTTATTGGTGGTTCCGTCAAATTACATTTCTGCCAATCAAGAAGGTTTATATATGACACTGCCTCGAAGTTGAGTGACGGAATGTTGTAGTGTCTGATTCCTTCCTTTTTATCCTTTCTTGCTCGTAAAATCCTACGTAGTCCAAGTTCTCGAGTGGTCTGTCTGTCGTCTGTGATCATTAACAAGATTATTGCTTCCGGGTGGCCAAAATAGCCATTTCTATGGATAATGGGATCGACCACAGTCTTTAATTCGTTTCTAAGATAGCGCGAGACGTTTATTGTCTTCCACAAATTTCGTGTACCGTCCGTGCAATATGGATTTAATTTGACTTTAAACCACATAGGTGCGTACACTTTCAGGATGAACTCTGCCAGAGTTTGAAGTTGGTTTGAGGGCTGTGATGAGCTATTTTATATACGCATTATTAGCCAACATGCATGAGACATTTTCCCACGGTGCTTTTGTGACAAACTTGATGAGCAGTTTCCATTTGGGATAGCTTGACAAATATCCCAAAGATATCGCTGTCCTGTGCTAAGATCCTTTATGTCGATTTTCACAATTTGCTATTGCTTTCCCAATACGACCAGAATATGCATTAGGACTACTAGTTCCACCATCCAAATGCTGCACTAAATGTTGGAGTGGCAACTCATTTGAGTGTAACTGGCAGATAAACCAGTGCAAGGGTTTCCCAATGGCTTCCTCAAAACAGCGAATTACGCCGGTTTTATAGCCAGTATTAACGTCTATTCTATCATACATTGAGATTTGTAAATCCGTATTGTATGTATTGGCCACGAAATTTGTGGAAGACAATAAACGTCTCGCGATATCTTAAAAAAAAATTGAAGACTGTGGTCGATCCCATTATCCAGATAAATAACTATTTCGGCCACCCGGAAGTAATAATTTTCTCAATGATCACAAACGACAGACAGCCCATTAGAGAACTTGTACTTCATAGGATTTTACGAACAAGAAAGGAAAAAAAAGGAAGAAATCATACACTACAGCATTCCGTCTCTCAACTTCGAAGCAGTTTCATATATAGAGCTTATTGATTGGCAGAAATGTAATTTGACGGAACACCCAATAACATCTCACTTGACAGAAGATCATTTGAGAAATTTGATTTCCAGTGGAGAGTCTGTAGCTCAACACCCGAGAAGCCTAAAATTTCCTTGCTCCACCCAAAGTGTTGAACGTTTCGTTGCTTAAGTTTTCACGATCTTTTTATCCATAGGTCCCCCTAACACAATAACTCATACTCATTAAATTTTACAGTCTTTAAAGGGACTGCAATGTCGATCGGAAACTTGTTCGATAACTAATTTTCGGACAAAAGATTTGAAGTAACGAAGAAGAAACAAATATGCAAATTAATTTTTGTCGACGTAGAGCAGAAGCTGTTATAAAACCTAGAAACTTTAATGGAAATTTTTGTTTTCAGCGTGCTTGCTATTTCTAATCTGAATGTCATCGTTACGATTACCAGATCGAGCTCCCCAGACCTCAACCCATGCGACTTTTGGCTCTGCGGGCATGTGAAACATCTAGTCAGTCTTGATAAACCAAGAACTATACCTGATCTGAAAGACAGCATTTCACGCCATGTTCTCAGCATTTCCCCGGACACACTGCTGTCAACTGTAGAACATGCTATCTTACGATTTCAAACGGTAGCTGAAAATGATGGCCATCATGTTGAACATGTCTTGTTGTAATAATTTTTTTAACTATAATAAATGTTGGCTAAATGTGTAATTCATCAAAAACGCCATCTGGATGTGAAATTTTGAACTAATTTTTTTATTCGCTCGAGCAAATTCTCATCGCTTCAATATGTCCTACACAAAATTTCATAACTTTCTGAACAATAGTTTCGACTGCAGAATAATTAAAGTAGGGAAGTTTAATTATGGACACCCTGTATATGAACTACTCGGTATGTAACATTAGTACACGTTTCCCTTTATAATCAGTAATAAAAAAAATCGTCAAGATATTTTCATAAAAGTTCAATAGTCTTTATGAATTACACAGGTCAACACGAATCTGGGGTTTTCAGTATGTCAATTGTATTTTAGTAAATCAGACAGGGGGAGGGCTATATCCAAGAATTAATGTGAAATATTATCTAAAAAATACATTGTTATCAAAATTTTAAATTAATTTTTTAGTAAAATGACAATATAATAAATATTAAGTAAAATACTGCGTGAAAAGAAGTAAAATTATAAAATAAAACTGTAAATGACATCACTATGTTAGTGACTCGTTGCTGTGAAGACAGCTTTTTTCACTCTCGCATGTGTAGTGATTACACATGTTTATTATGGTCGCTTATTGATAATTTTTACACCAATATAGCATCAAGAGGTACTATGAATAACCCAGACTCATTTTTCTACATTTGTGTTTAATATATTGTGAGGAAAAGTCAGCGCAGCCTAACCGATTTTGTTAAAATGGCATATCATGCGTAATTTTAAATATTTTAAGCATGTTTTTAGGCCAGCAAGGTGGCTATACAAAAATGCTCTGTTTCCTATGTGAAAGTTATAGTAGATCGAAAAACCCAACTTAGATAATGAAAGAATGGCCTCTATGGAAAAATTGAAATCCAGGATGAAAGAATGTGATTCGGCAAAACTTAGTGGATCCAAAACAAATCCTATTACCATACTTGCACATAAAATTAGGGTTGATATAACAATTTGTTAGAAGTGGTGGGATAAAAGTGGATAAAAGTGGTGTTTGCTTTCGATATTTAAAAGATGATTTTCCATATTTATCTGAAAGTAAAATCAAAGAAGATGTGTTCATCTGCCCAGACATAAGACTGTTAATAAGGGATAAAAAATTTTAGGTAAAAGGGAATCTATCGAGATAACAGCATGGGTTAGTTTCAAAGACGACACTACGAAATTTTAAGGGAATTACGAGGATCATAACTATACAACTGGGTGTAACACGCGCTTAAAAATACACTTTTTGCACCCCCATCTTGAGTATTTTCCTCAAAATCTTGGTGTGTTGAGTGAGGAACAGGGGGCGAGATTTCACCACGATATAAAATGAGTGAGAAAAATATGTTAAGCACACTTAAATGTCAATATGATAGCAGGTTACTGTTGGGGGTTTAAAGGGACATTGAACCAGTTTCAAAATCTAAAGGACACAAGCGTTCCTTTGAAGGAAAACTAAAAGAAATTTGTATAATTTTTTATATCTAATTTCTTTTTTGATATATATCTGACTTTATAACAATGAACACTGCTGGCCACTGTAAATGCAATACCCTGAAGGAAACATGCAAATAACATGAAATTTACAACGTGCATTAGCGGAGGTGAGATATGCAAATGATTAGAATTTCAGCTCAGACGCACATCACGCGCGCCTGTGGCGCCACTTCAAAGCGCTATTCAAGGCTTGGAGATTTCGACGATTTCAAGTTCGGCAATTGTGTTTTTCTTGTGGTTTTTTCAAAAAAACGATCAATTTTGCCTTGTCGAAAACAGCGATCATCTTTTGATCAAGTATCCGAGTTCGACAGAGGAAGGATAGTGGCCTACCGAGATTGTGGATTATCTTTCAGGGAAATCGGTAGTCGTGTTGGACGAAACCAAACAACTGTAATGCGGATATGTGATCGTTGGATGCAGGATGGTACGACGGACCGGCGTGTTCGATCGCATCAACCTCAGCGCACCACTTCACGTGATGACAGGCAAATTGTGCCCATAGCAGTGACGGATCGCTCAGTCACATCACGAACCATAGCACAGCACATGCAGTCTGTAACGCATCATCCAGTGTCTGCGCGTACCATTCGACGCCGTTTACAGCAGAGTGGTCTGTTTGTAAGACGTGCATTGCTTTGTCTACCCTTGACGCAGAACCACAGACGTCTCCGCCGCCAATGGTGCGATGACAGAAGGATGTGGACGGCAGAATGGAATAAACTTGTTTTTACTGACGAGTCACGCTTCTGTCTGCAACACCACGATGGTCGCATTCGAGTCTGGAGACACCGTGAAGAGAGGATGCTGAACAACTGCGTTATGCACCGCCACACTGGTCCTGCACCGGGTATTATGGTATGGGGCGGTATTGGATATCACTCTCGCACACCTCTAGTACGCATTGCCGGCACTTTAAACAGCCAGGGCTACATCTCCGAGGTGTTGGAGCCAGTTGTCCTTCCTTACCTTCAGGGCTTGCCCACAGCCATATTTCAACAGGATAATGCGCGACCACACGTGACACGCATTGTCCAACGGTTCTTCGTCAGTCGCCAGATTGAATTGCTTCCCTGGCCGCCTCCGTCTCCGGATCTTTCGCCGATAGAAAACATGTGTTCCATGGTTGCTCTACGATTGACCCAGATTCCATCCCCAGCTGCCACAGCAGATCAAATTTGGCAACGTGTGGAAGCTGCTTGGTCTGCTGTACCCCAAGAACTCATTCAAAGGTCTCTTTGGATCAATGCCGAGGCGTGTGGCAGCGGTGATCTCCAACAATGGCGGCTACTCTGGCTACTGATTTTGGCAGGAACCACACTTCACAGAAGTCTATAAATTTAATCATTTGATACTTGGTCAACATGTTATCTACAAAATAAATTTTGTTGTGATATCTCTTGTCTTTCTTGGTGTTGCAATTTGGGTGGCCAGCAGTGTATTTAATTTTTCAAGAATTTTCGTAAGAACAGTTATTAAAATAACGCATAGAGGTATTTTAAAAATGGGGGTATGTACATAGGGGTATTTTAAAAAGTGTCTCAAATGCAAAATTTTTTGTTTCACAATTGCAAAAAATCCTTATGTGATACAGAAAAATGGCTATCATTTTTGAAATCAGCATAAAAAATATATAATTTACATAAATTTATATAAAATCCCAGACAAAAAGTTAAATTTTGTAGGCCTATGTTATTAATTATTGAAATGTTTTTGTATTATATTTTCTCATGTTGCTAATGTTAGTAATAATTTGCCATCGTTCTAAATGGTTTTTCAATTTTTTAGTTTTTTTTTATAAATTTACATCTTCCTTTCAAGTTTATTTTCTCGATTTCTTACAAAGACCATTCTCAGATCCTAACAGATCTATATATTTTTCGTTACTTTTATATGTACGTCTGTATTACAGTAACATCTTTAGGATTAATACACGTACTGACTAAACAAATTTAACAACTATAATTTCAGATTTAAATGCAATTTTTACTACAAAGCGTTGACTCTTTTCAAATTTCCCAGTCATTTCAAAGTCATTTACATAGCATTTGCATTATTTACTCCTGGGCTACTTTTTGATTTCGTTATCGGAATTCTGAAGCTTTTGCATGCAATTTATAGACTTCTGCATTCTTAATATACATTACTAACATTTAATTTTAGGATATGTTGAATATTTATTTTATTTCATTCTATTTTCATGTAAGAATTTTCTGAGATGTAGTTCATTTGAATTTAATCGAGATTACTTCTTTTTTTTTTTAAAAAAAAAGGATTGTCTGAGTGTATTAATATTTATTAACGTACTTGCTGTATAGTTTAAAATTGCAAAACAGTCCGTTTAGTATTTTGAAAGTTATTTAATAATTCAATGAATGGGACTCTCTGCACATTTATGGAAATTTATGTTAAAATCTGAGTAACATTATATTTGTGTACCATTATATTTTAATTACTCTTCATGAAAATTTAATTTCCATTACACACAAACACACATACATACACACACACACACACACACACACACACATATATATATATATATATATATATATATATATATATATATATATATATGAAATAAGATCATATATATATATGTAATGAAATAAGATCAGATTACAGAAATATTAGAGTAAGAAATTTATTTCCGAGTGGCTAAACAGACATCTTATCTAATGGAAAGATACCCCAGATCATCAAAACAGCTAAAAACAATAGGTATGAAGAATGTTATTTAATTTGAAATATTTCAATTTTAGTACAGTTATTGCATCATTTATAATTGCATAATAATAATTATTTTTTATGTAATTTCTTCTATATATTTTTTCACTTCTGCTAGATTTTCTAATTTATAATAATGTATTTTAACGGTTTTTATGGATGTTGAATACTCCGATTTTTGTAATTAATTTCCTATGTATCGACAAATGTGTAGTTTGCGTACATAATTGTATAAATAATCACACTATTCAAGTATGTACGAGTAATATATATATATATATATGTTGTAATACACATATTGTGCATTTTTCAAATATGGATATATAAATAGAAATTGTACGAGTTTCGAATTGGAAAACTTGGTTTTTAGTCCAGTCAAACAGTGGTTTGGCCAGGAAAAAAATATAGCGAGTCTTTTTCTCACTCGTTCTAGATGTATTTTGGGGTGCTGATTCCGAATTTCAACTTTGCCCACGTGTGTGAAGTTGGCCCCCCGACATTGAGATATCCAAATTTTGAAAACGGCATTCATTTGAGCGTCGTTTGAGCGTGTTTGAGCGCCAAAAATTTTCGTTTGAGCGCAATTTTTAAAAAAGTTATGAGCATTTCATTTTTTGGCGGGAAAAACACCTAGCCCCCCCGACATTGAGATATTTAAATTTTGATAACGGCATTCGTTTGAGCGTCGTTTGAGCGTGTTTGAGCGCCAAAAATTTTCGTTTGAGCGCAATTTTTAAAAAAATTATGAGCATTTCATTTTTTGGCGGGAAAAACACCTAGCCCCCCCGACATTGAGATATTTAAATTTTGAAAACGGCATTCGTTTGAGCGTCGTTTGAGCGTGTTTGAGCGCCAAAAATTTTCGTTTGAGCGCCATTTTTAAAAGAGTTATGAGCATTTCATTTTTTTGGCGGGAAAAACACGTAGCCCTCCCCTCCCCTCACATTGAGATATTCAGAGAACGGGAAAAACAGAGCGGGATGAAATTTCGTGTCGGGGCAATGGCGAAAAAAGGGGGGGGGGGGGGGGGAGAGAGGAAATTTGGTGTCTGCGGGGACACCTCCAAATATGGCGGGTCCCATGGATAAGACATTGAAAGAGGCACCAAAATGAGGCAGAGTAAAAATACGAAATTATCAACAAATAACGATAAAATATAATAGTAACTAATAATAGCAAATAGTTTCAAACTCGTTGATATAGTTTAGACCTCAGACAACAGTGTTTAATGCATTTATGAAATTTTTCAATACATTCAAAAATCCATTGATTCGTTCTTAATATTTCTTATACTTTAAAAAAGATGAACTTGAAAGAAAGATTTCGTATCTCTGTCCTGTATATATTTACTTACCTTTTTCTTTTTTCCTATATACACTGCTGGCCACTGTAAATGCAACACCCTGAAGGAAACATGCAAATAACATGAAATTTACACATGCATTAGCGGAGGTGAGATATGCAAATGATTAGAATTTCAGCGCAGACGCACATGACGCGCGCCTGTGGCGCCACTTCAAAGCGCTATTTAAGGCTTGGAGCTTTCGACGATTTCAAGTTCGGCAATTGTGTTTTTCTTGTGGTTTTTTCAAAAAAACGATCAATTATGCCTCGTCGAAAACAGCGATCATCTTTTGATCAAGTATCCGAGTTCGACAGAGGAAGGATAGTGGCCTACCGCGATTGTGGATTATCTTTCAGGGAAATCGGTAGTCGTGTTGGACGAAACCAAACAACTGTAATGCGGATATGTGATCGTTGGATGCAGGAGTGTACGACGGACCGGCGTGTTCGATCGCATCCACCTCAGCGCACCACTTCACGTGATGACAGGCAAATTGTACGCATGGCAGTGACGGATCGCTCAGTCACATCACGAAGCATAGCAGAGCACATGCAGTCTGTAACGCATCATCCAGCGTCTGCGCGTACCATTCGATGAAATGTTTTCGTATCGCGCGAAAGTTTTCGTATCTCTGTCCTGTATATATTTACTTACCTTTTTCTTTTTTCCTATATATATACCTAAAACTAAATACCCGTGCTTCACAACAGAATACATTACTACCACCAATCATGTAATCGGGTTCCATTAATTTAAATTAACTTCAGTAGTAAAGTGTTGTCATTTCTTTTGAGGAGTTAACCCTATAATTTAATGACGATCCAACATTAAATAAGGGTTTTTAGATTTATATTTATTTCTTATTTTGAGGGCCTTATGACCCTTCTGGATTTTTTAACTTTCTTAGTACCTAGGGCCTAAGTGATATTCAAATTTTGAGAACGGCATTCGTTTGAGCGTGTTTGAGCGCCAAAAATTTTCGTTTGAGTGCCATTTGTAAAAGAGTTATGAGCATTTTAATTTTTAGCGGGCAAAAACTCCTAGCTAGCCCCCCCCCCCCCCAAACATTGAGTTATTCGATTTTTGAAAACGGCATTCGTTTGAGCGTGTTTGAGCTATATTTGCTGTCAACATAATCTTAAAATTGGAAACGTTTTAACGATCAACTAACTATTGGAACCATTTGTTTTTAATTACCTGACTTCAATGTGGAATATTTAAATTACCCAGTGGCATAGCGAGAGGGGGGCAAGGTGGTCTATCATGCCCCGGGTGCCACTTGCAGAGGGGCGCCAAATGCAACCTAAGACCATTGGACCCTTTGGTCCCCAAGACCATGAGGGGCGCCAAAAAGGTAATGTGCCCCGGGCGCCAGTTATGCTCGCTACGCCACTGTAATTACCATATTTAACTTTTTACGATAATTCATGATATGCAACTTATGCAAACTCTTAATAATTCTATTATAATGTTAATCTTTGCTCCGTTCTATACGAGAAACAAAACATTTTATTTATTGTATATTATAATTCTGAAATTGGGATTCTTAATGCAGTCATATTTTATTGTCGTATTCAAGTGTGCATCAAGTTTTATACTTAATTTTTGTACATACATATTTTGAGTGTCACGGCAATCACAGTTTTATTTTTCTAATCATTTATGTGCGTATAGCACTTTCATAATGTGTTTATAACGTAGAGATGGTTACGATTATTGTTTTTGTGTTTTAAGCAATTTATTTATGTATATATATATTCAGAATTGGTTATGAGGAATTTTGTAAATTGATGCATTTCAGCACAGCTGATAGTCAGTCATTTTTGTTCAAAAGTGGCTAATTTATTTTACATTGATCATCTTCTATCTTAAATTGTAATATTTTTATATTTATATATTTTAGGTAAATGAAGTTAATATTTTGATATTTGTATAGTTTAGATTCATAAATCTAATAGTTCGATATGTATATGTATCGAAGGAAAAAATATAATTTTAAAATCCAAAATATACCATAAGATTTCTGGTCAAACATTGTATAAGATAACTATGTGAATGCAATCAGTTGCTAAATAAAAATAGTCGATATAAGAAAAGAAATGTATTCAACAGAATATTGCGATAAACTTACCGGCGTTTATATAGTGTTTAGAAAAGGTACAGTTAACTAGACGTCACTGGCACAACATTTATGGTCTGGCAGACAGTTTGACATATCCTTCCTCATTAAAATAATCTTTGCTTTTACCATATTTACAATAATTGTGTTACAGTGTTAGAAAGTTGTAAAAGTTCAAATTATGGAAGTGCATCAAGCAATTGCATTACGTAGTAGAAAGTAATTTACAGCTGACAGAATTCTTGCCGTAATTTAACTTCTCCTATATTTTTCTTGATGTATTTATTGGAATTTGAAGATTTAAAAAGTCCTTGGGTAGCGTTTTTCATTCTCTATATAAAAAATACTTTTAGCCCGGACACCCTGTATATAAAATCCAAATACCACTCACTCACTGATCACCGTATCTTTCGAACCATGAGTTCTAGGAAGTTGAAAATTTGTATAGTGGATGCACTTCCGCTCTCCCTAACAATAACATTTAAGAAATATTTTTAAAAAAATCTACACTTTTAATATGTGAAAAGGGACCCTCAAAATTAAACACGGACTGACTGATCACTGTATCTCTGGAACCATAAGACCTAAGAAGCTGAAATTTTGCATAGTGGCTCATCTAAGGCCCTAGGTACAAAGAAAGCTAAAAAATCCAGAAGGGCCATAAGGCCCTCAAAATTAAGAAATAAATATAAATCTAAAAACCCTTATTTAATGTTGGATCGTCATTAAATTATAGGGTTAACTCCTCAAAAGAAATGACAACACTTTACTACTGAAGTTAATTTAAATTAATGGAACCCGATTACATGATTGGTGGTAGTAATGTATTCTGTTGAGAAGCACGGGTATTTAATTTTAGGTATATATATAGGAAAAAAGAAAAAGGTAAGTAAATATATACAGGACAGAGATACGAAAAATTTCTTTCATCTTTTTTAAAGTATAATAAATATTAAGAACGAATCAATGAATTTTTCAATGTATTGAAATATTTCATAAATGCATTAAACACTGTTGTCTGAGGCCTAAACTATATCAACTAGTTTGAAACTATTTGCTATTATTAGTTACTATTATATTTTATCGTTATTTGTTGATAATTTCGTATTTTTACTCTGCCTCATTTTGGCGCCTCTTTCAATGTCTTATCCATGGGACCCGCCATATTTGGAGGTGTCCCTTCCGTTTCGCAGACACCAAATTTCCTCCCCCCCCTTTCTTTCGCCATTTCCCCGACACGAAATTTCATGCCGCTCTGTTTTTCCCGTTCTCTGAATATCTCAATGTGAGGGGAGGGGAGGGCTACGTGTTTTTCCCGCCAAAAAATGAAATGCTCATAACTTTTTTAAAAATTACGCTCAAACGAAAATTTTTGGCGCTCAAACAAGCTCAAACGACGCTCAAACGAATGCCGTTTTCAAAATTTAAATATCTCAATGTCGGGGGGGCTAGGTGTTTTTCCCGCCAAAAAATGAAATGCTCATAACTTTTTTAAAAATTGCGATCAAACGAAAATTTTTGGCGCTCAAACACGCTCAAACGACGCTCAAACGAATGCCGTTTTCAAATTTTAAATATCTCAATGTCGGGGGGGCTAGGTGTTTTTCCCGCCAAAAAATGAAATGCTCATACCTTTTTTAAAAATTGCGCTCAAACGAAAATTTTTGGCGCTCAAACACTCTCAAACGACGCTCAAACGAATGCCGTTTTCAAAATTTGGATATCTCAATGTCGGGGGGCTAACTTCACAGACGTACTTTGCCCTATCCCACGGATATGGCTTCACAACGAAAATCGCAAAAAAAACTCAAAATTTTTGCCAAAAAGTCATAAAACTATGCACATTTTGAGGTAGAAATATACAAAATAATATACAAAATAAAGTAGATTAAATTTATTACAAACAGCACCCTTCAATTTTATTTTTTGGTTGAACGGTTTGGCCGCTAGAGCGCGCTGAAAAAAAGCCAAAATGTTTCTACTTTGTGGAAAGTTCAGTTTTCTCTTTAATTTTTCGATTGTAACTCAAAAACTATGCTTGTAATTACAAAAATCTCGGATTCTGCTAAAACTAAATTAAATTTTCTACAAATTGCACACCTTAATCACTTATTTTGGCCAAACCGTGTAGCCACTAGAGCGCGTTGAAATTTATGTCATATTACGCGAAACCGCTAAGTCAAAAGCCCTTCAACCTAAATTCAGCAGAGACCTATATTATCACTATTTACTTATTAAAAACTATTTATTTGGTCTTTATATAATTAACAATTAATGTAATTACCTATTAATTATATATGAATTTAATTACTACTTATTAATTATATCAACTTTTTGTCCAAATATTTTTGGGTATTCAGACACAAAATACTGATATAAAAAGTTTCACAAAAACAATTTATAATAAATTTTCATATTAATTATCATCATTAATATAGGTAGGTAAATAAAAAAAAGAGATGGACAGCTACATTCTTCGAAGCTTAGCGGTTGAAGACCATATATGTTCTTCATCCACCCCAAATGTGTAGGATCTTTCACGAAACCCAGCCACGTCTGAACTTGGAGGTAGACCCTCAGTGCGTGATGCCGTGCTGCAGCCTCTGTTGGGGGGGGGGGGGGAGAATGGCGATGTTAGATGTCACCTTGAACATGTTAGATGTCACCTTGAACACAGATGTTATGTACTGTCTATGTCGCAATTTGTTTAAGGTGGTCATTTGTTTGCCGGACCCATACAAAAGGCAACAGGATAAATTTGTCTCCTCCCCTCACAACTGCCCCTAGATCAGCCTGAGGGTCTTTAAATATGTTGATGAGAGGTTCAAGGTCTGGGTTCTTCTTCAGCGTTTTCACACACTTTATTTTGCCCTGGTTATATGGAGCTGACGTCGTATCACAACAGCTCTTGGCGTGTAAAAAAAGGATATGGGTAGCTGTGAATGTGTCGATCACACTTGGTGGTAAATGGTATTGCATGTACTTCCTTTTCCTGGCTTCAGGAAGTATACATTGGAAGGAGTACAGAGCCCAACCATTATGACAAAAAGGTCGATATCCTCTCCCACTACCGCCACTATGTCACACTCGGATGCCAGGCTTATAGATGTCACTACTATCAGTCTGTCTGCATCTTCATGTGCTTGGTTGCAGACAATGTAGGCGTCATCAAATTTTAAGATGAGAATGTCTATAAATCGACTCTTGTTTTTTTAATTGGAGAGAAATTTCTCCTGTGATACAGTGGGAACCATTGTGTCAGTGAATATAATTTCTGCGGCATGCTTTTTGTTTGATCTTCTCAAGCGCTCCACGTATTTCGTGCTTTTCTCACAGTCTGAGTAACCATCAAAAACTATTTGGGCACTTGTCTTGTATTTGGACAAAGCGTATGAAACATATCTGTCACAAATGCCTGAAAAGATCACGCCAGTTGGCCACACTATACGGTGCAATAAAAACCCACCATCAATGACAAATGTGCACTTTTCCAGAACTGTGTTTTCTATAGGTTTGAAGGCTTTGTAGAGAGATGACATAGTTCCCTTCCTCATGCCTCTCTCATCAAACAAATTAATGGGTAAGGACTCAGCTCATACTTGAGGAATTCTTCCAATTCTTCTTCTGACTCTTTGGCAATGGTCATTCTTTGAAACAGAGTGGTTGAGTTGATGAGAACTGTTTGACCGTGAATATTTACTGCGCACTTCATCATTGTAAGGGGGTTCACTCGATTGCTTCGTTTGAATTTAACAGATCTGAAATCATCCCCAACAATGCGGTCCATGCCCTGAGTACCCACTTCCCTGACCAAGTTACAGTTGACCCTATCATCTCCAACAATCCCTGTACTGATGGATATGAGTTCTGGAGTTTCTGGGAAAGGCGGGTGCTGCTCAAACCAATCCAACAGTTTTTTCATATCGTGACTGTCTCTTTTAATCCTTGAGTCTCGGCTATCAACATGTTGTTCTGAGGTACTGAAATTAACTCCTCAGTAGTCCTCCATTTCTTCACACACTTGTTGAGTGAAAACATCCCCTGCGTCCATCTAGCTAAAATACTCGACGGAGTTGCACCTCGTTGTCAAGTTAATCCACCATCACTTTTCATGTACTTCATGAGATTCTGTTCAATAGTCATGTCACTCTACGTGCCATTCCACAACTTATCAGTTCGGCGGACAGTTAAAGCCCCATGTGAAGTGAAAGAGTTGAATTCTTCCAGTGGCATCGTATTCTTCAATTTGTCCATGTCTTGGAGATTGAGTTGAGCACATTTCGCATATAGGAAATGGCCACTCGCGTGGAAATATGGCAGCATCTTGTGAATGATTTCAAGATGGAGTTTCCAGTTACCAATTCTTTCAGATCCAATGAAATTCTTCACCAAGTTATCATCTCAAAGTATTGAATCTACAACTTAGCTGTAGGAGCATGAAGCACCAATTGTTGAACCCGAGCTGCAAACTCCTTTTCAAGTTCTCTCACTAATTCACTTTCATGCGCTGTCAGAACCTCTGATCGGTCTCCACAGTACAAAATCTCCTCTAATTTAAGGGGAACTTCAGGGGAGATGGAGGTTGATTCAAGGATAATTTTAACCAGAGTTGTATGAGCTAAGAAATGAGCTCTTGCAACACTTGCATAGGCATGCCTGTCATTATTTTTTCAGTACTGTTGACTGCATACACTGTATGAACCGGAAGCGATATTATTATGAATAGGGAATGACTGTAGGGGACTTACCCGGTCCAGAAATAAGTCTTAATTACACGCCAAATTCAAAGGAGGACATTCCCCCTTGAAAACCACAGACCAACCTCTACAACAGCGGTTAAGTTGATATATAATTAATAATTAGTACTTAATTAAATTGATCTATAATTAATAAGCAATTATATTAATTATTAATTATAAAAACCAAATAAATAGTTTTTATAAGCAAATAGTGATAATATAGGTCTCTGCTGAATTTAGGGTGAAGGGCTCTTGACTTAGTGGTTTCGCGTAATATGACAAATTTCAACGCGCTTTAGCGGCTACAAGGTTTGGCCAAAATAAGTCATTAAGGTTGGAAATTTGTAGAGAATTTAATGTAGTTTTAGCAGAATCCGAGATTTTTGTAATTACAAGCATAGTTTTTGAGATAAAAGCGAAAGATTAACGAGAAAACTGGACTTTCCACAAAGTAGGAAATCTTGGCCTTTTTTCAGCGCGCTCTAGCGGCTAAACTGTTCAACCCAAAAATAAAATTGAGGGGTGCTGTTTGTAGGAAATTTAATGTACTTTATTTTGTATATTTGAATCTACCTCGAAATGTGCATAGTTTTATTTCTTTTTGGCAAAAAACTGAAAAAAGGTCGAAAAGTTTGAGGTTTTTTGCGATTTTCGTTGTGAAGCCATATCCATGGGATGGGTCAAAGTTGAAATTCGGAATCAGCACCCAAAAAAACATCTAGAACGAGTGAAAAAAAACTCCTATATTTTTTTCCTGAAACAGGCACCTCCGGTGACGATTTGACTGGACTATTTTCACTACTGGACTAAACATATACAAGTAGGGGGGAATATCTAATACCCGATCTTTTGTCCGGTAAGGCCATTTATTTGAACCAAGCTACTGGGCTAAAGTACTTTGCCCGAAGCCCGAAATAATCGAGACTTCTTGGGGCTTTGATCTGCCAATTCGCGATGCGATAGAAAATCAATGGCCATTTTACGATTTGTCCAAGAGAAAGTGATCAGAGCTAGAAGTTTTGCGGAACATTATTATGCTGTTACGGTAGTTTGTCTTACCAGTGCTAACTCATATTTTTGTCACTGTGAAAATCCCTTTAGTTTAGGCAATATAGAAAAAAAATTCTTCAAAACCAAATATAAAAGGAAAATTCTCATCAGAAATTTACAAACTGGTCACTGAGTGTCTCATCGGGAATATACCGAATTGGCCAAGGGATTTAGCCAATGCTAGAAGTGGCGAGACATTTCGCGAACTAGCTAGATTTCGTACTTTGCCGTAACACATGTTTATATATATATATATATATATATATATATATGTGTGTGTGTGTGTGTATATATATATATATATATATATATATATATATATATATACACTGCTGGCCACCCAAATTGCAACACCAAGAAAGACATGAGATATCACTATAAAATTTATTTTGTAGATAACATGTTGACCAAGTATCAAATGATTAAATTTATAGACTTCTGTGAAGTGTGGTTCCCGCCAAAATCAGTAGCCAGAGTAGCCGCCATTGTTGGAGATCACCGCTGCCACACGCCTCGGCATTGATTCAAAGAGACTTTGGATGAGTTCTTGGGGGTACAGCAGACCAAGCAGCTTCCACACGTTGCCATAGTTGATCTGCTGTGGCGGCTGGGGATGGAATCTGGGTCAATCGTAGAGCAACCATGGACCACATGTTTTCTATCGGCGAAAGATCCGGAGAGCGAGGTGGCCAGGGAAGCAATTCAATCTGGCGATTGACGAAGAACCGTTGGACAATGCGTGCAACGTGTGGCCGCGCATTATCCTGTTGAAATATGGCTGTGGGCAAGCCCTGAAAGCAAGGAAGGACAACTGGCTCCAACACGTCGGAGATGTAGCGCTGGCTGTTTAAAGTACCGGCAATGCGTAGTAGAGGTGTGTGAGAGTGATATCCAATACCGCCCAATACCATAATACCCGGTGCAGGACCAGTGTGGCGGTGCATAACGCAGCTGTTCAGCATCCTCTCTTCACGGTGTCTCCAGACTCGAAGGCGACCATCGTGGTGTTGCAGGCAGAAGCGTGACTCGTCAGTAAAGACAATTTCATTCCATTCTGCCGTCCACATCCTTCTGTCATCGCACCATTGGCGGCGGAGACGTCTGTGGCTCTGTGTCAAAGGTAGACAAAGCAATGAAGGTAGACAAAGCAATGGACGTCTTGCAGACAGACCACTCTTCTGTAAAGGGCGTCGAATGGAACGCGCAGACACTGGATGATGCGTTACAGACTGCATGTGCTGTGCTATGGTTCGTGATGTGACTGAGTGATCCGTCACTGCCATGCGCGCAATTTGCCTGTCATCACGTGAAGTGGTGCGCTGAGGTGGATGCGATCGAACACGCCGGTCCGTCGTACTCTCCTGCATCCAACGATCACATATCCGCATTACAGTTGTTTGGTTTCGTCCAACACGACTACCGATTTCCCTGAAAGATAATCCACAATCTCGGTAGGCCACTATCCTTCCTCTGTCGAACTCGGATACTTGATCAAAAGATGATCGCTGTTTTCGACGAGGCATAATTGATCGTTTTTTTGAAAAAACCACAAGAAAAACACAATTGCCGAACTTGAAATCGTCGAAATCTCCAAGCCTTAAATAGCGCTTTGAAGTGGCTCCACAGGCGCGCGTGATGTGCGTCTGCGCTGAAATTCTAATCATTTGCATATCTCACCTCCGCTAATGCATGTTGTAAATTTCATGTTATTTGCATGTTTCCTTCAGGGTGTTTTATTTACAGTGGCCAGCAGTGTGTATATATATATATATATATATATATATATATATATATATATATATATATATATATATATATATATATATATATGTATGTGTGTGTGTGTGTGTGTGTGTGTCTGTTGGTGAAGTTATTTGTATTTGAAATAATTAATTTTACTTGTAGCTACATCGATGGTGATACATTTCTAGGTTAATGTCAAATTTGTTTATATTTATAATTACATTGATTATATTTAATATTTCATTTTCAAATGGTATATTTAATTCACAATGAAGTAGGGGTTAATGATATATTTACGAGTAATATCAGTGTTGATTAAATTGTTCTATGTTTAAATTTTTATTGATTGAGCTTAATGTATCTATTATTGACCAAATCATTTGCAAATATATAAATGGAGATATTTAAATGAGAAACATTACATAGATGAAGGAATTCATCACTAAGAGAAAATGTATTAATACTTTATACTTTGAAACAAATAATCTCTGATATAGATTAATTTGTTATTCAAAAGCAATATTTAGATCCCGAAATATCAAATCTAGGTTCGCATGCGAAATGATCTTGAATAATAGTTTCGTCCGTTGTAAAGGATTTAGATTCGTCTCTTTAATGCAGACCTCAAGAGATATATTTATTGATCATTGGCCAGATTTAGGTAAATGTATTATTATTGCACCAGTGTAACTTGTCTACTTGTAACTTTCAGCATGTAGCCTTTTCATTCAGCCTTTCTTACTCTAAATGTAATATAAGATTACTCTCAGGGCATAATTATGTACAAATTAAATGTTTAAGTTTAAATACAAACTATCTTTTATGAACATATTATGTGTTGATTTGGCATTTGAAATACCGGATATTAATAGAGGTAAGCATATAAAGAATTTTCACCAAAAAATTAGCTCAAATATTACGTTTATCTTTCCCAAATTGGTCAAACCCGGATCGTTTTCAAGTTTACTTATATACTGCAAACTATAATAATGCCTTTAATATATTTTACGATGCCTCAAAATATACGGCGAAAATTATACTGGCGCAAACTACACGACCGTTGTTACAAATAAGTGGATCGCTTAAAACATTTTGCTTTAAAAGTAATACGTTCAGAATACATTTTTAGTGATATGTTTACCGTAGATTAGTATAGCATTTTAAACTTGTGCCTATGCTCTGTTCTTTCCTTCGTTTACGGACTGCACATATTTACGGACAGTAACTCGAATTTAAATGTTTCTAATCATGTATACGAGAGTGCAATTCCCCAAAGCTAAACATTTTAACAAAGTTATTTGAAGAAGACACCAATTTATTGTAACACTTCTTTTAATAATAAGTCAAACTTTCCCATTTTTATGACCTGTGAGCCGTGTTTATTGTCAAAATTACAAGTAATTTAAGAAATATAAGATTTTATTTAAGTAACGATAAAATTTTCTTTTTCGAAATTCACTATCAGACGAATTGACGGAAAGTCACCGAACTCAAATGGAAGTTGTTGATTGGAATAAAGATTATACTTGTTAAAAATATACTAAAATTTATTTTCTGAGGATAAAAAGTATAATTGAGAAGTATAGACATTTCGTAAAACGTTATTGTCTTCTTTTTAAATACAAGTTATGTTTTTCTCACCAAACGTAACTAGGTATAATCTAACGACATCGTTCCACAATGTAAATTCATATGAATACAATTAGATATAAACATTAGAATATAAAATATAGAATAATTCATCAGGAGGCCCGAGGTAGCTAGTGGCAGCGCGGAGTTTCGGGCGGAGATCGTTGAGTTCGAATCCAGACGAACGTAATAAAATACATTTGTGTCTAGTCTGGATATGGACACATTAAATCCCTACACCGAAAAGTCCAACAGTTCAGTCACTGGGAAAGGTACAAGTCCTCCAGATATCGTCCGTTGGAGTGCTCGGTCAACATTGAGGTGGCACCAGAGGGTGGTGTGTCTTCACCTAAACAGTGCCATTCTGGCAGATAAAGTGGAATGTCTTCATTAAGAAGTGCCCCGCATTGGCAAACAAACAGAATAACACATCAAGTGGGAACGACTACTCAGCATAAAATAGGGTAACGCGTAAAATAGTAATGGCATTAAAAATTCAAAATGTATTCTTGTTAAAAAAATTTATAATCAAGATTATAAGAAAAGGTATACATAAATTTGACATCCTAAACAGCAATATGTGATTTTCCTGTACACTCTTAGACCCCATCCCCCCCCTCCAAAAAAAAAAATGATGCACCAAGAAGGGGTAATGCAAATTGGACACAAATTGCTATGTATGCAGGTTTCGACGGAAAATACAAAATTTTAAAATTTGGCCGGCCAATGGATGAACATGTGACGCTGCAGCGCATCTTAACTGCGCAACTGGCAGGGTATTAAAGAGGAGAAATTTCGATTCCAGGTCATAAATTCTTTGCGAATTTCATTCCGTGTGCTCAGGTAGACGGTAACTATACCTCGCATACAGGTTCGCGAACAATATGTGCAGATGTCAGCATTTGAGAGAGGGCGTGTAGTTGGGCTCAAAGAAGCCGGTTGCTCTAATTGGCGAATCGCTCGACATTTGGATAGGAGCGAGGCCACTATTAGACGATATTGGCAGGAATGGGTGAACCATGGCCGAACACAGCGTCAAGAAGGAAGCGGTCGGCCTAGAGAAACGAGAGAATGTGAGGACAGAACAATCGTCAGCGGCACTTACTGTCCCAGATTCATCATTATCTTCGATCAACATCATCATTATCATCGATCGTGCAACTGGTGCTTCAGTGACCGCAAGTACCATTCATAGGCGGCTCTATCAATAAATACCAAGCCGTATAACTGCTTGAATAAGGGCCCGAGGTGGACCAACGCGTTATTGACTTTTTCACTTTGTGAAGCTCTTTCCCTTGAATAACTGATCCAATTTTTCTCAAATTGTAATAATTTTTTTTTCTGTACATGTACATCACATCTGCCGGTTTTTGTTCCATTCAGGTAACTCCTTCTTGGTGCGTTGCTTTTTTCCTTTTGTCTAAGAGTGTACATTACACAGTCCTACAAAATTTAACTTTTTGTCTGGGGTTTACATAAAGTTATGTAAATTAAATGATATTTGTTATTCTGATTTCAAAAATAATATAAATTTTTCTGTATCAAATAAGAATTCTTTACAATTGTGAAACTGAAAATTTCGAATTTAAGACATTTATAAAAATATTCGTATATACAAGCTAAAAAACACTCATTATTTTAATAAAATTTACTTACAAAAATATACTTGAAATAATCAAAGAAATAATAATAACATCAGATATATTTGAAAGAAGAAATTAGAATATAAAAATCACACAAATTTATTTTACTTTTACTTCAAAGGATGCTTGTGTCCTTTTGATTTTATACTGGTTCAATGTCTCTTTTGAACCGCCAACAGTAATCTGCCATCATATTGGCATTCCAGTGTCTATGATATTGTTCTACAATGAATTTTATAACTTTGTATCTCTCACCCTATTCCTCAAAGTACCAAGATTTTCGAGAAAATTCTCAAGATTGGAATGCATAGTTAGGATCCTTGTAATTTCCTTAAAAATTTTTGAGTGACGTCTTTGAAACTAACCTACCCTTTTTCTTTGATCGATTTCATTTTTTATGAAATTTTTTTATCCTTCATTAACAGTCTTATATCTGGGCTGACGAACACACCTTCTTTGATTTTATCTTCCGATAAGTGTAGAAAATCATCATTTAAATATCGAAAGGAATCATCATTTTTATCCAAAGGTTTAATAGATTGTTTCATCAACCCTATTTTATGTGCAAGGTTGGTAAGAGGACTTGTTTCGAATCCACTAAGTTCTGCCGAATCGCACTCTTTGATCCTGGATTTAAATAGTTCCCTAGAGGCCATTCTTTCCTTATCCAATGTTGGTTTTTAGATCTACTGTCCTACTCAAAACGGAAACAGGGCATTTTCTTATAGCTAACTTGCTGGGTTAATAACATAGTTAAAATTTTAGATCACCACAAATTTTCCTTTTAAATTCAAAATATTTTATTTTAATGAAGAAAAAAAATCAAGGTTTTCGCAAGATTTTTTTAAAATTACTGAATATGCTACAGGAATTGAAGCAATAACATTACCAGTATGCAGTAAGACACATTTTAAGCTTCTCTTACAATAATTATCAATAAATGCGACTGATATGGTTCATGATAAGTGGTAGAATATAATTGAGCTATAAGTCCGGGAATATCTGAACAGTATACAAGTGAAGCTGTAAAAACATAAATAAACGAACAGAATAAATGTTTCTTATCACTACACTATGAATAAACTAGCATAATAAACGTGTGTAATCACTACACATGAGCGAGTGAAAAAAAGTGTCTTCACAAGCAACGAGTCACTGAACATAGTGACGCTATCTACAGTTTTATTTTATAATTTTGCTTTTAGCGTAATATTGCATTTCATATTTATTATATAGCCATTTTACTAAGAAATTAATTTTAAATTCTAACAACAATGTATTTTATTATTCACATTAATTTTATGAAATAGCCGCCCCTCCTTTTTTTTTTGATTTGTAAAAAATATGTGGGTGATGGAAAAATAATTGATGTCATTTTTGAAAAATAAATAAATGTTTTTTGTGATCAGCGTGTCCGATTTACTAAAAAAAATCTAACATTCTGCAAACCCCAAATTCATGTTGTGTTATTGTAGGTGAATTTGGTATTTTTCCTATCGGTATATAAAAATTATGTTTACAACGTAATGTATGCTTTCTGTAAAGGTTCTAAATTTATCTTGAAATGGATGCTCTAAAGGTTAGAAATAAAATTCCTCCAGGTATTCTACCAATTCTTTTGTGTAGGATACGCGGCTGGGGATATTTTTGACGATTATTGAGTGGAAGAGAAGCCCTCTTAATATTTTAGAAACAAAAACAACCTAGAAAATTATCAAAATTTCCCTTTTTTAAGAAATAATATACCCAAAACATTAATGAAGGGCAGTTCATTGCCATCTTAGCTATTCCCAAGAACACTTTGAGAATTTTTGGTAAAATTGATCTGATTTGTATTATAACAATAGACAAAATAGAAGCCTAGACTTTTATGAAGATGACAGAGCTACTGAGTGGAGTTTAATTAATAACTTAATTTCCACGAAATGGGTTAATAACTATAAAAGAACTCTGTTTTACGATATCTGTTTAGAAAATCAATCGTTTTTAGATCTGTTTTACGACATCTTCTCAGGACCAAAACTAGCAAAAAGAGTATTCACATTTTATTTGCTAAGGAGCTTATCAAATCTTGACTTAAAGGGTGCATATGCCATTGTAAGAGTTCATTCTACAACTTCTGCATAACTTATAAAAATCTTCATTTTTTTTACTGTCGGTATTTGGCTCTGTAAACCATAATATTTTCAAATATGAAATATTTGAAATGTTTTTTTCAAGAAAACGTTGTGCATTTCTCGTTGCTTTTGAAAAACGGATTTTCATCGTGGAGATATCTCCATATGTTGCATGATTTATCAAATTTGTACAAGGAAATCACAGCCTTATCCTTGAGTATTTCTTACATGCCTCCTGTAAACAACATATAATGACTTATGTTCCGCGTGACACGAAAAATCTCTGGACTATTAAATGTCCATCCTTGATCGTAATTTTATTAGATGATGGACAGTAAGAGAGCATTTTCTTCCTCACTCTCAATTATCGCACATTGGTACTTTAATTGCTCACATAGACTCATACTATTTACACGGGCTTTAAATATTTGTTGATTTCTGGGGAAGAGTTCCGTATCCTGTGCCGCTTGGCGCTATTTGGCTCGGTTTCTGATCTTTCCGCTGGCGAAAAAGTCAGAATAATGCAACCTACCTTAGCAACGCCATGTTTTCGGTAGCACTTAGGCTTACGGTATCCGACTACCTTCGGAGTACTTAAAAAAATACTTGCGTCAATTTCTGTCTTATTTTTCGAAGGGGTATAACACAAAAACACGAAAATGATGAAAAAATAGACCATGACTGTGCAAATTTTAACAAAATTTATGAATTTGGGTCGAAATTCAGCAAAATTTTACAAAAACGGCTCTACCTCTAAAAAAATTAAATTATGCATATAACATTAATTTCTTTTTGTCATATGTACATAAGTACCTCCTGAGTATAATGAACTAAAAGCTAATCGATATCGAGAAACCTAAAAAAATTACAGATCATTATATTCAATTATATGTAAAATTTTAGTAATTTCTTATGAGATTTTCTATAAATGCAGCTATAAATCAACAAATAAAATACATAGAACTAAATCTGTAGTTCAGTGCATTCTAAATATTAAAAAAAACATACGAGAAAAATTTCATAGACATATCATAATATTTATTTGCATTTATGAGGAAAAATGAGTTCTTCAGAAAACATAATTAAAGTTTTCAACTTGTATAGATTTTATAGCTGCTGCTGACCTTTAAATCGCTCTTCTCTTCATTTCATTTCTAACGATCATTCAGAAAAAAAAGCAGATTTAGAAACACAAATTTACAATCTTTAAGAAAAGGAATCAAAACACTTTCGGATTGTTCGTCAAAATCGACGTTTTAAAGGTAGTCGGATACCTAAAAACAAAACAAATAAAATTTTATAACTTACCAGAAAGACACGTTTGGAAGAAAGAATTATGAAAGGGATTTTGGGTAGTCTAAATTGCATCTGCCATAAAAAAATAAAAAAATCAGGTAATCTCTTCTAACGAAACTACCATGGGTTATTAACGTAGGATTACTTATTGCTTACCTCTTTTTTCTTTACAATAAAATTCCTACATACGAAGAGAAGGATGAGTGATAACCCTATGCAGAATAGGTCGATGGTAAGAAATATAAGTTACTTCTGTCTACTCTGCCACTCTTGATTTATAACTTGCGACGACGGTTTTAGCGTCATAAATTTTGCTTTACCGCGGACCGTTATGGAGGAACGTAATCCTACGTTAAAAAGGATATCCCCAGGAAATGCAGTATATAAAATTTCTTACAGTGAAAATATCCACAAAAACCATTTCTTTATTTTTAAATAATCATATTAGTGTGATAAACTTTTAAAATCACTTTTAAAAATGGAAAAATTAAAAAGTAAGGGATGCATAGCGAAAAAAAACATAAATTGACAGAAGCAAAGAGACTAACCTTCAATCCCTCCATACGCGGTCGAAATGTACGTTCAAAAATAAAACTTTAGAATTCATAATGTTTGAAATTACCACGGGATTAAAATTAAATTGATTGAACTTTAGATATACCACGTGAAAAACATAGCAACAGAAACGAATGAGAATACACCATATTGAAATATTTCTCGCCCAAAAAAGATCGCCAAATTTTCCGGCACAGGATATGGGACTTTCCCGATTTGGGTCTATAAAGTTGATCAGTCTTGTATTGCGTTGTCGAAATTGCAGAATAAACAGAACTGGCTGTCTTTCCCTGTCTGTTTACCAGTGAGTGACTTCGGCAGAGGGATTCTTCTTAAGGTATTCGCAATGGAAGACGATATAAATACTTCTGTGTTAAAAACGTTCCATATGATACTTGGTTTTGTATAGCCCTCTTTTACCTTTAAAGGAATTAACAAAGATATTTTATTTCCACTTATGATATTTTCTAAAAACGTTCTAGTCTACAACCTTTGTGAAACTGTGTGAAAACGCTGTAACTTCATTTACTGTCTATAAACTACATGATTGCCCTCTTTGTAAATATTTAACAAGATATGCCACATGATATTGGTTACTCGAATGAGTATTTTTGGTAATTATCAAAAGTTTTGGAGTTTAGGGGTATTTTGAAAGTTTCAGATCGACTAATTTCACAGATCTGAAATACCTTTTTAAATAATTGACATAATTAAAATTATAATTTATGTAATAACTGATAAAGTTCTCTAATAGGGATCGCAAATGAGCCAACGAAGACAGCAATTTAAACAAGCTTTTAAAACACGCTTAATGTTTAAAATATTTTACCAACGCTTTTAGAATGGGGCAGATCATAATTGCAGCCGCTTTAGGAATGTGCAGGGTCATTTTTATTGAACTGACACTAAGGACACTAGAACTGGTACTAAGGACGATCGCCCTTAGTACCTCTATCAATTTTGGTGGAATTCTGACTGACAGATCACGCTAATGATGGCTCTGAGTAGTGTCAGTTCAATAAAAATAGAAAAAGATCCAAAATTCGCCGATAGTGGAAGATATGGCGGTGTTGTTGTCGGCGCACACGAGAATTGGCACGAAACGCAAGTAAAACATCAAAATGCAAAATCATGACTACGCAGTCGACAGCAGCGCCAGTATTTTGGGCTATCAAGATCTGTGCGGAATCTGTTGCGCCCACTTTTAAATACCTAGGGTTGACCCTTGATAAAAACCTCACTTGTAAACAACATATCATTAATAATCGTAATAAATTTCGTAATACCAAAAGACAACTTTATCCTTTAACTATCCGAAATAGTAAATTGAACTTTAGCAACAAAATTCTCATTTATAAATCTTTCTTAAGACCCTTAGTTACGTATGGTGAACCTGTTTGGTCGTATGCAGCGGATTCCAACATTCTAACATGGCTGTTCCTCAAAACATGAATATTCGGCAAATCACTAAATCCCCATGGTATTTTAGCAATGTTGACATTTAAAGGGAGATAAATCTCCCCACTATTCAAAATTATCTTCAAAATCTTGCTATTAACTTCCATAAAGATTTACCAAATTATCTTATTAAAAATCTTGCCGATTACGACCCTGCTGACCCAGCTAACAACAAATGGCCCTGTGCCATTCTTGCTCGTAACTTTTAATTGTTTGTCCTGTTCTTTGTTCGCTCAGTCTCTTTTTTACCCATGTTTTACCTTTACTTGTACTATCGAAGCTTTTTGTTTTCCCCACTTTCTATTTTCCTTCCTACTTTCGTGTTTTACTGATCATGAAGTTTTATGCATTGCTATATCATCCTGCAGTAGAGGGCCCGGCCCATGTACTGTAGTTACCACTAGTCATCCTGAAGCTGAAGCTGTTGCGCCATCGCTTTACAGAAGGAAAGGTCATCAATCGCTTTTTTCCATTTGCATGACCACGTCGGTCCCAAGATCTAACCTATGTGACTTCTTTCTGTGGGGTTATTTAACAATTCTACTACCAACTTATTTTTGTAACACTGAGTACCATTGGGGTCACCAGTGACCCTATTAGTTTTCATTGTTCTAATGCTTATAATTTATGACAAACATATTATTTACAATAAATTTATTAATTAATAGACACATTTTATACAATTATAATATGTTGAACCTTTAAAAATTGTAATTAGGCACAATTAGTTGAGGATATATTGAAATATACATCATGCACAATTTGGACATAAAGTGTTTGAATGCTGTTTACACACAAAAACTGAACACTTACTGCACTTATCTCTATATTTGCGGCCCACTAAACGTTCACAATAAAAACTCTATCCTCTTTTTTTTTTCTTTTCACGCTGATGCCTGCTTGAAGTGTCTTTGGAACAGGTATCCGCATCTGCAGTTGCCTTTCAATTAAAGACTTACCTAATTCCAAAATAAACACACTTCTCTTATAATTTGTGTTTTCTTCCCACTTTGGGTTAAGGTGTAACCAAATAATAAAGCCATTCAATGCACTTAAATCTAACATATCGTAAAAGATGGTCATTGGCCATCTACTCGTCATTCGCTTTGTTGTATATGTTTGCACTAGCTGATCCATCGTATCAACTCCTGATTTTGTGTTATTGTCATCTTGAATCATAGCTGGTTTTGCTGACTGTGTATTCTCAATTTCGGGAGAAAAATGCAATGTGCTCAAAAGAGTTACAACTTTTCCTTTCTTTGGACAATAGGATACAATTGTCGCTGACTTTTGAAATCCAAATATTGAAGCGTTGACCTGTCTTCCTTTGCATGTGACGAACTCCTGAGTTAAGATCGATTTTTTCTTATCGTACCCCAAAGTGTAAAATTTTTATTCTCTAGCTCTTTTGCTAGATTTAAGATAATAAAAAAGTTGTCTGCTGTGGTATTTCTTCCACTATTCTCCGTTCCTTTCACCATATCCAGAACTATTCTCTTTCCTTGATTAACTTCTCTAGGCATATTTTGTTCTTTTCCTGTGTATACCTGAATATTGCATACATAAGAAGTTTTACTGTCACAAGCTGCCCACAGCTCTATTCCATATTTTCCTGGTTTTGACGGGATGTACTGCCTAAATGGACATTTTCACATAGGTAACCAATTGTTCATCGACGGTGATATTCCCATGAGGAATGTAAGAATCTTGTAATGTGACTGTCCAAAGCTCAAATATATTTCTGATTGGTGACAGCTTATCATCAGATCGATTGTTGTGCCTATTATCAGCATCATCAAATCTAATGCAACGGGATATTTCTGTAAATCTATTCCTAGCCATAGATTTATCAAAAATTGGGTGACCATCATTTTCGTTCCATAGTTTCGTTATTGCTTCATTACATGCCTTATACACTCCAGCAAGTATAAGCAGTCTAAACAAAGCACAAGATTTCTACTTTATCTGTGTTAGCCCAACTATCCCCATATACTATTTTTCATTCTTTATTTGTCCATTTTAGAATTTATTCAACGATATTTGCGTTTATGAAGAGTTCAAAAGTAGATTGTATAATTTCTACATTTCTTACCGTGTAACGTGTAGGCCCTGGAGGAGTTTTCATCACATTCCGACTCGGCTGTCTACCTTGTGTGTCTCTTTGAAGAGTTTCATACGATATTTCATTTTTATTGCTTGATATTTTTTATCTAAGATTTCTTAGTCAGTTAGGATACAGAAAATTGTAAGAAATATATTTTATACGAAGTTCTCAACAATGCGGTAAGGAATATAGATTTATTAAATTTTAGATACTTTTAGATACTTTTCA
>OU015501.1:136233962-136285810 GCA_907164885.2 Dolomedes plantarius
ATCCACATTTTAGTGGTACGCGCACCTCTTAGGGGCAAAAATATCATTAAAAAATTAATTTAAAAAACTCTAATTGAGCCACAAATTTCGTTTTTGCTGCGTTGATTTTCTCGAGTCCTAAACATTAACTGTGCCGAATTTCGTCCCGGTGGGTGAAACAGTCTATAATTCTATAGCGGACAAACAAACAAACAAACAGACGAGCTCTGTTTGTATATATATATATATATATATATATATATATATATAAATAAAGAGTGAAATGCATTCGGATGACGACTACTAGATTGCGGCACCTTCCGGTGCAAGGGACTTTCATCTTAACCGTAACTGTTTTAAGAAAAGCGCGCCTCGAAAGACGCAAGACGGTGTATGACAGCAAGTGATTTTGTCGCAACGACGTGTAGCACCTGAAAAGCCTTTATAACGTGACAGTAACACCGTTATTGTTTATTGCTCGATGTCTTCAATGTAATATGTTCAAAGACGGATATGTTTCGTCTGTGTAACTCGCATTTGTAATTGTCTTCAATTAAATGTTTGCGTTATGTTAGCTTTTGGTTTAATCTATAAACTTAACACACCCAACCCTCCTTTACTTACTTACTTAATTACACACCCACACACACACGCACACACACGCACGCACACACACACACACACACACACACACACACACACACACACACACACACACATCAGGGCACCGGCTATACGCAGTATGCCACCGCGTACGTTATGCGACGACAGCGCTTCCAGAATTCCTAGAGATGAACTGGGAGAAAATGTTTGAGGGGAGAGAAGCTTTGGAGGCGACGAAGGGCAGAGGCTCTCGTGCGCTAGTGTCAAAGGACGGTGCTCCTAAGCGAGAACGGGGAAAGAGACCCCGGAGATTGGGCCTAGCTGGTAGCTACGGGCCGCAGGGAAGCGATATTGAGCTCCCGTGCTGTAGAAGTCTCAGTGACTTTAGGAATACCAAGTTGGTTGAGTGCTTGGCAAATCGTGTTGAGGGAGTCTCAGTGACTCCAGAAGTCCAAGTGTTAAGAGTTCTTGTCAATACTGTTATTACTGAAACGTCAACTATTATATGCTATATGTTATGAGTGTGAAATGTGGTGTCAAGTAAATAAATGTCTATTGTTATTGTTAGTGAGAGACTATTCATGAGTCATCCTGAGTGTATGTATTAAATGTGGGGTGCTAGATTGGCTATAGCAGACGACTAGTTTAGCCCAATCTAAAGGAGGCATCCCACATATATATATATATATATATATATATATATATATATATATATATATATATATATATATATATATATATATATGCAGTGTGTCCATAATTAAACTTAAGTTGTCTACAGTCGAAACTATTGTTTAGAAAGATATGAAATTTTGTGTAGCACATATTGAAGGGATGGGAATTTGTTTGAGTGAGCAAAATAATTAGTTCAAAATTTCACCACCAGAGGGCGTTTTTTGATGAATGACATATTTAGCCAACATTTAATATAGTTACAAAATGTATTACAACAAGACATGTTCAACATGACGGCCATCATTTTCAGCTATCATTTGAAATCGTAAGATCGCATGTTCTACAGTTAACCGCAGTGTGTCCGTGGAAATGCTCAAAACATGGCGTGAAATGCGGTCTTTTAGATCAGGTATAATTCTTGGTTTATCAAGACTGACTAAATGTTTCACATGCCCCCAAAGCCATAAGTCGCATGGGTTGAGGTCTGGGGATCGAGGAGGCCACACATCAGGAAAGTGGCGGCTTATGACAAGGTCTTCTGTAAAGTGATTTTTGAGAACGTTCTTAACACGAAGGCTAATGTGTGGAGGAGCTCCATCTTGTATAAAAATTGTGCGTGAAAGGCATTGACGGTATTGCAGATCCGGAACAATTTTATTCAGTAACAAGGATGCATATCGGTCCACGGTGACCGAGCATGTTACTGGAAATCTAGGATTTAATTCCTCGAAGATATACGGGCCGAGAATAAAAAATGCAGAAAATCCACTCTACACGGTTACTGTCAGTGAATGCATCGGAACATCTAAGAGTAAACGCTGATGTTCTGGTTCCCAAATTCGGCAGTTGTGAGTATTCACCGAACCGTCCAAATAAAAGAGTGCATCGTCTGTCCAGAGGATATTCTAAAGCCATTCTGCATCAACCTCAAAGCGAGCAAGAAACTGATGTGAGAACTGCTGTCGAGTCTCGAAATCATGTGTAAGCAACCTCTGCACAAATTGAAGCTTGTACGGACAATACCGGAGGATATTCCGGATGACCTTCTGGACAGTTGAACGGGGCAGATCCAATGCTTCTGCCATCCGACGGACACTGGTACTAGCCTATTCGTTGGAAGCTTTGTCCTCTTACACCTTAAGCGCAACCTTCTCTACAGCTTCTGCGGACACAGGTTTCCTTCCTCTTTCAGAACGAATGTTAAAAGAACCAGTTTCTTCAAACTTGGCCACCATTAATCGAAGACCTTTAACAGTCAATGGACCTTTTCGTATCCCCTTCAAACTCCGAAATTTTCGTAGAGCAACTAGCGCTGAATTATCGTTTTGGTAAAACAATATTACTTAAAAAGCTCGATCTGGTAATCGTAACGATGGCATTCTGATTAGCAATAGCAAGCACGCTGAAAACAAAATGTCTTTCAAAGTTTCTAGGTTTTATAACAGAGTTTGCTCTACGTCGACAAAAATTAATTTCCATATTTGTTTCTTCTTCGTTCCTTCAAATCTTTTGTCCAAGAATTAGTTATCGAACAAGATTCCGATCGACTTTGCAATCACTTTAAAGACTGTAAAATTTAATGAGTATGAGTTATTGTGTTAGGGTGACCTATGGATAAAAAGATCGTGATGGTCGTCATGTTTAACTTGTGTTGTTGTAATAATTTTTTTTAACTATATTAAATGTTAGCTAAATGTGTAATTCATCAAAAAACGCCCTCTGGGGGAGAAATTTTGAACTAATTTTTTTATTCGATCACACAAATTTCCATCCCTTCAATATGCCCTACACACAATTTCATAACTTTCTGAACAATAGTTTCGACTGTAGAACATTTTAAAGTAGGGAAGTTTAATTACGAACACCCTATATATCTGTGTCTGTTCAATCTGTATTACTTATATGAGTTAAATAAAAATGAATTTTGATAATGAATTTTTTTTGATGAAACCTGTAGAAAAGCGTATAATGCAAAAACAAAATAACATCAGTAGTCCATAATAACACCATATAAATAATTACAGTTTATAAATAAGTATCCCAAACTCACAAGCAACAGGAGGGCCATTGTAAAACTATATATAGACAAGCCTGTCGTATTTAAATATACAAAACTTCTTGTATATATAAAACAGTACTATGCCGAAATTAAAAATTAACCCAAAAAGTATGAAAGTATTTTGAGCTTTTACAGATATCTTAGCAGATACCATTAAAGACATATACTGCGCTCTATTTAAGTATTCACCAGTTCCTAATTGAGTCTAATTACACATTATTTACAGTTGAATGGACTTTTTAAAATCTAGGTAATCAAGCTTCCCCGGTGTGACATTGGGTTCGAATCCCGACTAACAATTGGACGTTCTTATCCTGACCCTTCATGAGAAACTATGTTGGTCCAAACTCGTTGTGCTCCTATAATAAAGCAGCCTGTAAAATTACGCTGTGTGATGGTGGAGTGTTGTCAATGCAAGTGCTTACGGTGTTGGAAAGAAAATAGGAATCGAACTGCCACGTAGTCAGACCACTCTAACTCAAAGGAATATATATATATATATCCACTTTGTCTGGCCCCGGGCTTGGTGTTCTATGATTAAGCAACTGTTTATTCACTTTTTTATTTGTTATGGATTGTACGGTGTCTAAGTATGTTTATTGCTCAGATCATACTTATCAGAAACAATTCAATCCATTGGTTTTTAGACAGTATCGGCACCGCTGATGAAGAGATACTGTCAAAAATCTATTTTTCACTTATTTTCATGTTTTTAGTTCCTAGCTGCAGTAGTTTTGAGCATATACTGGTTTTTCCCTTTCAACTTTGTCTTATATATATGTATTTGTCGCAGCAGCAACCATCATAAGTAAATTTGCAACGGGTTTTGATTAACTATTCCATTCATTCTTTGCACAAAAGTTAAAATCTATTTTTTTATCCAAATGATGTCAGATACTAAGCACCACCACTTTTTGAAATTTAATCGTACAATAATTTGACAAAATTAATAGGGTACTCGTTGCAATTAAATAAAAAACCTAGCTGAAAAAAAATCTTATTATGGTTGTATCTGTTATTACAAATTCTAATACTACATAATCTGTTACTAGAGATTCTAATCAGCTCTCTGGCTAAAATGTTCGAAAATATTCTCTTATGCAAATTAGACGACCAGTATTGTATAGAAACAAAGTTGAAATTAAAAGTCTTCCATTTGACGTAAAAATCGATATTTAATTTTTTGCTATTCTCATTATTAATAATCAAGGCCCAGAAATTAGCAATAATTGTTAGCATTATTTAAACCTTTTAAAGCAAGAGCTTCAAGATAAATATTCCTCTTTTGCCAGGAAAAATTGAAATCGTAAACAATATGGTCTTGGAAAAACCTTGATAGTGCACTTACATTCCCTAACGAATTGTGGTTAAAAAATTAGTTCGATTACATATATTTTTATATAGTCTAGACAAATAAATAATATAAATTAGTGACCGTAATTGAAGTTTGGTAAAAATTTAAATCTAGCGTAGTTTATGCGTTTAATTACAATTGCTTGGATATCTGTAAATGTTCGAGACATTCTCTTACTGTTTGGATATAATTTTTAATTTTAAATTTTGATAAAATCGAGTTGCCAGTAGCGGAAAAAATGAATAAATAAATTGTTATAATTATTAATATGGTATTATTTACCAGTGATTAAATTTTCATTTTTGCTTAAAGATGCTTTTAACTGCTTATAATTAAGGTTTGAATAAAGTTCATAAACTTAAAACTACTGAGATTATGTCTATGTTCCTGTTTTCGTAACTGCTAGATGCAAAATAATTGAGTCTACTTTTGACAGATTGGATTGGACACGGGCTGGAGCTCTTTATTTTAGAAAAAAGATGTCACGAATGATCTGTGGTGTACTAAAAAGGACCGTCTATTGAGAAAAATAAAGGAAAAAATTTAAATATATACGTAAATGAACCCTTTTGTGAAATAATCAGATTATAGATATAGTAATCTCAGGATTTAGATCTTGAAATTAAGGCCCGAAAACATCTCTCAATCAGATTTGGTCTATAAGCGAGGCAATTATGAAATTCTAACCGTATTTTTAACGTTGCTAAACTGAATTAATTCATGAATAAACATTCTAGATTTTTACAAGTATCGAGAATAGCAAGACACTAGAAAACTGTTTCCTAACTAATTTTGCATATATGCCTTAAATTTTTTTTATCGTACACATATAAGTTCTTAACTTAAACGTATTTTTAACCTGTGACTCCCTGTGGTATATTGTAGAAATTGAAAGAAAGGTTAAACAAATTTACTTCCATTTTAAATTTTAATTTTTTCCTATTATTATGCTCCTGATATGAATGATGATCAGATGCCTTTCACTATATCGGAACCTAATTTTTACATTCAGTATCTGAGGCTTGATTCATTATTCTAGTGACAAAACAAAACTTAAAATTAAATTTTCTTTTTTACTAGATTGTAAATAGGTATTTTTGATTTGTTCTGAAATTTATTCAAAACATTTGAGGAGTTTTAAAAAATAGTATGATTTTGTCTAAATAGTTCTTTTATATTTTCAAAATAAAGGTTTCACGAAAACCTTCAGTAATGAAAAGTATTTCAGTTAGAATTTTTTTTTAAATTTTAACAATTCTTGTAACTGGAGATTTGTTCTTTTGTCCTTCAAAAAAAATACTCCCAGGTTTAATTGAAAAATCATGAATGCAATCAAGTAATGGAAATTTTGCAAGAAATGATCCCGAGATATTTTAGTGCATTTTATATCTCATTTTTTAAGCTGCATTAAGGGGATGGGAACAGTTTCTCTTCCTAATTATAGAGTAATTGAAAAGCGTTATTTTCATTTTCATTCTTTTTTTGCTTTTCCTTCTTTTCTTAAAAAAAATGTGTGTGTCCCTGCCGGACACCTATTTCACTGCAAATGGTTTGTTGTTTGTCGATATAGGGATTTAAGCGAAATTTACATCACTGCACAGTTTCTAAACAGTGTTTCTTAAACAGGGGATCCACGATATAAAACTCTTATTAATAATATTCCACACAATGTAGAAATAGTACATTATTGAGAAAAGTTTAGTTAAGAATATTGAACATAGAGTTTAGGATTTTGCACTATCTTAATGTGAGACGGGATCTTATTATTAAATTCAGAAAAGACCGAGAGATAAAGAAATCCGAAATATTTTAGTAGAATTTTTTCAGTTTATTTTTTACATTTCTTTTAGAATGATATGCTTGTGATATTAATAGTAGAAAAGGACGCAAAACATGAACAAGAATATTTGCTATAAATATTTCTTGAAGCCTCTATTTCGTAGATTTTGATCACTTACTCACTTACTTCAGGCTTTTGGTCTCTTAACTCTTATTCTTGAGAAAGATTTTTTACACCCAAGAAAAGTCTGTCTAACGCCTGAAAACTTAGCAATACGACGCACATTTTAGCTTAGATAAGAGGGAAACTGCAAAAGTTTCAGTCCTTTTAAGATTCTTTTCTGAAGCAAAACTTGTTAAGATAAAAGTGTGTTTATTACTGCCTCAAATATGAAAATAGTTTAATTTATAAATTTTAACTCTTAAACGACATGGATAAATTTAAAACAGTGTATATATGTTTTTATCAATGAGCATACATAAATTAATACTGGTGAATAAATTCGTAGTTAATATGATAATCTTAATACAGAAAATTTATTAATTAGCTTAATACTCCATTTTGCTTGACGGGGTAGAAAAAAAAGTATTTTTCTTCTATTTAAGTATAGCAAAAGGGATTGTTTATAATGGTTGGTATATATGTGATGTAGCATTTGCGCTAGGAAATCTGAATCCTATCCTCAGCATGTTTAGCCTCTATGATTACAGTTTGGAGTATTATAGTAAGTTCAAAAATAACCCGTCCACAGCTAGAAGCTTATATGAGTAAGTTAGCTACTGAAATCCCAATCGCCACGGGAATCAGTGCAACGAAAGTAGCAAAGAAAAAAAACGAACCGCCAACGGCGCCAAAGTAATCCAATTTAACCAAAATAAACAAATTTAGGCCTGAATTTTTGGTGGCAATAACCTGGTTGGAAAAGCATTCCAGTATTCAAATAAACTTCTTTTTCTCTTTCTTACCTTTTTTCTTTTTTTCTTTTGTTTTCTTGTATAGTACACTGTACAATACATAACAACACCAAATAAACAATATAATAACATAAGTAATACAATGAAACAAATATAACACAGCTTGCATATCTTACAATATATTAGAATGCAAATCAAATAGATCAGAAAAGGAAATTTGCTGGTGGATAATTGCATTTCTAAATACACAAGGTACGATAGCATTTCAGAGTTCTTGATAACATTACAAGCAATTTATAATAAATTATTCTATAGAGTAAATTTTCTATGCATATATCACAGTGCAAATTCAATTTCAATTACGTTATACTAAGTCTAAGCATACAATCCCATATGCATAAACACTTATAAAGAAAACATAACATACAACAATTGCGATATAATGCATTTCAAAAACACATATATTAATATTGCATCTGTATTAAATACAAAAAAACTTATGAATGACTGTAATACAATTTAAATCATACTGTATAATAACTATTCTCAATACAAGTACAAGGTACTTCAAATACATAGTGCACTATAGAATTTTTTTTTCACAACACTTGTAAATAATATTGCACAACTACCAAAACAGTTAACTATACACCAAACAATTTTCCCTTCTTTCTTTGACTTAATTAATGCAAACCTATAATTACCCGGCTTCGATTCAAACTCGTAAGCTACCACTTGGTGGTCCCGTACGTTAACCCTAGACCACCATTTTCTGTTTTTTTCCTTTTGCTGTTGTTTGTTTGTTTGTTTGTTTTAATTACTATAAAGTCCAGCTAGCCAATTTCTTAATACGTACTTACATTTTGACTAAATTACCATAAACAAATTTTATATTAACGACACAAGTATAGAAGATATGTTTAATCATTATGACATTATTATTATTTATTATTATCCTATTATTTAATAATTTATAATTAATTATGATATTTATGATATTTAACATATTTAGACTTAATTCAGGGCTGCAGTTGTTCATTTTAAGCTGAATAACAAGTGAAGGTCAAGAGCTAAATCCACCAATTTAAAGACTAAGGTTTCAAGACTATCTTCTTAAGCCGCTCAACCACTAACTACATCACCGTTCGCTGTCATAAGGAATAATTGAGTTTAAGTATTCATCCATTCTATTATGTTTTTAATTTAAATTTCACTTTTAAAACACTTTTATAACATTTAGTTATGACATCTAAACAGTGATACTATTATATGAAATGCCCTGGCTGCTTAAGTCAAGTAGTTCAAATACTATGCATTATTGACTAGTGTAATGAAATCATGCAACCTATAAAAGCTACATATGATAGTTCAACTACAGAAGTTTTAATTTGTTTTAAATTTATGCCACCATATATTATAGTCATGTACGTCAATGTAGCCTCATAAAGTAACACCTGATTAGTTCAACTTTGCAAAATCATTTTCACAAATTACTATCACCAATATTATTAACAACTTTGCTAGCTTAGATTAATTTTATTTGTTAAACTTTATTTGTAAATATTTTGACGTTAAATTATATCTGAAGCTCATTTTACATATTTTTGTTATGTAAACAAAACCCACATATTTACTATACTTTTGTTCAATAACCCTTTACTGTATTCCGTAACGTACTAATTTTTATAATACGCTGTGCGATTCCCAATTGTTTAGATTCCAACTACAATTTATTTCTATTTATTTCTATGTAACCCTTGCTGTTTTAGGTAAGTTGTAAACTTTTTCCCTACATTAACATTATTAAACAAAAATGATTCACTAGTGATTTAGCTCTAAGTATTTAAATTTAATTTGTATTCATCAATAGTTTTATTTATTCATCAATTAAATAATTAATTTAATTATTCCCCTTATTTAATTAATTTATTTATCTATTTATTTGTTTATTTATTATCTATTTATTTGTTTCTCTATTTATTTGTTTATTTATTTATATTATTATTATTTTTCCAGAATAATAAACCTGAGTCGGGCCAAAACTCGCGATCTTCTGCTTCACAATCCATGGCAATAGCTCCACCCCCTATTTCTCCTGCATTGGCAATCCACCGTAACAATGTAGTTAAGTCTATTACTAAATAATTTCATTAAAAGTTAATTTTACTTTGATTCTGTTTTATTTTCTGCATATTATACACGCTATTTCCAAATACTCCTAAAATAAATATGCCATTTTCAGAAAGTAAATTTCTTTCTTTTTTTTCTTTTAACTGTGTTAACTATATTAAGGACTTTATATTTTTCTCTCTTTAAAATCTAGTCAGCTATTTACTAACTAAAAAAATTTTAAGAAAAAAACCAAGATAACGAAACTAAGAAAGACTATTTACAAAAGAAGCAAAAGGTCAGGAAGTCAAGACAAACCCAAAAGAGGGAAATGAAAATTCATCAAATCTTGCATAACATATTTGATAAATCTTTTACAATAGTAATCGGAAAAGAATTTTGTATATGGCCAACTTCTAAAACCGGAAGGTAAGTTTTCACGTAGAATACGCCAATTTGGACATGTGTATAAACAATGTTGAATTGATGGCTCTTCACCACAGGTACATACGGCCGATTTAAAAAAAAATCTATGTTGATAGTTACCTATACATCCATGTTCAGTAATTGCCTGGTTCAACCAAAAGTCTGCAGAAAGTCTTTCTTTAGTGATCGTTGGGAACACCTTATGCACAGCCCCACCAACTTCACTTTCATCCCAATTCTTTTGCCATTCTTTCATGTAAAATTTTTTTATTCTCTTTTTAATTTGTTTTTTGGTGTATTTATAGTTTTCCGCAATGCTCTCTAAAGTTGTGGCTTGTTTCGCAGCTTCGTCGACCGTCTCATTTTCTATAATAGCACAATGTGCTTTTACCCAATGAAAGTAAACTTTGATCACTTTCTTGAATAGTAACTTTGAGTTTTTCAATATTATCACCCTTACAAATCAACGCACATATTGCTTGTAAAGTGCTCCTTGAATCACTAAAAATATTCTTTTATTTGTATATCATTAGCATTATTGACAGCTAATCTTATTGCCTCCACCTCAGCAGCGTAAGACGAAGCTTAATCAGGAAGCCAAGCACATAATAATTCTTCTCTATAGCCATTTCTGTATCTGATACTAGCTACACTATTATTAATCTTTGAACCATTTGTATAATAACAATAATTAGTTATAGGCTTGAGACTAAAAGTCCAGTCATAACTCTTTATATTTTTGACTATCCAAATAGTTTTATTATTTATTTCACAGTTGGAAGAATTAAACTTTGTCTCCAATTTCTATTTCTTTGCCTTCATTATAAATCATATAATGTTTTTTCTCAATCTTAGCCCTAATGTCTAACGGTATACATCCTGCAAATACTGTGAGAGCCTCAGTAGAGACTGTACGGTAACATTTAGTCTCCATGATCATAAATGGACGTTGTATTTGTTTTAATTTTGCATTCATGGAAGCTTTATCATTATACTATGCTTGAACCCCGTGAAGTAGAATTTTCTCTATTACTGTTAAATAAATTTCTTTTACATTTTTAGACTTGAGGCCCCATGACTTCTTACAACTTCTATTCAAACTGTAGAGTATTTTTAGTGCTTTCTCTTTAACATTATCCAAATGAAATTTAAAATTCAATTTTTCGTCTAAATAAACACCAGATATTTTATATTTTTATTGTACTTTATTTTTTCATTGTTAATTTTAATGGTTGGTCTACTTGTTACATTACCTCTGGAGTATTATAGTAAATCGAGATTGCTGCAATTGAATATAGACATCTTAAAATAGTGTAATCTACTTACGACAAGGGCAGTTGGAAGGCAAATTCGTAAAAAAACAAAATCGTTTTTCTGATTTTTTAATATTTTGAACCGTTTATGATGCTGTTACCTGTTTCAACAAAGGAAATTATATTAAGATGAATGTGCTGCAAAATTTAGGTATAAATCCAGGCCTATATTGCCAAAAATGCCTAGACCATGAACGTATGATGGGAGCTCGATATGGCCATTTACAACTATCTAGAGAAAATAGTGTTAAAACGATTAAAACGAAAATGACAAGAAGAAATAGAGCAAGAAAAAAGCAATAATAAATACTCTAGAGTAGGGATATTTTAATTACCGGGTGTCCCCAAAATGACCGAAGATTTGAAAAATCGATTAAAGAAAAACGGAAGGTGATAGATATGTACGGTTTGCTGCATTCTGCTTAGGAAACCAAGGAATTTTTTCTCAACAATTTGCAAAATTAGTTACAGTTCGTCAACAGATGGCGCTGCTGACTGGAAAAACTATAAAACAATGTTTTCATACTAACCACCGTTTGCAGCAACAACGTGACGTAGTATCAGGACAAAATTCGTAGACGTGCAAACATTTCAGTTTGAATTCTCTGACAAGAAGCAGAGATGTATTGTTCCAGTTCAACTATAGTTTGTGGATTGTGACGATACACCTGGTCTTTCAAGTATCCCCAAAGAAAAAAATTGCAATGTGTCAAATCTGGCAAATAGGGAGGCCAATCCATGCCATTTTGCGTATGCTTCTTCCTTTGAAAACACTGTTTTATAGTTTTTTCCAGTCAGCAGCGCCATCTGTTGGCGAACTTTGTAACTAATTTTGAAAATTGGTGAGTATAAATTCCCTGGTTGCCTAAGCAGAATGCAGCAAACCGTACATTTCTATCCCCTTCCGTTTTTCTTTAATTGATTTTTCAAATCGTCGGTCATTTTTGGGACAACCGGTAGGTATGTTTATAAACTTTAAACTCAATTTTCTCCAAATGTTGTCTTTTGAACTTCAATGTACCTTTTTATAGAAACTTCTACATATTATTGCTTGTAATCTTGCTTGAATATTTTACACATATCACTGATCAATCTGAAGTGAACTTTTGTTACTTACATATGTTAAAAAAATTATTAAAAAGTTTTTCTTTGGATAAATGTAAGTTTTTTGTTATTTAAAAATGGTTTTTATTCCAGATTAAAAAGAAATAACTAAAGGATATCTGTTTATAAATTTGACTTCAGTTTATTAGGAATTATTTATATTATATATATATATATATATATATATTTCAAGGGAATACCTTTGGTAGTTTCTTAGAAAAGGTACATTAATTTAACATGGGAGGTATAGGGTCTTCCAACTGTCATCAATGAGCATACATAAATTAATACTGGTGAATAAATTCGTAGTTAATATGATAATCTTAATACAGAAAATTAATTAGCTTTTTACTCCATTTTGCTTGAAGGGGTAGGGAAAAAAGCATTTTCCTCATATTTTAGTATAGCAAAAGGTATTGTTTATAATGGTTGTTATTTATGTGATGTAGCATTTTCTGAATCGTGTCGTGAGTATGTTTAGTCTCCATGATCACAGTTTGGAGTATTATAGTAAATCGAGATTTCTGCAATTGAATATAGGCATCTTAAAATAGTGTACCTCCTTACAACACACGTCTCACTAAATTGCGTAATAATTTCTAGGGCTGCTGTATTTGTAGATATACGTGTAAGTCAGCTCTGGCTAGCTGGACTGCAGTACTTGAGTCATGTTGAAGATTTAGCGGAATTGTGAACACTAGTGTTGAATATCAAATCCTAGATATGTCAAAGTGGTTTTGTTATAAGTAATCCCATATTTGTTCTGCAATCTACAAAGTGGAATAAAATAATGTTAAACGAAAAAGAAACCCGAAAAATATAAATGTAAATTTATCATCGTCATCTTCTACTCCTAAAAAAAAATTTGTCTGAAAAAATGTTTTGAAACTGCAAAGAAAGAACAATGCATGGCAAACGCTGTCGTAAAATATTGGTTTTAAACAGACTATCTTTTAGTAATGAAGCATATTGTGTTGTAAGAGTTCAAAAAAGGAAGATTTATTTCTCATCAAGTCAAGGTTTTAAATCTCTGTCTGTTGTATGATTTAATACCATTTTAAACATCGTAAAAATTACACCTTTTTCAGTGAACGGATATGCACGAAGAGATATGTTAATGCGTAGATAACAAAATCCATAAGCAAAGAATCGATGGTCATTATGTTGATCCCCTGTAACTATCTTTAAAAAAGTTCCTTTCAAAAAAACCTCGCGTTATATTAACCTGGAAGAAATACGGTTCCATTTCTTTTTCCATTTTGAATCGAGGATGTTTCATTGGCCCTACTATATTTTCGTTATGCACATTTTCTCTTCGGAAATATTTGATTTAATTCAATTTTGTTCCCCACTCCGAGTAAGGTAATGTTAACGATTTCTAGTACTAACCTACGTACGCAGTACGAAATATCAGTTGTTTTATATAATTAGGAATATTTCAGGATGTTCCCTGAACGGAAGAAAATAAAACAGAAAAGGCTTTAAATTGTACAATAGGGTTTAATTAAATTGCACAATATGGTCGTTGTTTTAAATTAGCACTTATCTTTATTTTTGAGAAAAAAAAGGTTGAAAAGAGTCTGCTGTAAAAAAATTAGGTCATGTTTTAAAATCAACGTACTCGAGCGATATTTATGGATCCAAACATTAAGATATAACACATTTTTAAGGCTGAATGACATTTATTATTATTATTATTATTATTATTATTATTATTATTATTATTATTATTATTATTATTATTATTATTATTATTATTATTATTATTATTATTATTATTATTATTATTATTATTATTATTATTATTATTATTATTATTATTATTATTATTATTATTATTATTATTATTATTATTATTATTATTATTATTATTATTATTATTATTATTATTATTATTATTATTATTATTATTATTATTATTATTATTATTATAATGCCACCCACATAGTGTAGTGGTTAGCGTTCTGAGCTGCTACGCTTTGGGCTTGGGTTCAAATCCCGAATAAGACTTGGTCGTTTACGTGTCGTTCCCTCATAGGGAGCAATGCTGGCTCATCTGTATGGTGCTCCCATAATAAAGTAGCCATTAAATTGAGGTGAATAACTAAAGGTGAATATCTGACAAAAAGTACCTCCACATGAGACTTAATATTTTTTGTAAAATAAATAGTGAATTCATGACTTTAATAGTACGTTCATTTAAAGAAATGATAGTAATTACTATAGTAGAAAGCAAAGTATTTTTATTACAGAAACACCAAATTTAGAGCACTATCTGTTACGCAGTTTCTTACGATTGTATTTAAAATTTATTTTCTGTCTTACATTTTTCTTTGTTAGATTAAGGTAATTTACTGGATTTTATTTCCATTATTCTTTAGAAAGCTGCATTTTTAGAACGATTGTCTCAGGTAATAAGTGAGTAGTAGTGAGAGAGCTGAAGAAAATGCACTCGATTTCTCTAGTTGTTCTTTTGAAACTGGTATTAATGATAGGTGAAAGTGAAAAATGGTTGAATGTTTATTCTATTTCAAGCTCTCTGTTAAACTAGATAGATTTCCTATAAGACAAGAGATGGTTACTAAACTTAATACTTCTTAAAAACTAATTTTTGCCTCACTTAAAATACAGAAAAAACAAAGAACTATTTTTATACGTTTTAAATATAACTTGCTGAAACCAGGTTAGAAATAAATACATATCCATGAAAATGCGATAGAATTCATTTGCTGAAGGTAGTAAGCATGTACAGTGGACCATTAATACTACCTTGCTATTAATGATACATTTATTTTTTGCTCAAGAAATCAAAGGGATGACATAATTTTTTTTAAATGCATTAGGAACTGGGAAAAATGTATTACGTAATTAGCCTAACTTCTTATCAAATGCGAATGATACAGAATAACTTTTTACTCCCTCATGAGTAAAAGAATATCTATTGAAAACATTTGAATTACTTTTAGAAACAGGATAATAAAATTACAAGTCTGATAAAAAAGTATAGGAGAATTAGGTATAGAGATGATCAAACGTATGTGGTAAATGTATGAGTAAATGGTTGGATGGTTTGGGGAGCTATAGTTATTTTTTAACCATATGAATTAAATGATGTGCGGGAGAAAAAAATATTAATTTATTTTATTATCATAGTTAGAGTGTTGATTTAAATCATAATTCAGACACACCAAAACACTAATTAATGCTAGTGAATTTCTTTCATTTGAAGTGCTTGTATTTGAAATCTACAAATTATTAGTTGATTAAAGCATTTCAAGAAAGAGATGCATAAAAAATTAAATAAGACTGAAAAATTATTTTATCTTAACAAGTTGTTTTAAAATGTTTTAGCAAAATTATATTTCCTTGCTAATCAGAACTTTTGTTTACCATTAGTTCAGTGTCATACTGGAAGATTTTTATGTTCAACAATTGACGCACTGGATGTATCCCTTGAAAAAATAAAATCTAGACCCACATGATCGGTAACATTTCAGTATATCTAAAATTTGTTGTATTTTTTTTTTTTTGGGGGGGGGGGGGGAGAAGGCCGTAAATATTAAAATATGGACTATAAATTGCAATCTTCGTGTTGCACAGACGTAGGTATTGGTATATTATCTATGGGTAGGGAAGAAAGGGGTTAGTTGGCATATGAGGCTAGTTTGCACATTGCTTCTATTTCCTGCCACCGTAGAGCTAGAGCACTGTCATCTTGCTATTGGGGAGTGTATGTAAAGGTGCACCATTCACCGTAACTTCAGCCTGCTTGGAATAGGGATGCGACATCGATAACAAAACATCGATGTTTTGAAACATCGATATTCAATATTAAAACATCGATGCTGATAAAACATCGCCCAAAAACCATCGATATTTTTAAACATCGATGTTTTAGAACATCCATTTTTAATACTGGTTTAGTAACCTCTAACATTAATGTTACTTCGGTTAGACGTGGGGGGGGGGGAGATGATTTAATTTTACTCTCTGATTGGCTGACACAAATGACAAAAACTTGGTTTTTTGACCTTGGGCTACATTTATGACTCAAAATTCTCGTTGTAAATATCACCATGTTTTGCCTTCAAATGTCCAGATAAATTCGTGGTATTGCCAGAAGTTTTGAGGGATTTAAGGCAAATAATGCATTTTGCCAATTTGTCAGAGGTTTTGCAAAAATATTTCCAAACGGAGTTTTTGGGAGGCATCTTAATAATAATATTAACGTCAACTTATATAAAACCAGAACAAAACAAAAACTTAAATGGCTGCTCTGGTGTATATACTATTTATAACATAAAACTCCATGGAAGGTTCTGGAGTGTCAGGAACATTTCAAGCGCTCTGATTGGTTCATTGCTTGTTGGTTGTCATTTGTCTGTTTGCTAAGTAATCGTTCCCCCTTTTGTATTCGTCCTTTTCAGAATTCCGACTTACATTTATTGAGTGTGAAAATTATGCTACGTGGTATATTTTTTTATTATGGTACTTTTTCATTAAAATACATCGAGACAACGTAAAACATCGAGCACAAAACATCGATGTTAAAAATCATCGACTTCAATAAATCGATGTTTAGAACATCGATGTTTTTATCAAAACATCGATGTTTTGAAAACATCGACGTCGATGTCGCATCTCTAGGTTGGAAGTGTCATGGAGGAAGGACGCCTGTTTCATCGTTTTTCTGACTGGTGAGTAAATTTTTTTATCGTAACTTTTTTCGGTCTGGCGAACCTGTAGGTCGAATTGGTGCGCTGTTGATGGCGGTTTCCGAAAGAGTGGTTAACTATGGTTGCATGCATGTATCATAATCTTTTGTTTCTGATGTTTGGGATTGTGTAGTTTCAATCTTGTTTTGGATATCTCTTTGGGGCTAGTTGGCATACTTAAGTATGCTGTCAGTTGGCATAGCTATGACAACTCGCCCCACACGTATGCCAACTAACCCCCTCCATTAATGTTCATTAAAAAAGAAACAATTTTTGTAAAAAAAATTAATAAATAAATGTTATAAAATAAAGTTTAAATACGACTTATAAATAAGTTTTAAATCAATATAGTTTTGTTTCACTTACAATAGTTTATTTTTCGTTTAAACTAGTTTCAATATTTCGATAATCCTCAGTAAAACATAACTAAAAGTATTTTCATCACATGATATCTTATCATTTGGTTTTTAATTAAATTTTCTTTTGTATATCTCATTCTAATTGTATCTTAATTTTATTATACATTTTCATTTTCCTTTTTATTTTTTTCAAGACTTTCTATTTTTTTCTCTTTTAAGAAGTTAATTTATTTAAATTAAAATGAAGATACAATTAGAATGAGATATATAAAAGAAAATTTAATTAAAAACCAAACTATAAGACACCATGAGTTGACGATACTTTTAGTTACGTTATACTGAGGATGATCGAAAGATTGAAACTCGTTTAAACAAAAAATAAACTATTAAATGAAATAAAGCTATATTGATTTAAAGTTATTCTTTATATATTCGAAATATTTCACAGTATCGACACCGATTTCACTGAAAAAGTTTATAAATAAGGTTCTGAGAGAATAACAACCACTTATTGTGTTTAGCTATGAGGAAGTACAATAGAAAAACAGACCGAGCAAATCGACTAATTGAGAGGGTGACCGAGGCCGTTCACTCTAACAATGTTGAGGGCAAAAGCTTGGCTCAACATAATGGCCGGATCTGATTGGCTTTCTTATTTTATGAATAGAATCAAATCCTTATCTCTTCAAACATCAGAGGCCACTAGCCTTGCTCGAGCCACTAGTTTCCACAGGACTAATGTCGGAAACTTTTTCACTTTACTCCATACAGTACTGAACAGGCATGGATTCGAGCCACAGGACATCTACAACGTGTTCTAGACTGGGATTACAACCGTTCAAAAGCCAGACAAGGGGATAGCATGGAAAGGTTTAAGCAAATTGGACAGATCACCTCTGCTGAACGAGGTACCCTTGTTATTTTGGCTATTTGCATCTCGGCCGGAGGAAGTGCTATTCCTTCATTTTTCCCCGAGCCAACTTCAATGAACATTTCAATCCAGATCAGAGGGCTCCATCGGCAATGCCAACAAGTCAGATTGGATAGTTGAACGCAATTTTATTAAGTGTGCCCATTTTATACACTTTACCAGATGGTACCAAGAGTGACTTGTGCTATTTCACCTCGATAACGATAACTCGCATTTGACATTCACTGAGCCCTCGATTTCTTCAAAGGAAACGGGGTTACTGTTTTATCGTTTCATCCATACTGCAACGATAGATAGCAACCATTTGACAAAACTAACTGTATTTGGACCCCTTAAAAATATGTCAACACGGCTTGTGAAGCTTGGATGACCAGTCATCCAGGAAAAACTTTAACTATCTACGATATCCCAGCAATTGGGAGAACAGCCTTTCAATCAGCTATGACTCCGTCCAACATTACATTTGGATTTCAAGTGAGCGAATCTGTCCATTCAACCCAGAAATATTTGAGGACTCAGATTTTGGCCCTCCTCCAGAGGCTACACAAACAGCTAGCCAGTGGTGCAATATGCCGGCATCACCAGCCAAAACCTTAATATAATTTTACTGTATCCTTATCACTAATGTTTTTTTGTCGTATTTTCCTTTACTAGTAGAGTGAGTGTAAGTTTACCATATGTTATCAAATATATCCTTTATCCTGATAAGCTTTTGTTAAAGATGTCTATGAAGGAACAGCAATTAGAAATTGATGTACAGAAATAAAGGTTTAGACATTATGGTCAAATTCATCGCTCGAATAGAAAATTTTATAAAAAACTTATACTTCATAATAATTGTAAAAATAATAAACTGTAAAAAGTAGCTACCATCACTGTTCAGAAATTTTTCGTAGCTTAAATATTTTGAAAGTGGCTTGTGGTGATTCTGTGGTACAGCGCGCTGGCTTTCGGTGCTGGGGGTACTTGGATCGAATCCCGGCGTCGCGCCACTAAAATACCTCCGTTTGTGTCATCCCTTCATAGGGGGTAATACTGGTCCACCTATATGGTGCCCCCATAATAAAATAGCCAGCAAACTGCGGTGAATTATAGGCGAAGTGCCTCCGCTAGAAAAAAACACATTTTTTGTTATTATTCTCATTGCTTTGGTAACAAAGAAGCAATAACAAGTATGATTTTTATTTTAGATTGCGAAGTGAATTTGTCAGTACTCAGTTTTTGTGTCAGTCTTTATAATTGTACTTTAAATTCAAAAACCTCTGCGTCCATAAAGATCCCTTGTGTGCTAACTCTGTTCACTTAAACTACCCTTATCCAGGTCTCAGGCTCAATTGTTATGAGGTTATAATTCATTAAACATCCTCTATGTCTAAAATGAAGACGTGCATGTTATAACTGTTTAGTTAATTTCACGTGATAATGAAGTCTAGGGTTTATGTGTTATCGACTGACCATAAATTCAGAGACCTGAAAGTCTATGAAGAGTGCTTGAATATATTGAATTTATTGTGAGTGCTTGAATATATTGAAGAGTGCTTGATATTTGTTTTAGAGCAATCCTTACAGGATAAAGTGACTAAAGAGGATAGATTTAGGCATTTTACAATCGTTCAGTTTATTTTCCATTATTATTTAGTGTTAGGTTCAGTTCTATTCAGTATATGAATTATTCACAAAAATCTATTTTTACAAACAGGACGTGTATATTATATCTCTTGTCGTCCTTATTGGTTAAAGTGATTAAAAGAAGCGAGTATGGTTACTTTGATATCGTCCTTTTTAGAAAAGCAGTTAATTATTGTGGGCCACTTGTCGTAATTTTATCGAGATAAACACAAGGTAACGCAAACCCAAATTTTCTTTCTCTGAATATGAGATTCTAAATCTTAATTATACAAAAATGGAGCGCTAAGCATACCATTCATGTATTGCTCAAACCAAATCAAATCGAATCAATATAAAAAGAAACATGTTAAATTTTCTAATAAGATGTGCAAATAAAAGCATTTTTATAGCTTAAATACGTAAGTAGATAAATCGAGAAAATAAAACTGATATAGATGCTGACAAGCCAATACACTGCAATTTATAATGCGCGTATATAACATTTGTGGAAGCAAGAAAGCAGAAATAGCTAAAGAAAAACTTCCTTCAACAACTTTTGATAGTCATTTGTCTCTTTTAATGGTTTCACTTCTTTTTAGGGACTATATATAAAACGCCTAAAATCTACGATGGGGTTCTACAATTTTGATTTTAATTACTGTAATTTATACAATTCAGAGGTTAATTATCTGCAAGGATTAACTAGCACTAGCTAGCACGCACACACACACACACATATATATATATATATATATAGTACAGTGAGAGAGAAATAGAATAGAAACACAAATGTAATGCAGTTGCTTTGTAATGAAATGAGGTTATAGGGTAAGTGTTCTTATCAAGCGTTGAAGTTATTTTCCTTCTGAAGAAAATAACGGGATGTGTTTATTGGGGTTCAAAACCATGCAATACTTCGTTATTATTCTCTAAGAGAAACAATGTATCGTTTACGGCTGTCTATCAAAAACCTCATAATGACCTAGTGATGAAACCCTCCGATGGAAATTCTGGAATACAATAAAGCATCTAACGTAGTGATTAATTAGTAAGATGATTAGTTATAATCGTAAATACCTTAAATTACTTCCAAACGTACAATATAAACTCTTGTAAAATTCCATCGTGTACATAGCATAGTAAAAAATCTTTGTTGAGCATTTATTAAACAGCATTGGATAAAAAATTTAACTTTTTTTGTTACATAAAACTGTGCTTAAATAAACTGAGTTTACATACATAGTGAAACCAAACTTTGGATTAAACTCTCTCTTCAAAATATCCTGGTTGGATGGGTATAGGGAGTGGAGAATTGTACTTCGAAAACTGATCTGTCGCAGAGAATGTTTTAAATTGTCCTATACTTGATTCCATTATTATGAATGCATTTGCTTCAAATATTCCGAATCCGTGGAAATGAGAAATTGAATTACTACATTTTTCTATGACATTTGGTTTGATTGCTGGGCCAGCTTCTTCAACTTTTGCTACTTGAGGGATAATTTCCCTGGGACCTGCAGTTTAAAGCCGATTTCTGAGGGCTGTAAAATTTCCTGTCAATGTTAAGATTACATACTTTAGGACTAAATACTAGCTCTCTTGGCATCTGGACATGTTGCGTATCTTTTTTCAATGGATCCACTAACCATTCTGTTATTAACTGAAGCAGGACTGTGAAATGAATGTTGTATTTGTCACGGTAAACCTAAATATAAAATAACACTGTCCTTACCCTTTACATATAATTTCATCAACATTATTAAGTTATAATATGAATATGGTACTCTAATATGACGCAGTTAAAGATAATAATAATATTTATTTTTCAATTCTAATGTCAAGAGAACAAATTAAGGCTACACAAAAATATAACTAATGAATGGAAAAATAAAAATCTTTGTCTCTAAATACGGCTTCTCGCTTCCAAATATCGCTCCACTAAAATATATCCCCAAAATTTCCGCAGTGCAACAAGTGGCAGCCATCTATAATAAGTCGGCCTTCGCACAGAGTGACGACAAGACGTCAATCCAAACAAAAAAGATAACGCTGCCAAGCAGTCTTGTCCGACAGATAAAAGAAATAGCTCCACAACACCACGTTGTGGCCAGTCAGGGATATCCAAGTGCTCCAAGAATGCCCAGATCTTAGTTTCGATTCGGTCGGTAATTCTTTTCGATGTCGAATAGAGAGCGTTTTTAAATCAGGCGCTTAACTGTTGATAATAAGAATTCATCGCTAGTAGTCTGCAGAACACTTGCACCTTATTTTGCCAAGCCATCGTCTATCTTACTGTCAAAAATTCCAGAATGACCCGAGATCCATTGGAGCTCTACGAAAATCCCTCTTTGTTCTTAGACACAAATGAAAGTTCGACATTTCATAATATCACTTGAAGGTTTATCATCAGTTGATTCCAAAGAGTGGAGAGCTATTTTAGAGTCAGACTGGATGACAGCTTTTTTTGAATTTGTGCTGTAGCTGGTTAAAATTTAAAATTTGAAGCAGCTTGATAAACATATTTCTGTCGCCGCATCATGTAACACTTTGTAATATATGGTATGTTTTTCACTGCCATTTTGACACTATAACAGTAGTAATTTATGGAGAAAAAGTTGAACTTTAAACTGTACGTGTAACCACATTTAATAAAACTTAAAGTATAAACTGCAATAAATTTATGTATTAAGTATGTATTGATTTGGCTAACGTCATAAAAAATGCTGTTTTGCATAAAAATATATTACTTTACATCGAAAAAATATGTATTACTAGCCTATTTTTATGCTTATGTGTTTATCATTCAAAATATATTTAAATGTATAAATTTTAATAAATTCCAAGTTAGAAAAAATCCCAGACATAGCAAAATGTATCTAGAGGAAATTTGTTAAAAAACTTCTTTATGAAAAATCTATTTTATGAAATTCATAGCGATATTAAATCTCAATATGTATTTGAAAAACATTTTAAATTTGGAACGTGACAACGAATCTTTCAAATTTTTTCTGCGGAAAATAGGAGACAACAAACAAGGAAAAATATCATAGATATAAATCACATTTACTGAAAAAGTGAAAAATGAATTATATGATAGTTTTTCTCCACAGTTGTGTTTTTTTCTGAAAAGCGTATTATCTTGACTCTTTTTTTAGTACTTTTAGAAATATCCGAAAAATCAAATAAGATCGTAAAATATATTAATATCTGTTCAGTTTTAGTATTTGCTTTTGATACAATTTCAATACAATAAAAGAAGTATGACGCATATTTCTTCTTTCATTGCAGAAACTAACAATTAGTTGTTACAAGATTTTTATTTAATTTAAAAACAGCTTAAAATAACAAAATATGTTTAATACATGTTAAACAATTAGCAAAAAGTTTCGCTCAAACCTATATTAATTAATTTTGCTTTGGAAGCAAAAACTTAATGATCAATGACTTGCATTTATAGTGAGACATAAAAATAACAACAGAGAGGTGACTTTGCAGTAATTTTATGTAGATGATGCGTTGATTTTCAAGGTAACTTATCACGCCAAAAATTTTATAAATCTTACCGAGTAAAAGGAGGTCATTTTTTTGTGTTTTTAGCTCATGAAATTTCTCAGTATGATAATACTTGTTAAAATTTAGAAATATTTTTTATCGAAAATCCGTTGCTGTTGATATTTAATATGAAAAGTTTTTATATAGACTGTAAAAACTTGAATCTAGTTATAGATCGTTTATCTCTTTACTTATACTTACGACTTCAATGTATCATTTATTTATGGGAATATTGTTATTACTAATAAAAATTATTTTACATTGACCTTATCTTCCAAAACTAAATCCGATATCAGTTTTCCTATTGAATTTCTATTTTAGAATTTTCTTGTTTAAGTTAATCTAACAAAAGAATTCACCGGTTTCAAATATATGCTCTTAATACATTAAATCAATATTTATACACAGCGCTGGAATAATATATCAGACACATTTGAAAATATAACCTACTTTTAGGAGTTTTGAACGATTATGACGTCTGATTTAGATTCGAGTGATAAATGAGTTATTTAAAAAATGCACATAATATACACTGAGGGATTATTCTTCATATTCTAATAGTACCTAGATAAAATGTATGCTCTACGAGCTAACCAATGTAAGTAATTTCAAATCAGTACTTACATTTGAAATTATTTTGGGTTGACTAGGAAGAGTTGTGAATTTTCTTATAAAATATATTTAAGTTAAAACTACATTTTTGAACACTCGCATTTTTCGAAAACAAAAGAAATGGGATAGACGTTAGAACTTAGAGCGACGATCAGGTATAAATTCACATGATCACTCTAAAACAATATGTGTGAATAGCTGTCGATCTCTGTAAAATAAAATAAATTGCTCAAAACAATGAACAGGATGGACGCATAACGTAGATAGCATAACGCAGTATAATGTAGTTGTTCTATATTTAAGAATTCCCTCATGTATAGAGATTTCTTTCACAGTAATTCTGCAATTATAATGGAAAATATATCTTATTCATGACGTGCAGAATTTAGAGACACTTTATACTCACCGCGTTCAACATGCTTTCATCTAGTAAAATAAAACAGATAGATAATATGTATTTGAAAATTATGTTTAAGCAACTGCAAGGATATTTTAATTATTCTTTAAAGATTATAATATTCGTGATATAGTGATGTATGACTTCATAAAGCGTGGACAGCAAGAACCTAACTACAATATTATAAACGAAATTTCATCAGCGTTATATGTAGGTGGTTTTTGTACATCATCATTATATATGCAAGGAACAATAATTTATAAAACTCGGAATATATATTTTAAAGTATAACAGAGGTACATTTCACTTTTATCTCTCAAATCCATGAATAATAGTGTATTTTTTTATCGGGATCGATTCGTGTTACATAAATATTTCTCTGGTAACTCTTAAACGAGTAAATGACGAAATATTTCAGGAACAAATTTTGACGAATGTATCAAAATAAACTGAGCTAGAAATATTTGAAATAAAATGGAAAATCTTTTGAAATAAGATGAAACAAAAACTACATAGTCTGCAATATATAACTGCGAAAGAACGAGATGAATATGTTGTGATCAGCTTAATGTTACATTGCAGCAATATATGTATCTCTTGTTTTATTTGGGTAAAATATGTTTTAACTAAATCTTTTCTTAACACGCAGTATCTCGTACTATCCTCTGCAGATGTAATTTTTGCTACAGAGAAATACATTCTACAATATGAAATCTACTTCAGTATCAAAACCATGAGTAACATCCATTAAATTTAATTATTTAGTGCTCATATTAAGAATATTTGCATGCCTATTTTTAACCAACGTTTCTACTAGATATGTCTGAACAATTGCTTATAATATATCAGTCTGCATATTTTCCTATTTCATTCTTTATAGAGATGACAAAAATCAGAACTAATTTATCACTTTTACATATTAGATAATGCCACGTATTTATATTTAACTGAAATTGTTCCTCCAAAATATAATTTAATATGTTCCTTTTTCATCACAATTTGCAGCACAAAGAATAAACGGAAAAATCAAACATTTGTACTTTTATCAGCGATAAGGCAAATTGCATCGAACAGGAAACGAGAAAAATATATTTAAGACATCTTGAATAACAAATTAGTCTTCAATAAACAAATATAAAACGTTTCACAATGATATTTTTTTATTGAATTGAGCGTTTACTTTTGAATCGCTGAAGAAGAGTAAAAAGGTCGAGTCAAACAAAAATGCAATGACAGCGATTCATTGAACTAGCTCTTTGAATTCTTTTTAGGAAATTCAAAATGTTAGAAAGACCTTTTCATCGATATTAATGAATTCGTGTGAACCTGGTCCGGGGAGACGAGACGAACACGCTTTGTCATTGTCCTTACAACAAAGGCAAAACTTCTTCATATTATTCTCACTTTTCAGGCTGAAAATGAAATGTAATTTAGGGAAAAGCACTATATTAAATTAATATTTTTTTTGGAAATAGACTAGTACGCAATGAAGTCTTTTATCCATATTTATTTCAACTTGATTTCTCCAAGTATATTTCAAAGAAAATTAAGGATAAATTTTTAAATATTACGGAATTATACATGAGTGTTTGTAAATATATTATGACTATCTTTTATAATCCCTAAAAGTTCAAATAATGGTTTATACAAAAGAGTTAGTTAATTTGAATAACACACCAGCAGTGTAGTAATTATTATTTAAAACTTCTGTTAATCTTACTTTAATTTAATGATAGAAATAAATTATATATAAAAAGTTAATAAAATAGAGTTATATGTGTTTCTATTTACTTTTTTTCGAAGTTTTATTGCAAAAATTGATGAAAACTATAAAATGAAAAGCATATGGAAATTCTCACTTAATATAAACAATAAATTTTTAAATATTACGGAATTATGCATGAGTGTTTGTAAATATATTATGACTATTTTTTATAATCCCTAAAAGTTCAAAAAATGGTTTATACAAAAGAGTTAGTTAATTTGAATAACACACCAGCAGTGTAGTAATTATTATTTAAAATTTCTGTTAATCTTACTTTAATTTAATGATAGATATAAATTATATATAAAAAGGTAATAAAATAGAGTTTTATGTGTTTCTATTTACTTTTTTTCAAAGCTTTATTGCAAAAATTGATGAAACGTATAAAATGAAAAGCATATGGAAATTCTCCCTTAATATAAGCAAAAAATAATTCCCATTAACTCCGTAATTGCATATTCCTCTTAAAATAATGAATCCGCCAGATTTAATTTACATTCAAAGAAGATCAAAAGTAGCAAAGCAACACAATTTTATTTGAAAGCTATTCTTAACATCTGAATAAATTGTTTATCAAATTATTCCGAAATATGCAAAAATTTAAGAATAAAGAAAATCATCATAAAGAAGCATGGTGTGACAACAGAGTGCGTACAACTAAGTAGGAAGACAGAGGATAAAGAACGGGGAGGATATCCAAACCCTCAGTGGATTTCATGATGCAAAGAAATGTCTCAGTTTTTTGTTGAAACTTTAAAAAATAATCATACATATACATTTTGTAGGAACAAAAACTAATCTTAGTATCTGATTACAATTAGCTAGAAATTATTTGTTTAACATATTTTTAAATTAAAACGTTCAGCTGACTTATCTCATCATTTTGATTCATGCAAATAAATGCATTTAGCAGTCTTTATTTACTTATGATTCAAATGTTCCTCACAGATCCATCGCTTCTAGAGCAAATATATCAGAAAATTAAACATAAAAATATAAATGAGAGAAATTAAAATAACAAATCATAAGCATTAATATACAGCATAACACTAGCAGACGTTGAAGTAATGACTCACATGTGAAAAATCTATATAAGTACTATTTTGAACTCAATCTGTTAGTTTTGCGTAAAGCGAATATGTGTACAGGACGCTTCTAAAAGATGCTTCGGTCAGAGTTTCCACGACAGTGGAAAAACATTCGCTGTAAGGGTAGTAACCCTAGTAATATTGAAGAAGAATTATTGGTTTTGCATCAATAACTTTGTAATTAGAAGCTGAACTAGCTTTCGAATTTTTTAACTTTTCAATTATTTTTCTAGAGAAATACTAACAGTAATTCAGTGTCAATTATTCATTTCAAAATCGCTCATGAATCATAAGCAGTATGGACATCTGGAAGGCTTTAAACAGAGGGGAAGAATATTTGCCAAATACTCGAGTGTATTCAATAATCGAAAAATAACATTCCCATGTCTGAAAGATGATGTTGGTAATAATTTATCATTTCTTTTAACTACTATTCTGAACAATTGCTTATTTCTTATCGTATTAACACCATTATGGTTGTATAGTGATGTTTGCGATGTAGGGATGTGGTAGCTCGTATTTAATCGTTTGTTTTCCTACTTTCCTTTTTAGCCGAACAATATGTCATATAAATTCTTCAAAATTTTTAATGACCCTTCAAAATTTATATTGGTCTAATAATGTTGTAGAATTTCATGTTGAAACCTCTCTGTGTTATGAAGAAACACATAAATACAATTGAAATATGTTCTGCTCATTAATAATAAAAATTAAACCTGATAATTGGGCTGCCCATAGAAATATACAGAATCGAAGCTCCTTTAAAACTTATGGCATTCCTACGACGTCAGAAAATATGTTGTCAAGAGAAGACCATGATAAAATTAAATGAATAAATATATTCGTGTATTCCTGTGTTGTCATACCATTGTGAGTTTAATAGCTTATCTTACAAACAAAGGTTGTCAGTTGGACAAGAAGGGTTAAAAAATGATCGTAAAAAGCAAGAATTAAATACTGGTGTGCTAAGGTACAATGAATCCTTCATTTTTGTACCTTAATTTTAAATTAAATTGCCAGATAAAAACGAATTGTGTACTTAGCAATCATGCCTGGGAATGATCTATTTCTTTAAGATAATCTGTGAGAGAGGCACTAAAATTAAAAGAAATACTGGCGTTTTTTTACTCAAATATATGAAATTGTTAGATTATATCTTTAAATTCATCATTAATTTTCAGTTATAAGACCAATAAATTCAAGTAGCAGAATTTCATAAAATGGAAAGAGCATCTACTCTTTTTCTGTTTTTAAATAAACTTAGAATACGTTAATGAAAATATAATTTAAAATTTGCAAAACTGCATAAATTGAAAAAAAACAAATAAATAAAAAATGTAGTTTAACATCATGATATTTATAATTTTAAAAATATAAATAAAATAAGAAAATATCTATATAAATTAAAATATAATTTAACATTAACAAATTACACTCAAGAGCCAAAACATTATGACCACCCCTACATTTTGCAATGAATTCGCCTGGATGACGTGGAAGGCACGTGATCAGATGGAAGTGGTATTTAACTGCTGCTGGAGAGTCTGAAGAATCATTCTTTCACTTACTTCTGTGTGTGATGGGAAAGGCTGCGGATCTAAGCGACTTTGATAGAGAGCAGATTGTAATGGCTCGAATGCTCGGAACAATTATTTCCGAAACTGCACGACTCGTGGGTTGTTCGCGACCTACAGTTGTCAGTAAGTGGATGAATGACGGTGAAACCAGCAGTAGACGACATGGTGTTGGACGTCCACACGCTATCAAAGAAAAAGGTCGTCGGAGACTCTCGCATGGTGAAGCAAAACCGGAGCCAGACAGTGGCTCAGCTGACAGCCCAATACAATGCAGGGCCAAGTAGAATAGTATCGCAGCACACTGCTCAGCGGACACTGTTGGATATGGGGCTACGTAGCAAACGTCCCACTCGTGTGCCTTTGCTGACCAAGCGTCATCGCCAACTGCGCCTGCGCTGGGCCCGGGAACATCGCGACTGGTCCATGGATCAGTGGGAGAGAGTTGCCTGGTCAGATGAATCACGGTTTATAATTCATCACGCCGATGGCCGTGTCAGGATACGCCGTCTTCCAGGCGAACTGTTGCTCCCTCAATGTACAGTAGGTAATACACAGGCCGGTGGTGGCGGTATTATGCTTTGGGGGACGTTCTCTTGGGCGTCTGAGGATCCGTGGTTGTGGTACAGCAGACCATGAATGCTACAGGGTATCTGAACATCATTAAGGACCAGTTGCACCCTTACATGGCCTCTGTTTTTTCAGCTGGAAATGGAATGTTCCAACAGGACAACGCGCCGTGTCACAAGGCTAAAATTGTGTTGGAGTGGTTCCAGGAACATGATGCTGAATTCCAGTTAATGTCCTGGCCGCCTAACTCACCGGATCTCAATCCGATAGAACACATTTGGGATGCCATGGGACGGCATCTCAAAGAACACCAATTCGCAATATCTCGGATTAGCGTGACCGTTGCTTAAACATCTGGTACAATTTGTCTCCGGCCATCTACCAAGGACTTGTGGCATCCATGCCAAGGCGGGTTGAAGCTGTGTTGCGCGCCAAATGTGGGCCAACTCGTTATTGACAGGTGGTCATAATGTTTTGGCTCTTGAGTGTATAATACAATATAACATTTAAACTTTATAATATTGAAAAAAATCTTATGACATCAAAATGAAAAGTAAAGTTACAATCAGTATCACTAAATAAGTAATTCCCTATAAAAAATTTAATAAGCATCATAAAGGAAAGGGCCACAATTTTTTTCGTTCGTAATTATTTCATGTATTGTACGGCTAATCTTAAAAATTAAATGTATTTTTACTTACAAGGAACTCATGTAGGGAATATTCATATTTATTTAAAAATGTACACAGTGTATATGCAGGTAGGTATGCAAGGAATTAGTAAAAAGGGAAATCATACCAAAATTACCATTCAAATATCTGGAATTAACTATAGAATTTGCAATCTAAACATTGCGTTTGAAAAATTCCGGGATTTTAATTTATTTTTTTTATTATAATTCGCTGAAACGGTCGAAATCGAAAATAAAAGTAACCTAGATTCGTATAGTTAAACGTATTGTTATTCAAAATATTTCATTAATAACTCTGAACAGCTGCATGTGTTTCTCAACTAATACTCTGGCTTTTAATAAATGATCTAGTTTGAATAGAGAAGTTCATATAGTTACATTTCAATAATATCTGGAAAAATATTTACCTTGTAATAGATTCTAAACTCATTCTAGTCAGAAATGTGTATTTCCAATATTGTTCCACAGAAACTCCGTAAGCTGAGTATAAAACATACCAAAATATCGATACGGAACTTCGCATTTAAATCCAAAAATGGAAAAAAATCGATATGATGTATGGAAAAATCAATACAATGAAAGATTCTTGAAGTCGACAACTGTTTCGCTGGTGGGAGTATCTTTTTTCACATTTGAAATCATCTTTAGGATTTTTCTGAGATGTCTTGCAAAAGATTACGATTTAGCTACTTTTAAAGCTGAGCTGGCAGAAACATTTTGAACATTTTATTTTTTCCGTGCCATCCAAATATTTCTCGAAAGATTTTCTTGTACTTGAGTTTTAAAGTAAATTCAAAGTTGTTATTAACAAAAAAACATTTACTTACAGAATGGGGAAACCTTATAAAAATGTAAGAGCGTATTAAATAAAGGATGAAATAACAATGTTTAAAATCAAGTTCATGAAATGATAGGGAAAAAGAAGTGTTCGGATTTTTGAGGTATAAATTTTGAGCGAGGAAACTTATTTAAAAATAATAATGTCATGTGAAATTACAACGAACTGTTCCTACGATTTTCTTCTGTTCATTCATTTTTCCCTCAGTGACAAAAGTTGCCAGTATCTGTAGTCGAACATTGAAACTTTTAATTTCTGGATAGATGTCCAGATATTACTCCTTTGGACATATCATAACTTTATTTTGAAGGGCTTACTTTTTTCTGTAATTAAGAAGAATTATGACTATATCTCTTAGCACTATTTTTCTCTAATAATTACACAGGTCTGCAAATTTTTAGTGAACAAATATTTTTTGCAAAGTAGCAATTGACTTTTATGTTTTTTGGTATGCTAATTTTAAATATGTCATTAGTTTTTGTCCATCACGTAACAGTATTTTGAAAATTGCGTTTGGAAAGTTTTGTGTAAAAAATTACTTTAATTCTCATATATATATATTTAGAATCCACATTACTGAGTCAATTACTGTCATTAGTATAAAAGCATATGATTCTGGATATTCAGCAATGGCCGCATAAGTCAAGTTTCTAAGGCTTTGTAGTACCTTTTTCTTTTGTTTTGAATACTCTGTGTGGAAGCAGATCTTCTGAGTGCAATTGTGGCTGTTCTCTATGTAACGACGAGTAGTATAATGCCTTGGTGAAATCTTTCACCGTGTTCCTCACTGACGGCACCAAGATTTTCAGGAAAATAGTCCAGATGACACAACAGGAAATGAACTTTTAAGGTCACAGAACATCCTAATTTTTGAAATTTTCAAGCATACTTTGTACAATTTGTTTTAAGTTGGGATCTTTATAATTTCCCAGATATTTATTAACAACTTCTTTAAAGGAGCTCCAAGCTTCCTTTTCAACCTTTGTCACACATGCTTCAAATTGTTCATCCTTCATAAGTTTTCGAATATCTGGTCCCACAAATACGCCTTCCTTCACTTTGCCTGCAGATAATCCAGGAAATGCATGAAGCAAGTGCTTAAAACACCTACCTTCTTTGTCTAGAGCTTTCACGAATTGTTTTATCAAACCAAGTATTATATGAAGTGGAGGCAGAAGAATTTTTTCTGGGTCAACCAAAGCTTCCTCAATAACATTTTTGCTGCCAATTTCCATTTTCTCTCTTACTGGCCACTCTCTCTGAATCCAATATTGGCTCCTTTCCCTACTGTCCCACTCACAGAGGAAGCATGTATATTTTGCATATCCCCCTTCAAGTCCAAGATGCATGGTAATTACTTTTAAATCCCCGCATATGGTCCATGTGTGATCCTTGTATTTATTATGGCTAAATTTTCGTAGCATTCTTTGTAGTTCACGGAACGTACAACTGGTATTGAAGCATATTTGTTTCCGCTATGTAGTAGCACAGCTTTGAGGCTTCCTTTGCATGAGTCAATGAAGAGACTCCATTCCTGTGCGTCATATTCAATTTGAAACTGTGCCATGAAGCCAGAAATATTGCTGCAATAAACTAAATCAATATTTTCGGAAAAATATGGAAGGAAATCCTTGTCTCGTCTTCCAAACTATGAAACAGAGACGCCAGGTGCCAATAATTTTTTTTTCCATTTATCCTAGAACCTAGTAGTTCTGCGGAATGTTTAGAAAGGCCCAGGTCTCTCACTAAATCATTTAATACACTTAGTGAGAAGAGTTGAGGATCGTTACTTCCTGCTGCATTGAAATCCTCATCAGAGCCATCGTCTTCTTCTTCAGAGTTAGAAGATATATCTTTAAGTTTTTTCTGATGGTTTAGGAATGGGTATTCCAGGACCATGAGGTACGGGACGCAGAGCCGATGGAATGTTTGGGTAAACAATTCCGTTCCTATTTTTGATTTTATCAATTGTTTATTATAAAATAACAAAAAAAAAGTTATATATATATATATATATATATATATATATATATATATATATATATATATATATATATATATATATATATACAGTCGAACCTCCATATATCTAAGTAGCAAAATGTCGGAAAAAAATTCGATATATAGAATTGATCTTAGTTTTATCATAATTCTCCTATAACATTAAAATTAAAGCTAATTTTCGTATACGAAATTCTAATTTATATGCGAATCACATTAAATGAAAGTTAATAACTAAAAAATGAATTAATATGAACGATTTATTGAGTACTATATACCTTTAAAAAAATCCAGGCGGTGGTTACAGTGATCACAGTTACATTCTTTAAAAAAAAAACTACGAATATCTCGCTTAACAGCTAGTTAAAATTGGGAGATTTTATTCTAAAGTGGAATAAAATCTCCCAATATGTCGTGAAAAAAAATTTCTATAAATGGAGATTTTTTCGATATATAGAAACAGTTTTTCTATGTAATGAACATGGAGATTTGCTAAGAGTTCGATATATAGAAAATTTCGATATAGGGAAGTTCGATATATGGAGGTTCGACTGTATATATATATATATATATATATATATATATATATATATATATATATATATATATATATACATCAATGAATTTTAGCGGGCGAACAAAAATAAATTGCATGTTAATTGTATGCTCATAAAAACACAAAGACTGAAAGCAGGAAATTTCATATTGTGAAAAAAAAGTACGTGATGGAATTTTCGGTTATTTTTTATGAAATCAGCGTCCAAAAATTCATCCGAAATAATGCTTAGTTTTAAATATTTCCATCGCAGACCTCTGTTATTTTTCTGTTTGCTAAGTTTCATTTTTTTATTATCATCCCGGGTTTCTATTTTATTATTCCATAGGTGCACTAGTGTGTTCAGGGTTCTAAATTAAATATACGGAACAAAAGACAGTAAAAAGTGTGATTAGAGCCGAGTTCGACTTCATCGCGCTAGTTCCAAACCATGTGATATGACTGAATTCATAAAGCGCACGAAAGAGGCGGAGCTTAAAGCAAAAAATATACATCTATTTCTCACCGTTGCCATTGGACCTTGGTTTCGCACTTGTTACATGTATATTGACATCTCTGAATATTGACATCTTATTGCTCTCTAAATTTTCTATCACATTCCATGATAGACAATGATTCTTTCCGAAGTGGACTGGTTGACTGTATTTTGTCAATCACCACTAAAAATTTAGAGAAATTCCACATTAGGAATTCCTTTTCCACCCCTGTACTCATCTGTTATGCCTTGTTAAGGAGCACAAAACAAGGGTGAAACCTAGGTCCAAGACAATCTGTACGCTGGAGATGTGTGTTTTCCTTCAAGCATCGTGAGTTCTGTTTGATATCTAGCTGGTGCTGTAGTTAGAAGTAAAATCGGTTAAGCTGTTGATCTTCATTATGTTTTATTAGCTAAATCTTCAATAGCTACCTGTTCAGTCAAAATTTAAAGTATCCTAGGTAAAAAATAGGAGCCGAAGTCCTTCTAGCAGCACTGAGTTTACATTTCTGTAAAAACTTGTAAGCTAAATCATCAAATCTGCTGTTATGTGAAACTTTTGACTCGTATCTAGAAGTCAGCTTTTTACTCTTACTCTCTACAGTTTTATTCTGAAATTACCATTAATATGCAAATTTTTATATATATTAAATGCAATATAGTTGAAATTAAAGCATATTTTTCGAAAGATTTATCATTTCTTTAAAAATACAAACTTCAATTTGATTCCAACTTTATCTTTCAGATATATTTACAAGCACGACTTTTTATTTTTCTGTATGAATACATAATATTACATAGAAGATAGCGACAAAGATATGATATAGAAGCGAGGGCAAATGGTTTTCTATTCAGTTTTGCAGTTGTAATCGTGCTGAAATTTAAAGCACTGTAGATCTTTATTAATTCCATATCCCATTAATGATGATCATTAGAAAGTGATATTTAATAACACACTGGATTTTATTCCACGTATTTCATTAATATGTTATGCATTTAATTCATTAACCATTTATAGACGATTATGTATATTAATTAATTGTTATACCATATAGGTTCTAATACATATTCAGTTTCTTTTAAGTATATCAATGTAGGAATTTTCACTTCAAGTTTATAATTTTAATTTTTTAAAGAATTATACTTTCATGTTATGTTATTTGTTATATTTTTATCAATTATTTGAACTTGATAAAACTTCATTGTCTCTTTACTTCTTAGATTTCATAATTAAGAACTAAAATTTCTTTAAAATTTTGTTTTCGAAAATTAGTTTTACACAGACTTGCAGAATCCATGTTCTAAAACTACGAAGAAAAAATGACTGCATAAAAAATGCACTTTTATCTTACTATGAGAAATATTTCTTATTTTGTCTCTAAACATGCGTAAACGAATACGCCGTGTAGTTATAAAAACTTTATAGAATTTTTTTTTAGATTCTTTAATTATCTTTTCATGTTTCAGCGGAAATTAAAAGCGAAGATTTTGAATGCATATTCCTTATATCTCAAAAGCAAATTTTACAAGCACAGCTTTCGCTATATCCTCGAAGTTAACTGCTAAAATAAATTATATGTGCATAACATCAGTTTCTTATTTTTTACTTGAAAAGATAATATCCATCATTCTCTTCCACTTTAAAGAAATACTTAAAAAACACGTACATTTTGTTCAACTAAGAAATTTTTTATCTTGTTCTCCTCCACCATTTTCTTTTCATTTTAGTTAAAATTCATAATTGCACTACTTTAAGACTTTAATTCCCTTGTATGAAGTGAAAAAACATATGGTTTTAATGCTGCACCCCTTTACAGCACTGAAGTTAGAGTGATTAGGTAGATTGAATTTCGTTAACAACTGATATTCAGATTATATAGAGATGGCATATAAATTGTTCTGTAAAATGATGCATTACTCCTAAGAAAGCTAACTTACATCATTTCATGTATGAATAAACTTCGATAAGCCAAGGTAACAGAATTTACGACTCTTGCGTGCTAAGTACCTTTAAAATTGTAAATAAAATTACGGAGATTGAAAGTTTAAATTTGAATCTCTAGATATAAATCTTATTTCTATAAAATATATTCATTTAATTTACTGGAATAAGTAGAAAATACATTATTTTAACTCAAGAAATATCCAAAAGTATACTCATATATCACAGAATCTATTATTTGGTTTGAGATTTATTTTTTATTATTATACAGAGTAGCACACTAAGCTTGTCTAAAGTTTCATAAATGCGCTACTGTCAAGTTTTGCCACTCAACAGTAGTCAAAACAATACTCAAGCTTTCACTCAAGCCTTTTCAAATCCCTCTTGGGATCTTAAAGCAAGTGTTGAAAAGGATATGTTGTTTTCCGCCGTTGTAGTATATTATTTTCTGGCACGCTCATTGTTCGATAAAGTGCCTTTCTAAAATGTACTGTGGAGTTACAGCTAATGATCTAGGCAACCAGTAAAGCGGGCATCCTCTTTCTATCCAATATTTGTGAAGCCACCATTAAAAACAACATAACATTTCAAAGGAAGTCTCTAAATTGGGATGTTTACCAGTGAAACTAAACTTCCCGCCACATTTAGTGTCTCACCCTGCTGATGATCTGAGTAAATCTCCAATCTACGCCCTACGTGCATGCTGACAAAACGTGTTATTAGTTTTGAAATCAACCAATCATAGCAAGCACTGAACCTATAGGTCTAGCAACCGACAACTCGATTGAAGCAACAGTCGGTTTTGACTCTTGCATTAAATTGGTTTTTAGAGTAACAAAACAAGCAAGTACATGATTTAAGGGTTATCGCCTAGATGGTAAAAATGTAAACATATCTTATTGCTTTCAAATGAATCGGAGGAGAGACCCAAAAGAAATTTGGTCTAGGTTAGCAAAAGTTCTAAATGAGCCACTGATCGCTGGACCGGGTGCTCTACTAACCAAGCACATTTCTGGGCTGAACAGGTACATTCCAAAAGTGTCGATTGTTCCATATAAGGGGAAAAAGGCATATTAACAGTCGTCTGTCTTACAAAAAACTTCCAAGGCGTTTTGTTTCCATACTTATATATTGCTACGAATAATACTTGAAGTATTACTTAAATTTTTGTCACTAAACAGTAAGTTTATGTCAATGTCCTTTTTCCTAGCGTAGTTTTTGCTATTTGCAAATGTCACAGTGGTGAAATCCTGCTCTACCGAAAATCATTAACCTTTAGTTTGAAACTTCCATAGCAAAGGTATGTATGCATCGTGTACAAGGGGAATTAAATTCAAGATTAATGAGATTAGTTAAAGGAGAAAGCAATATACGAGCTTATCAGAGAAGATGCAAAGAAAAAGCAGCGACTCGAGCAGCGCACGTGCGAGTATGCAGCAAAAGCAGACAACTTATCATATCGACATCCTAGATCACTGAATGCAGCTTTGTTTAGAGATTCAGATCAGTTTGTGTGAACAATCTATTGAAAGTGAAAGATGAGGTATAGATAACGTTATTTAATACCCATCTTTATATTGCTATAGGGTTTTACATCAGAGGTGTCAAACTCAAAGGCTAACTTGGGCCAAACAAACGAGGTTTAACTATAGGTGGGCCGCAAGAAAAAACCAATATTAATAGAAACGTAGGTTTATTACAGTATATTCAACATAAATATACGCATTTTGTTTAATAATAGCAAAAAAAGAGTATAATTAAAAAAACATTTAGCGAATCCTTCCTATCTTATTATAATTCTGCGTCGGTTATTTTATTATATATTATTGTGTGCCAATATATTGGCAGGGCCGCAAAAATGTTCGTCGCGGGATGCGAGTTTGACACCGCTGTTTTACATTGTTATAGAGCTTGATTTTGTTAAAATGTGCTCCTCATTTAACTTGTGATTGTATAAGAAATTAATTGTTATACATATTCCATTGAACTTAGAAGGTGATCTCACCACTTGTCAATACTGGACACAAACATTGATGTTTTGGACATAGATTTAGAGCAGGGGTCGGCAACGCACTGACCGCTGTTCAAATATATAAATTTTAGATATTTGAATAACAAACGCTCGTAGTTGTAATGAATAATTTTAGTAAAAAAACATTGAAAATCGTATAACCTTAGTAAACAAAATCTGAGACGCCTGCTCTCTATACAGCGTCGCTCCCCCCCGCCCCCCCCCTGTGAATCAGCTTTTTTCCTGCTCTCAAATGGAACTCATTTTGCACGTCGATATATGCTTGTTAATATTTGTTTCCCAATATGAAATACTTAAAATCAATGCACAGATCAAGCCTCGCTGACATTCATTTGCACAAATGCCTGTGAACTGGGAATTCAACTTATTTGCCACATTACAAAGAGTTAACCGCAGATTTGGAATATAAAATATCGCGTTAATTATCAATTTTTAAGATTGTTTTGTTTACATTAAAATTTGAATTTAGGTATTAAAAATGTATGTCACACTAATATTTTCATGTTTAAATATTAACTCCCTTCCTCCTGTTCAACCAGCGGTGTCCGCCGAACTCCCGCATTTCTGAAATATATCCTCCTACTAAAAAAGGTTGCCAACCCATGTTTTAGAGGAAAGTGCAAGTGGTGACTTCACGCGATGTAATTTTGTCCATCCTAAAGATACTGGATCTACCCTCATATAAATCGAAACAAATGGAAGAAAGTTTCAACTCCAAAGCTGGGCTTGTGATTGGGGAATGGATTAGAACTATGAAGGTACGATGCAGGAGCTTATTCTTAGGTCACGTGTTCAACGCCTACCTTTGCGGATGGCTTTCGTCTTCGTCTATGAATTTTCGGATTCGTAAAATTAATAGGATGGCTTTCCGAGTCCTGCCTACAATATTCAGTAGTGAAATATATGCATGTTATGAAAATGTATTAATTGTATAAGAGAGTAGTTGAAACTCTAATTATTTAAACCAGGGGTGGCCAACCCACGGCACGCGTGCCACAGTGTGGCACGGCCGCTTTTTAACAGTGGCACGCGGAGACTTATAGAAAAATTAAGAAATTTGAAAAAATAATAATTTGTCAAAATCTGTAAAAACCCTACTCATACGCTACTGAAATTAACAGCGCAGGAATATATGCACCTTTTAGCCTATAACAGCTACCCTATAACAGCGCACCTTTTTATATCTTTTGTATGTTGGAAAAGTTGGAAGTGGCACGCATAATATTTTTTTTGCAGATAGTGACACTCTTCGCAAAAAGGTTGGCTACCCCTGATTTAAACAGATGACAATATATTCGTTTTCTTAGAATTTAATTTTCTTAAAACATAATCATTAGATTTCTTTAACAGATATTTATAAGCGATGAAACGTTGCAAAGAATGTTTTCTTTTATAGGAAACAAAAAAAAAAATTGAAAAGCAACGAATACTTTTTTCATTATTAATTTTTTTTCAACTCTTATGTACTTCCTCATTAACTTTTATTATTTTCCCTTCATTACTTGATAAATAAATATGATTGAAAAGGAGAAACAAGATTGAAATTTTAATGAAGGAACTTAGTTTTGCCGACGTTTCCCATCTTATTGAGAACACTCTGATTAGTTTATCTTTTACAAGCTTAATACTCAGAGATTTAGAACAGTTTAATTTATTTCTTATTAATATCCTTCTTAACGAGTTAAAAATTGCTTGATTAATTGCTTCAATTGCTTAAAGTATCATTTACTTTAATGAAATTCTTAAGAATAAGTGTTTAAGGGTAATCCACTGAACAATTAATTGTGAATGGATGACGTTAGAGTATCACAAAATTAATTCGCTATTACATTCCAGTTTCCTGTGTCGCTTAAATATTCTTTATTTATAGAAATTTCTACCTGGACAGGTTGGTTTTATAAATTAATTCCTTGTGTCTACAAAAAATATTGCTGCAGTCATCTCAGTTTCCTTTAAATGATTTGTTCATTGTAATGTAAACACTTTCATTTATTCATTTGTGGTGATTTAAATGAACTCGTATTTCAGATAATTAATTAATTAATGAAATATTGTGGTGAAGGCAGATTATTAAGTATTCTCGTTTCGTAGTTGAAATATACCATAACGAATCACTAAAGGGAAATCTTAATACATTGAGTAGCTCATCGATCTTTACTATTAATTAAGTGATTCAATAGTATCGTACAATTAAATTCATTAGTCGTTTAAGTATACACTGTAGCGTCTTGGGCCTTTTCGGGGAAAAGTCCCAAAGTGCACCCCCCCCCCCTGCAGCTGGGAAGCGGAGAGAGATACAGGGTGGGGAGTCTGCCGGAGAGTGTGGCTGTTAGCCCAGTAGCTGGGTTCAAATAAATGGCCTTACCGTACAAAAGATCGGGTATTAGATTTTTTTCCTACTTGTATATCTTTTTTCCAGTAGTGAAAAACCAAGTTTTTCAATTCGAAAGACCTCGGCGGAATTTTCTATGGCCTAAAAACAACGAAATTTTTTGACTTTTTTTGGTTTTGTTTTCAAATATCTCGGCAATGGTTGGATCTAGTGTCGTATTGCCCGTCCATTTTAATTATAGGGCATGATTATTTGGTGGTAGTACAAAGATTATATAACAAGGGGGATTTGGGTGCGTTGTGTTATAATTATTTTATTTTGCTACCCAAGGCTCTGGACGCAATTAGCAATTAACGAACAAATTTTTAAACCAGTTGGATCTGCTACATCAACCTTGCTCTACATTAAAAAAAAACACCCAGCAGATAAATAATTACTGAAACAAGGTTTAAAACAAAATAAACTTATTTATTTACAATTTGCCCTAATATTTACATCTCATCTCATCAAATTTTAATTTATATCATAGCTGCTCTGTTCACTATCAACAGGGTTCAATTTAGTTTGACTTCTGATTCAGAGAGCGTAAATACATACTACACAAAATTCTAAAAGTTCCTATCCAAATTAAAAACACGATATCTTCAAATATGTGAAACTCACACTAACTATCAAAAGGCAAACGCAGTATCTGAACTAAACAAAATCAAATAAAAACACTCACGTCTTTCAGCTGAGAGCGACTTTCGGGTTCTGTGATAACACTGGTAGGGACTCTTTCCGTGACGTCAGTTTGCACTGTGTAGGTTCTCTTTAGTTTGATGGGTGACTCCTCCATGCTGGGGTTAGCTTTAACTGTAGGCGTACTGGAGGCAATCTTCTCTGTTATCCCTCTCTTTATTTCGGATTCGGGCTCAGCTATCACTCGTTTCTCCACACGTGCTTTCTTTCTCGGGAAAGGATCCACCGAGCTCCGTCGCATCAAACCCCCTTAATTTTATTTTTGCTCAGGGAATATTCCACCGGACTCTTGGGGCAATCAAAAAGAGGCAGTTTATTTTTCAGCCGACCAAGGAAGGCCTCCTGGACTCCGACTGACTGACTTCCTTCTCGAAAACCCTCTTCCAAATTGTTTTATTCCTAAACGTTCCCGCCTCCGGAATCACTTCACTAGCCATTCAGGAAACTCTCGACTTTTTTATTTGTTAAGTCCCAACACCTACAAGCCTCTCATTTGCTGCCCTCATTCGTGATCAAAAACGCCTCTCTTACGCAATATTCCAAACAGCTGACCGACCACCCTCAATACAAACCGCTAACCCTCGTGGTGTACCAACGAACCCCGCTATCAATCTCCCACAAAGTGTCATTGTTGCATAATGTCACAAGTGGTGCCATCCACAGCTAATCTGCATCTGGAATCACAGACCCCACATACGCTAGGCTCATAAAACTTTCGTAAATTGGCTAACGTCGCCGACAAACGCCATGCCCTATAGTCACGTCGGCATCAAAGTCGTTACAGACCTTACACACAAAATGTAATGAATCAAGCTTTCAAACTGTTTATTTTCTCTTAAAATATTAATTTTAATTTTTTTTAAAGCGCTTCATTACATCTAGAGCTTAGATTGAAATTAAAATCTTAAAGAAGACAAAATTTTGAACAAATCTTACGTTTACATCTTTTTTCTAAACAGCTACAGCTTCAGGAAAATGGTATATTTTATTCAACTTGTCGAGAAAGACGCAAAACTTACTTTATTAACACTCCTCACGTTTATTGTTCTTGTGTTTGACCTGTCCGAATCGGGTTGGGTCCGAAGCGTTGGGGGAGGATTCTATTTTTAGAAACCTTCCCCAGCGTGGGGAATTTTTTATTTCGTTTGTATTGGTCTTTACATGTCTTTACTTGTCTCGTGATCTGTTTATCTCTGGATTGTTTCGGACTAATCGCGTCATTCTTGGGATATTCTTTTGCTCGGTACAGTGTTATAACGTGTTTATTCTATTTTAATAATAGTTAAAAGTGATTTTTAGTAGTTAATTATTATAGTTTTGTAGGGTTCGCGTGTTGCTCAGATGCAAATTTCTGATAGCTGCTCAGTGCAGGCCAGTCGAAGTGAGTTCGGAGCAGGTGTCTGGTCTATTTAAGTGACACACGCTGAGTTGGCAAGAGCCCAAGAAGGGAGTGGAGATTTGTACGGTAGTGCGTTACGCTATTAGTAGAGATACGAAAGAGTCGAGAAAAGTTAGATTGAAGGTGATAGCGGTATTTAACTGATAGAGCACGTATTAGTATTTAGCCTAGGTGGCTGCACAAGTTCGATAGTTATTTCAGAGCCCGATGGTTACGGGTATTGTTAGTGAACATATATTCTGCCTGAAAGGGTTCGTTACGACTTTAAAGTTCAGTTTCTTAGTACCACAAGTTGCGGTACTGTTGCGTTATTATTTGAAGCCCCAAGTCGGTCTATGTTAGTCTACCTCTACGTAGAAAATAAAGGAATTATTTATATTTATGCCTATTACTTTATAGTGTGCCTGGACCGTTAGAGGATTCACAGGGTAAATAAGAAACAGAACCATATAGTTTATATAGTTAATTATTATTATCATAGTGTGAGCCTCGGAGTTTTTTTTCCGTAGACAAGCGGTGCGAGAATGCACTGTTGCGGACCGAGGGCCTGAAATTTTCTCTCGCGGCTCCCTGTTTACGAGTCCTAGTGACTGTTGGAGAGATACATCTCTGTTGAGAGGCTTGTGAAAGATATTTTGTTCCTATAAAATCTCTCGTATTCAGACGAGCATAGACTCCCTGCCTTGTACATAGTGTACATATTGTATTTGTTAAATACAAGCTCTGTGTGGTATAATTGTCTCTCGTGTGTCTCATTTTCCCCCGAGGACGTTAAAACACCCATACCTCGCTTTACGGCCTAGATACGTTAAGGAAAAGTTGGCCGTAAAGCGAAAAGCCGTATAACGAATTACTTATTTTGATACACACCCATACAAATTTAATTGGCTCTGTTCCAATTTTTTATAAATAATATAGTTTTTAGTTCATAAAATATTTTATTCTTTTTACTTCCTATAAAAATGCTTACATAAAAATAAAGTACAAAACAATGTAATAATAAACAGAAATTAAAAAATAGACATATAAACAAAAGCAAAAGAAATGATATGCACATATGTATAGATATACTAAAACCTCTAAAATAAAATGTTTAAAAACTGTTTTAATGTGATGATGAACATTAACATGAAGAAACGCTAAGCTATAATATGCTGGCATCATCACTTTCCGCTGTTGTGGCCGTATAACGAAACATTGTGGGCCGTAAATCGAAAAAGTGCCGTAATTAAAAAAGGCCGTTATAGCGAAATGCCTTATGAAGAGCGGCCGTATAGCGAGGTATAGGTGTACTGGGAAATAAGCAAAATCTAGAGTTTCTTATCTCACAGGACGTCAATCGTTTCAAATCATATTTAAATCTAGATGAAATTTGTTACATTCATCGTGTTAGAGATGTAGACTTATTTCCTACCACTTTATTTTACATGAAACAAATCTTTAAACAGCAATCGAGTGGGTCACGTTATTGGGTGGATAGTCACAAGCTACAACCGGGTGGGTCCGAGTTCGAATCCCAAGTCATTGTCTATCTTGTGATGTTCCCTCATCGGGACCAATATTGGATCACATATCGCCCACTCTTTTCAACAACGTCATATCTCAAAAATCTACGATTTTTAGTTATGCCAGTTATCAGAATGCCCTAAAAGAGTAGTATATCACTGCAATATCATCATATGTCACCACTTAATATTTAGCCGCTGGAGAGCAGAATTAATAAGGATTTTTAATACATTTGATTCTACTTTTAACCTTTAAAATCACTCTCCTGAAGAATCACGTTTCTTGAGATATGACGTTGTTGAAAGGAGTGAGCGAATATGATGTGCCCGTAATAAAACAGCCAGTACAAATAGCGATGAATGTGGGCGTATAGCCTCAATACGTTTCTTCAGCTGTGGGATAAGAAGAACAACTGACAACTTCTAATCGACAGCTTACTAACGCATATGCATTCAATAAAGCATTGAACGCTAATGACGAAGCTAGGTCGAAACTATATTGGGTGTGGCACAACATAGAACGGGATTATTTTGCCATTCATTGCAGTGCCAATATTTTGAGGTACTCGACGTTAAATTTAAAATTAGAGAAATACCGGGTATCCTCAAACTGTGCTGTGGTATCTCGATTACTCAAAGTAAAATATAAGGAATTATTTCTTCTTCCTGATAAGTTTCGAGATGAGAAATGATGAATGTTGCTTATGATGATAAATTGACATTTTAGTGAATCTTTTCCCCTTCTTCGTTTAAAACAGATAATCCGCGCACGTACATGTCGGCTTGTTACGCTCGATAGGCTGGTGTGCTAGTCGTCATAACTGAAGTCTGCATGTTCGGATTCCACAGCAGGCAGAAATATCAGTCAGTAGTCATTCGGATTCGTAGGTCTCATTTAATTCTAAGGTACCGATCAGTTTAATACTCCTGTTGGCTAAGATTAACCACAGATAAACATTACATCTCGGAAAATTGGGAATTTACTGATGTAGAGTTAGTTGGTTTGGTTTAGATAGCTACAGTCAACGTTTTGCTACACAAGGGCTAATTTGACCGGGACCTACAGTTTAAAGCCGATTCCGAACGGCTACAAACACCCATGCCATGGGACTCGAACCTAGAGGATCTGAACCAAATGCCAGCGCCCTAGTCATTCGACCAACACCTGACTAAATGTATAGTTAGATTAGGAAACAAAGAAATGTGCAGAGTTATCAGTTATAGTTTTAAGAGAAGCCTTACAAATTCTCTCCCATCGAAAAATAGCTTCTAACATTACTGGCGGTGTTATTAAATCAAGATAATGCCCTATATTATACCTAATGATCAAAACAATATTAATTATTTATAGTTATTTGAATTATATTTTTTTATTTTTTGATCGAAACAATTCGAGTTATAGAGATGCATTTTAAAAATTTCAAAAATACTACGCAGTAAACCGGAATAATCTAATTGCAGTTATATTATAATTTGGTACTCTGTCACGTAATTACTGAAAACCCATAAAGTGTTGCATATGAGAAAGCTTGTGGCTTGACAGGAAGCCAGTAAAGAATAAATATTTGAATACATTTTAAAGTAAGGAATTTACTACTCTTGCAAATCTAAAGAGCACAATGAAACGAAAGAAAATTAATATCATGAAAATAGTTAATCACATTTTGAGAATTATCTCTGCATGTAATATTTTTATAGTCTTATGCATCGCGAGGTTTTCCCGTTTATTGCAAAACCTGGATCACCCGAGCTTTCATTTTTAAATTAAAGAATACTAGCAGTGTTAAGTCACTGTACTTTTATCTCTATATTTGGATAATCGTCATTAGTACTTTCATATATTTTATGTGACTTCTAGTGCTGAATAAATTCTTCAACGAATAGTTTTCCTTTACAAATACATGTAAGGCTATCCACACGTACGTAATGAACATCACTTATGTAATTTAGAGAGAATAAACAACTTGAATTATTTATTCGGTCTTATATCTCATGTTCTTGAACATTCTTCTAATTTAAGCAATTTCCATGGTCTTTGCCTATACCAATATAAAGTGTGTTACCTTAAGTTCTGTATTTAATGTTGTTATACACATTGTAACTCAATATAGAGACCGTATTCATTATTGTCGAGTTTCTAGAATTTTTAATATAAGCAATTTATGCTTAGCCTTGAGACACAATAAAAGAGAAAGTGCTTTAGGAGAAAAGTGTTTTTACTTAAACAGTATATTTTTCTTTACTCGATATAACAAACTTTGGACTGATATATGTTAATTTGAGACTGACTACGGCTGATTAAACAAGTGAATTTCTAAAGAAACTTTAGAATTTATTTTTTTTCTTGTGATACAAGCTTTTCAATTTTCCTGTGCGGGAAGATATTAAATATAAAAGAATAGGTTCAAATAAATTCATTGTCTACAAAATATTTGGAACGTGAAGCAATATTTTACAGATCGTGCTCCAGAAATGTATTAAGTTATTTTATTTCAGCACATTGTTAGGTTAATATGCCTGAGGCTTTATGGTCACTTGGAAGGACTGTCTTCAAATAAGTTTGTCAGATCTAAGTTACAAGTTTTTTCATACGTATTATTACTATTTTTATTATATTATAATGGGGTCTGAAACACATACTGACAGCTAACTGGGATTTTATTAATAATATTATTTTAGCCATCAGTGGATAATTTTTTTGACTGTTTGAATAATTAAAAAAGAGGACATAGATAAAAAAAAATTTTCGATCTTAGCCACGCTCATTTCGATCTTAGCCACGTTTTAAATTTTGCTAATGAACATCAAAACTTGTCGTGTATCCAAAAGTAGAGAAAGAATAACTCTGCTTCTCAAAATAATTTTACTTTTAATACAAAAATCTCCGGAATAGGAAATTTCAAGAGTATATACGGAAGCAGCTTCTACATCGAACGCTATGAATGTGATTCTCCTATGTTAATCATCGCTTTTCTTCTCTGTTTTGCACAGTTTCGAGTAAAAAATGTGCATAGTGATTTCTTTAATATCCTTTTTATTTTGGAAACTATTTCGAGATTCATTCAAAATATAATACGTCCTTTCAAGAGTGGAAGAATGGCTTAATAGTCAAAGGCAGACAAAACATATGTAAAATAAACACGTTAGTCCATCCTTATGCGCTGCTGGATGAAAATCCCAACATTGTATTCGTTAGCCACAAAATACTTATCTTTGAAGCTTAACGAAGGAATTGAAATTGTGATCAAACTTAGTATAGTTGTGGTGGCAGTTGTACTGCCTATGGTTCCTTTTGTTGCATGGGGATAATCAGGTACACCCAATAATCAGGAGAATTTGCACAACTATTTTTTTCTTATTTACAGTTAAGGCTGCTGTGTACTAAGAAACTAATAGTATTTCCCGTTTCCTTTTCTTGCAGACTCTTGTGGTGGGAGAAGTCCAGTTGACAGTTTAAGAATTCCACCCCCCTTAGGATTGACATTTTGAGGGATTGTAATTGTTCACTCTCTATAGGGGGGGGGGGGTTAAGTGCTGCCCCTAAATGTTTTATTTAAAATATATTTTTGTAAACTATTTACAGATACATAAATGCTGATAATCCAATAAAATTGGTATTGTCAGATAGCCTGAACTTTTCTGCAAAGCGCTAAAAGATTCATTTTATAAATTTCGTCCACCGAAAGAATTTATGAGCGTTTAAAACACACTATACCAGATTTTCCCCCGAATAATTTAAATTTTGAAATATTAATTGCATTTAAAAAAAAAAACGAATAAGGTACACAAATGTAAAATTTCTTTCTCTATGACGGAGTACTATTTTTTTTTCTTTAAATCTTTGAATCCAAGTCGGCAATCCGTGGACAAATTTTCTCCATAGGTTAACATTGAGGTGAGCGAATCCAATGGGGTTAGTACATAGCAGCCTTAAACATAAAACTAGTTGGTACCCGTCAAAACATGACGGTTAGGTAGTAAATAAAAGCACTAATTTTCAAATTATGCTCAACACATCATTCCCAAATGTTGAAAATCATAATAATGCGCAGACAGAAATTAATGTGTTTAAGCGGCCTGGTGCTTAGTGAGTATCTAAAGCCAAATTTAAAAATGTCACTGAGCATGCGCAGAAAGCAATTTTTTTTAAAATTTTAAATTATCACTTATTAAACAACGCGAAATAAACAATTTCCACCAGGTTTAATCTTATATTTCACAAACATAATTATCATAAAAATAAAAATGGCAGAGAAAGAGAGAGAGATCTAGAAGGACTCCTCGGAATAAACGTGTTTATCATTAAAACATGTCACTGAGCATACGCAGAAACATTGAGTTTCTAATGCCAGATTTAAACATCCCACTGAGAATGCGCAGAAATAAATTTTTAATTGTAAATTATTGCTAATTAGCAGAAATTGCGGTTACAAAAACCAAATTTGACAAATCTACAGATTACAATCTTTCTTTTAAGACCAAAATGAAGTACTACATTGATGCAGTATTTTCTCTCCCGGACTGCCCCAAAAGTCGGCTTAGCAACTTAAATATATAGATTATAGACCAATTAATTTGAGCTGGACATGCCAGCTGTCTCGGTAGACCTGCCACAATTCAGTTCTCCCTTCTTAGCCTTCTCACGTTCGAGCTCTCGGAGGCGTCTAGGTGTCCAAGGGGTGGCAAGCCAAACCTTCCAAGCAAAGGTTCACTTGACGTCATTTGAGGGTCCAGTCTGGCTACAATTACCAACAGACAAAACTGCAAGACACGCCTTCACCGCTGACAGTAGTGATATAAAGCCATCATAAATTACTGCCGAAGAAATAAATGTGGATTGTTATCACAGCTGACTCTCTGCAGAAGATTATAGGAGATCTTTCAAAATGACTCATACTGCAATAAAACTGACATCCCATTAAAAATACTGTGGTAACTTTTTTTACTTTTGTTGAATGAGTTAAAGTTAGTTAAGAAAAGGACCATTAAACCTATGTAAATATGTATTTATAATATGAAAGGAACTGTCTCGATTGCTACACATCATCAGACCTATACGATCAGGATTGTATTGATTCACCAACGATTAGGTACTAATGAGGCATTTACTCAAAACAAGACAAGCAGTATTCCTTTTACCATGAATGCATCGTGAATCAAAATAAAAATATACCCAAGATTACCGGAGTGTACTAAAACACACAGACGTGCATACCAAACAGTGCTAAAACTGAACTAACCCCTTTGGTGAGAATCCACGCTGGTTCACCACGGGTTGTAACTATGGAAATATGGCCGTTGACGTTATTTTTTATTATCAAATATAAGTGGGATAAATACTCATGTAGTGTATCAGCGATACAATAATAGTGGAAATATTGATCAAGGAGGTTTCTCTGAAACGTTTGAACCATCGGTAAGTGACAACACGTGCAGTGGTTAATTAAGAGGATATTGTAGCGTACTGGAAGTATGGTCTTAGTTTTTCCCAAGACCCCACAGAGTGCTTGAAACACAGCTGCGTGTTATCGGGGAAAGTTTTGCCAGTTTCCACCGGTTTTGAACACGTGAAGGGGGGTTTAAAAACATTTTCCCACAGATGCAGACACTAAAGCTGTCGTCCTAGCGATTCTGGAATGTAATAAAGTTTCGGCGTTACGAAGAAACTGTCACCAACGATTGCCGACCCCCTCTCTGAGAGAGTCGCCGCACAGAATCCTCCTTGGGTGGACGTGTTTTTTTTAAGCTCCAGTGTTGGGACTGTATGGGTCCGGGAGCGTGCATTGTAGATCTGCACAGAGTTAAATTGAATATGTTGTAACCTTAAATGTTAAATTTTTTTTGCTTGTAAATAAATTTCCTCTTTAAGTTTCTGTTTTAAAAATTGGGTTCGCATTTTATTTAGGACTCTGTCTTTCTTTGTTATGGATCCCATAGTAGTAATTTTTAGCAACGCCTCAGAGAATAGCCTTAACCATTCACCATGACGCCACAATATTATTGACAGACGAGCTATAATTTACCAATACATATTTTGAAGCCTGAAAAGGAAATTAAAGAAGTTATAAGGTAGTTGTAGAATAAAATTATTTAAAATAAGGTCAAAGAAATGTTAACGCTCGACGAAAAGAAATATGAAACAGTAAAGAGTAATCTTTATATTTTCAAGATAAGTAGAAAGAATAAATGAGTTATTTATTGAGTAAGAAAAATTTACAACTTGAAACTTAAAGAATTTTTGCTATTTCAAATCTGTTTAAAAATATAGATATTACTTGAACACTTATTTATCATTTTTGAATTTATTATGCAGTGGTTTAAGATCCTTCCAATACGTGACAACAATAAGGGGAATTCAATACGTGATTTTGAATATTGTCATATATATCATTTTTATCTCTCTTCTTTATATGTTGAATAAAATTGTCAAAAATATGCATCGACAGGTTTCACCTACTCTGTGCTGGTTTATGTTTAGATCGGAAATCATATTTTGATGGTTTTATTTTTATCGATATTTAAAAGAATGTTGTATGTATTCTCCCATTAAAAGTTAATTCTAAAATTTCTCGATAAATGTTCTTCAAAATGCTGTTATGTGTACGTCTAAGCCATAGTTTGTAATTCAGTATTTCAGTCATTCTAAGTATGCTCAGTCACTATATTTTGAAATCTAAATACTCATAACATAAAAAGATAAATTTGAAGATGATGGCATTATTCAGGAAATACACGATCCCAATACAAGTCTGAGCAATAGAGACAAACTATTATTATAAAAATGTTTTATGGGGATAAACATTATTAGAGAATTTGAACTCGTTGTTAAAAATTTCAAATCAAGATTATATATTTTAGAAACACAGTACCGATAACTTCTAGGAGAACAAATAGTATCCTTTTATATGGCGAAGTATAAATTTTATGTTTTCGTCAACAAGTCGTATCTAATTATTTGCTTATCCTTAGCACATGTCTGATCCAGGAAAATGACATTTTATCGGTGAAACAAGTAGTTCCGCACCCAAATACTGCATTCTAAAAATTTCTTAAGAGGCGCAACAATATTCTTAATGGATCTTATTTAAATTAAAATATTTTAATTAGATTGTTAATGCATAATGAAAATATTTTAATTAGGTTGTTAATGAATCTTATTTAAATTAAAATATTTTAATCTGAAGTTATGTATACATACATGATGATATAAGTAAGCAGTTACAACGACAACTATGCAAAGATATTTTATCAAGCCTGAACATACACACATAGTTGTATCCGTGCGGGTGTATTTATTTCTTTTTCTTCCTAACACTGCGGGTACTTTGTCCTGAGGACAGTAACCCATCTACACTGTGAATTATTAGAAATTTATTTTAAAAGCACAAGGGATCCAATACTGCTAACTATGAAAAGACAGCATAGGAACATCTAGGTTGTCTGGGATTAGAATCCGAGCCTTTTGCAGGAAAGATCAAAACGCTAATATATGCATATATATAAACAAAATTAATATTATAGATAGGAAAGATCGGATGGGAAAAATATAAAAATTAAAAATTCGATAACAAAAAATATGAATGAAAAAACACATCTAATTGCGTACCTATCCATTTATTTGAAAAAAACAGAAACCCGAAAGTGTGGGTAGCAAGAGAGACACATATACAAGAAAATTTCACACTTACATTTTTTTCTTCCCCTATTCATTATCTGACACTTATCCGTGGTACCAAAGACCGCATTACTTATGGCCTACTCATTACTTCTGTTGGAACCACTGGGCGCTTACATGTCCCCAGAATATTTCACGGGAGGCACGTATGGTGTATATGTATATATATATATA
>OU015501.1:136285910-136435910 GCA_907164885.2 Dolomedes plantarius
AAAATAAATCCTAAACGCGTCTTTAACAAAAACAAACCCGAATCCAATTTGACAGATTTATCCATAAACAAGAACCCCACAACATCGGCTCCCAAGAGCAAATTTATTTCGCAATCGCCTGTCGCTAAATCCGACAAAGTAATCCCTTTTTATACAACTCATCTATAACCGTAGAACTGCTGATTTTGGCACATTGCCACAAATTCTCTTTTCCGAGAGAGCTTCAACGGTCAATGAGAATGAGTCATCTAAAGAACTGACAAGTATTTTATAAACATCGTGTATCTGACTCTGCGTTTCTCTCCCCCCAAATAACATATGCTGCATTTTAATTTTGTTATTTGACTCCAAACCCAGTTTCTCGATTGCATGCTGGAAATATAAGAATACTGAGAACCGCTATCAATCAGAGCTCGAAATGTTCTTCTCTGTCATTCACACTTACTTTTACAATTAAAGTCATTAGAAAAATGTTATGCTTAACACAACTGTTAGACAATGAATTAGTTTCGATGACATCAGTTTTACTACTTTCTTTAGGATGATCACACATTAAATAATGGTGCGGCTTGGCACAATATAAACAAGAATTTTTAACTTTACAGAATTTAGAAAAGTGTGAGACAGAGAAACATGAAAAACAGGCTCTATTTTCAATAAACATTTTCTCTTTTCATCCAAAGACATTTTTCTAGCTTCAAAACAGTCCTTGGAAGGATGTTTCTTACTACAAAAGACACATAATAAATTTCTCTTACCCGGGTTGCTCCTAATGTCAGTGCTTACCAATGACGCAGCAGTGGGGTAATTATCCATTTTGTTCACTGTTTCTTTTCTCTTTAAGTAAGAAGAAGATGCAAAGCCTGTTCGAGCTAGCTCGACCATTTCTTCTCCTTTCACTTCTTGTTTCAGAAAATTCATCAGATTCTCCAGGGAACGATTTTCAGCTTCAGGCACTAGTTTCATGTTTCTTGCTTCTTTCCCAAGCTAGCAATGTCTCTTCTGGCAAACAGGATTCCACTAAAGGACTTAGAAAATCGCCGTACTTCTCTTGCGTCCGTCCTAGACTCTCAAGAGCACGTATCTTTGCTTCCAACTCGTCATACAATGTCGGAAGATCTGTTTTTGCGCGTCCGGTGACAGCATTTTTCATAACCATGGTCAGTAGGTCACGAACATAAATTTGTACCAACAAATCATCGCGCCCAAATCTCTCTTTAAGCTGGGATATCGCCTTGGGATAATTCTCCGCCGTTGCAGGGAAACTCTCCACCACTCGAGCTGCTTTTGATTTCGGAACAACAGCTTGCAGGAGGTACTGGAATTTATCTTCATTAGGGATACCTGTATCCTCGTGAATTTTACTAAACTGGCTCCAGAACGTTAAATATTCCTTTACATCCCCATTAAACTTCTTCAGCTCTATTTTTGGTAGCTTGAATTTTCTCGTTTCAAAGCATTCTTTCGTTTTCGGTTCTTTCAAAGAGAGCTGTTCGATTTGCGAGCATAGTTCGGAAAACTTATCTCTATATTCTTCGGCAGACAGAAAATCTTTTTCATACACATTCTCGGCGTCTTTACCTTTCAAAATAAGGTTCGTAATGTCTGTTTGGCACGTCTCGAGGCGCGTAAATTTATCGCCAATTTGCGATTTCAAAACCGAAAGTTCCTTAACATCAGGATTTTCTTCTGAAAGCTCAGCCTCAATTTTGTTCACACAGGCAGTAAACGACGCACGAAGCGCTTTCCGTTGTGTTTTAAGCTGTGTCACATCCATTTCAGGCTCAAATTAATCAACTAGCTGCCGAAAATGGTCCCTGTTCGGGCGCCAGAAAATATGTAGCGTCACGCTCAGTAACGGAACAACTCAAAATATTGATGCAGGGCTGACATCTACCCGATGTCGTATCTCGACAGATTAATTAAATCTACTGAATAAAACACGGGATGTGACACATAAAGAACATTTACTGAAGCACACAAAAAAACACAACTACATAGACGAAAGTTACAAGATCAAAAGGCTGAAAAGTAAGAGCATCAACATCTGACGTCAGCTCGCGCTGCTCCTGATTGGCTGGTGAGGCGCTGCCATTCGCAACAACTCACTTACGTTAATTTTCGTAAGTATTCGGGTGTTCAAGGTAGATGACATTTTGTTAATAAATGAATGTTTCAATTACGAATATTACACTTTTTATATTCAAAAATCAGTATCTCTCATGAGAAATCATTCACATAATTTTATCAACATTTGAATCAATTTTTAACTAGCGCGCTGAAAAAGTGATTTAAAAGTATTAATTAAAAATGATTTAAAACCTCATGGTTGGCAACCATTTTGACAGAAGATGTTGTTTTAAGAGGCTTCAAGACAGACATTTTCCTTTTTTACATGCATTTCGTAAGGATTTCATTTTCTTCTAAAAAGTGTTATCTTTTAAGTCTGTTATACAAATAAAAAACCCTTAAACATTAAAATTCTAAATCGTAACGTTTAGAATTCATATTTTTAATCCATTCAGTTTTTGATACATCTGATCAAATAATAGCTCTATTTTCAAAATGTTTTACATTTTTGCACGTAAGAAAGGTCTCTAAATTGTTTGTACTTAGTGTTTATAAAAAAAATCAGTCACTTTCATGGGATAACAAATCTTTTTTAGGGTAATTTTTGCTTCGAAAAAAATATTATCAGGATTTTTAGCTTAAATCACAAATCCTGAAGTCTGGCAGAAATTGATAAATAGAACTCTGGACAATGGTGTAAACGTATAAGGATTTTTAGATAAATCCTTTCAAAAATTGCAAACCATGAAAATTTTCATCTTGAAATTGATTAAATTAAAGTACAGATGTAAAGTAACGTACGTATTGAGATTACTTATGATTATGAAAATTTAGGATTCTAAATTCATATTAATAATTTTCATGTCATGAATTTTAGCATTTTTTCATACGTTATTGGTTACATATGAAACCCACAAATGAGCTCGGTGACATAGTTGGCAAGGGCAGAGAGCCAGTGATCTGTACGTCACTGGTTAGATGCCCGTCGATGACAAATCCTCCGCCGTGTACATTAATGGCGGCTGGTGCACGAAAAATCTGTCGTGGCTCCAATATCTTCCAAGTTCTCAAATTTACCTCTGGAGGTACGGGGTAAAGTGTACCGGTCTCGTCATTTGACTCGGTTAAAAAATTACGGGACCGGTTCGTAGCCTAGTCGGACTCTGACCCTTGTGGTGCTAATTAAAACCGGAGCCGCCCCTTTTCAGCCCAATAGCCTATTTAGGACTTGATCTGATGTTGCTGTCGGTAAAGGGGCATAAGCAACAACAACAACAACGTTATTGATCCTTTCACTCAGATTCAAATTTTACACCTGCATTCATAGCCCTACACATACTTTATTTCTAAACTTATTTTAAAAATATATCAATGTATAAAGAGGAACATACTTTTTTTAATGGGCTATGTTTACTTATATTACTGCACAGTAATTATTTTTGCACTAAACTTCTAAGCATCTGAAACGTATTTAAATGTTACCAACTTTCAGCTTAAATAGCTCTAGTGACTGATTATTTCGTTCTTTAGTTTTGCTGTTCAGGAGCACCTGAGCCGGAAAATTCTGTACTGCTTTTTCAACTCGATGAAAATTACTTTCGTAAAATTCTTCTTTGTGATCAAAAAGGAAAAATAGATTAATATATTCTGTCCAGTCATGGATATCAAATGTTACTCTGCAGTAGTTGAAAATGGGGAGTAGCAATTTTCTCTAGTACTCTCAATGTAATCTATTTTTCAGGGAAACTGATTTTTTAAAGGTCTGAACCCTTAAAAATATGCTTTTAAGACAACTTTGTTTCAGGTTCCGGACAACTTTGATGACTGAACACTGCCGTATCCTTTATTTTACGCATAATAATCGTAAGTTAAAATTTTTCATGCTTAATATAAAACAGTAGACGTCCTGATAAAGATATCGTATAAATTTGTATACTTTCATTTCTAAAGCTGCATCATACCTTGGTGAATAACTCAGTTTTGAAATTGCAGTCAGATTCATCCGTCATCAATGGACCTACATTTTGCCGACATTGTGCGATATAATGAGTCTATACGATGGTTGTAAATAAAGTAATGGCAACATACCCGAAAAACATTTTTTAATGAACGTACAAGCAACATTGCATTACATTCCTTCCATATAATCACCAGCAAAGTGTTGTACCTTTTGCCAGACCTCAGGAAGCCGTAGGTTACCGCTGGCAAGGTGTTGTGTGCTGATGTCAGCGACAGAGCGTCCCACTGCTCGGATCACAGACGGCTCGTCAGGAAATCGGATGCGTCGAAGGGGTTCTTTCAACTTAAGGAAGAGGTCGTATCATATGAGAGTTATATTCAAAATGACCTACAATCGAAGAGAAATTTTAAAATGCAAAAAATACACGCAATTTTATGTTCCAAAATGAAAATTTTCCCCGATTCGTCATTCCTTACGTTACAAAAACAGCCCCAAATAAAAAGCTATTTATTATACACCAATTACTGTGCGTCATTTCATTAACAATAGCATCTAAAACATTTCCTGAAAATTTTATCAAATTATATACATTATTATGTGAGATATCATGATAACCGTAGAGATTTGTGCTAAAAAACTTAATTCTGAGAAAAACGCATTTAAAGTTGTTTGTCACTTCAATTTTGTAGCAGAAGATGTTTTTTTAAATAGCTATAACTCTGCTTCTAATTGATGTAGAATGAAAATCAAAGCGGTTTTGAAAAGATAAAAGATTGAATTACGCGATTCTTGCAAAAAATGAAATTGACCAAAATAGTCAAAAAATGACATTTTCAACGTAGGCCTTATTTCAACTCAACCTTAAGGAAGTGGTCGTAGTCTCAAGGACTCATGTCAGGTGAGTAAGGAGGTTGTTCCAACACCTCCCAAGACCACCGTCACAGAAGATCATTTACAGCCCTAAACGCTTTGACCCATCGGGCAACCGTCCCATACGGTAACGCATTCTTGCTACAGGCTTCAGGTAATCCTTGATAACATTGCGATGCATGTTTTCCACGGGAAACCTCAATTTTAATCCCCGACCGCTGATCACTTTTTGTAAACATGATTTAGAGCGGTAGAAACGACACTGTCCACTTGAACGCCACGCAGCAACTACCCCGAAGTCCAAGTCTAGTTTAGTTTTTACAATTGGAGTGCCTAGGTCGTGACGACTTTATCTCCTTTACGCAAATTATATGCTATCAAGGTGCGAGTGCTTAGTAGTTAAAATTTTAAAAAAGAAAAAGAAAAAGAAAGGGAAAAATTATAACTGTAAAGTTACATTATTACAGTGAAGTTAAATTGAAAAGAAGAAATGAAAAGTTTTAAGGTTATTAAAATTTCGAATGAAAAATTAGAAAAGACTAATGATCCACGATAAAAGTAATTTAGGTAAGAAAAGGTCCAAAAAAGCATTTACGCATAAGAATACAAAAAAGTAAAATTTTTTTTGATTGTTTTGAAAAAACAATTTTTTTTTGTAAAGGTTTTATGATTTTTTTTTTGCTTTACTATTTTAAAATTCGAGGTTGAATAAGAACTGCAATTAGTAAAAAAAAAAAAAGACCCTCTCCAGGGCCATACACTTCGTATTGAGATAATTACGGAGTAATAAGGGGGAAAGCTAAAAATAGCAATAGTGGAAAATTTGGAAAAAGTACGACACCGACTAGGATCGAAACCACTACGTGAGCGATTCCAGGCCAGCGCGTAAGAACGATTCCTGGATATACGGTTTTATGTAATCTATACACCGACAACAGCACCACCCCACTGCTCCGATATTCTGTTTGAGCATGTCCGATGTTCTGTGACTTTCAGGGCTAGGTTGACACTACTTTATTTACAACCGCCGTATTTACCGTTTTGCGTCTCTTCATACACTGTAGAATCTTATTAATCTTTACGCCGTAGAGTAATCGCCTTTCGGATGTTGTCCCAGCATTGGGTTTTTCGGAAGCGCGCTTTGAAGGGACGTTCGAAAACGCGAATTCAATATGGTTAAGTTTTTAAATCAAAATATATTAAACATAATATTTTAAAAAAGACATACAGGTTGGCCATAAAAAAACTTTGCCGATATATGTACTTCTAGCGGCTGTTCCATTCAACCAATCGAAATGAGATTTCAGATATAATTATTCAGAGGTATGAGCTCGGCAACCAAGTGGCGCACACGGTTACGGTTATAGGTATGGAAACTCGAAATTTTCGAAAGGAAACTGCCACTTTTATCCCGTCGCAAAATGCTCAGCGCATGCGAAAACTCTAAAGAGCGTTAGAACGGTACGTATATCACAAAAAACGGACGCGTTATGCACGCACAAAAAAAAGCTCTGCGAACGGCCTGTGATGGCACCTATGTGGAAAATGTGTAATGCAAATAAAAGTTTTCTCTTTTCCTATCTGCATTGACATCAGTGATGAGTGTCTTGCCTCTATCATATGCAAATTTCTTCCGTGCGCCCCGATCGTGTTTTTTTCTGCCGTTCGCACAGCTGTTTTTTGTGCGTGCATAACGCGTTCGTTTTTTGTGATACATGTACCTTTCCAACGCTCTTTAGAGTTTTCACATGCCCTGAGCATTTTGCGACGGGAAAAATCGAAAATTTTGAGTTTCTGTATCTATAACCGTAACCATGATAGCCCCTTGGTTGCCGTTCACAGAATCCCGAGCTCATACCACTGTATAACTATATCTGAAATCTCATCTCGATCGGTTGAACGGTACAGCCTCCAGAGGTTCATATATCGGTAAAGTTTTTTTATGACCACCGTATATATATATATATATTTACATAATGTACAGATTATTTTGTTTGGAAATTTCTTACAGTATAGTTTTATTTTAAAGCAAGGTGATAAGCATAAACCCACTTCACAGTCTTTATACCATAATCTTGTTTCTTTACGTACTTTTTTTCCCACTCGCTGATTTTCTGTAGCATACTGCACATCTTCTCCTTAGTCTTTTATGATATGCATTTGCGGGTATGTACTCTGCAAAATGTATTTCTGTGAGTCTAATAGGATCATCTTGTTTTGAAGGGTGTTTCCCCGAATTCGAAAACCCGAAACTGCCGCACTTTTATACTATAAGTATTCTCAAAGCAATCACCAAAAAATCTACTTCTTATCGGGAGAAATAGTATTTGAGTGTCATTTAGTGCTGCCATCTATTAATGATAGAAACAATCAATGTGAAACGCGGGAAACGCGTTTGTAACGTTCAAACCATTGAAAATCCAGATAGGCGCGTCGTAACGGTCTAAGCGTTAATTAATTTCTACGAGTCTATAAAGTTCAACCAGAGCATTTCTGGGATGTGTAAATGTGTAAGCATGTCTTTTTCGATACCAGGAGTTTACGAATTTGATACCACCAAATAGGGAAGCGGGCAATCCAAAAGTTGATTCCCAAGCAGACCAAATAATTATAAAATCAGATGAAACTTTTGAATAGAATAATAAGTCAGAATATTCATCACTGTAAGTCTTTTACTTATTTTGTAAATAAATGTAGTTTAATGAACTATTTTAATAAAAAATTCAGTTAAAGACATTAAAAAATTATATTTCTTAAAATAAGTTACAACATTAGAAATATTAACACTTTTTCAATTATGACAACCTTTACGGTTATTAAAAAAATAATGTCGTGCTTCTAACTAGTATTTTTTATTTTTATAATAATTAATCCAATAATGAGTACTTAAGTAATAATCATATAGTCTTCTTTTCCAATCCCACTCTTAAACTAACTAACATGCTAATAGAAAGTTGAAAAAAAGAGAAGTTTAACAGCAGTTACATTTTTATTTTTTATCAAGCAGATTACTTTTTTGCGTTTTTCCCCTTAAAAGATTTTTTTTAAATCAATAACTTTGGGAGCCAATGGTTCTGATAATGTTATACGTTATTTGAAAACTTTTATCTTTTTTTTAAAAAAAAAGAAAGGGTAATTGCTGTTTCGAATTTATTTTTTCTTTCGTTTCCGTATTCATATTTATGCCTTATTAGGGATTTTAAAGTGGTTCATAAACAGTAAACTTTATGCAAATGCCAAGAACAAAATATGAAAGTACTTTTACGATACTTTGAAAGCACTTTGAAGATTCGTATAAAAAGTACTTTGACGACATAAATTAATGTCTGGATGACAAAATGCATAAATATTAAAAGGAATGATTTGATTTTGTTTTGAACTGCAGGTGGAGTAGATTTGCTGATATAGTAGTTGGAAGTGTTATAATCCCTTCATTCTTTCTTGAGAAATAATTTATAGCTTGATTTCGTTAGGTCTGCTAAAATATGAAACACTTTACAGTCTTTACAGTAGTTCTTGATTTCAACAGTTAACTATGGTTACAGTTTCTAAGTTAAGTTGGAATTTCTTGTTTTAGTGTTTATAATACTGTGTTTAGATTTCGATTTATCTAGGGTTATGACTTTCTGTTTTCAATGTGGGGATCTTGGGGCTTTGGGATATTTGTTAGGTTTGTCCTGCATTCTGACAGAAAGAATCACTTCGAGGTGACCGATTCGGTGAGGAATCCTGAAGAAGATATTGGTCTATCACCTCTTTACTTTTTGGTTTTATCAAGTGGTTATTTTCAACTTTTGGTTTCAATTGCATCTACAGAATCTTGCATATATGCTGCTATAGCGCAATTTGCAGATTTCTGTGATTTTTTGATATTTAATTCCAATTATTTTTTTTAAGTAATATTTTATTTGAGACCTTTATAGGTAGTTAATACAGAGCCCGCTTTCCTCTCTGTTCAACCAGTTGCGAATATGCACATGTTCAATTAAGGAAAATGCAATCCGAGACGAATACCGTTTTAAGTATTCGATCTAAAGTACCTTAAATGACAAAGGAATATTCCACAGGATATCTGGAATAAAATAAGAGCATGCTTGTTGGTGGCACAGGGATGTAAAGATATGAAAACAGTGTTTTAATGGATGCATTGTAGGTTTCCGTTACTTCGAAAAAGCATTTTTTCTCTGTTAAAACTAGTCTATTACGTAACGTGCTAGCTTCTTATCTTAATGCACGCCTCACAACGTGCAGGCATGCTTTACATGAAGATGGTCAAGAGTTCCCGTTGTAAGGAGTCCCATTCACAAACCAGTGCTCTTGCGGTTAGCCTTAGGGGCTTTGTATGCATTTAAATGCGACGTCCGAGAGCCTTACCAGCATTCTCTATCAGACTAAGATCAGACGATAAAGCTGGCCATGATAATCTCAAAATAATCCCTGCTACGAAGTAGTCTTCTAATATGGTTAGCATTTCGATCCACCAGAAGCTACATCTGATATAAAGCTGAACCTGGCGAGTTTTTATCTTAGATATTTCTGTTCTATATCTTAGTTTTAAGATATTTCTGTCAAACGTCAAATTTGAAACAACCAAAATTTAAAGAAACCCTTATTTTCGGAGGAATTTTAAGCCTAAAATCTTTACCCACGAGGAATATTTCTGCATGAAGTGCTCATAACGAGTTCTGATAGATAATGGATAATTGGCCGTCAAGAGGATGAGAGTTTAACTGGACGTGTTAGAACACCAGTCAGAAGGATCAATTATGCACCCAGAAGTGCTCAAATGTAGTCTCCTTCACCAGTAAAATCAAGACAGGAGTATACAAGGTGACTAGCTTTATGATCATATCATTTGTAGACAAGTCCCAGATTGCACCTAAATCCCCTCTCCACTTGGGTATCAGACAAGTGGCAATACCTACCATCGGCCAAGCCATTACCCGTCACATCCTTTCCTGTCGTCTTGCAGAATTACTGTCGCATACGCACCGCTCCTTTTTCTGCTTATCATTGACTTCATCTCCTCTCTTGAATGACCCATAATACACAATGACGCCACGCTCTCTTCATTGATGAATCTCGCTAATACAATCAATTTGAGGATGGCGTGACACAATTATAAATTCAAGGATCAAACGGGAGGATTCAGAAAACTATGCCGAACGACAGACAACATCAAAATTGAGCTAATGCTCCACGCTGGAAGGCAGGAGGGGGGGGGTCTGTCTATCAGCTATAATAAATTGTCCTGCCTTGAATTTATTATTGGTTCTTTAGCAGCTTGCCTTTTCCTTGATGCCATTTTTGAATTCGCAACACTCCCCTTTATTATTGGTGATTAATACCTTATTGCAGGTCAAAGAGGCCTGTTCAAGGACAGCCACATACGACGGAAAGTTCTCCGAGATATCAGATGAGGCCTCTTTGATCATCGGCGACCTGATGTCCGGACATCAGGTTCGTAATCAGAGAAAATTGCTGCAAGAAATACAATAATACAATTTCAAATGACTGAGCTTGCCTTGCGGGTAGTATCCCGAGACTCTATAATTAAATACCAAGATGGGTAAAAAAATTCCTCGCTAACAAAACAGGAGTTATTCCACGCTACTACTCGTATGACACTGTAAAAGATATTGTTAACTAAATGTATTCTTCTTCTCTGTGCACATTATCATGTTTGATTTTCCACCTGATCAGTCTGGTCTATAAACTTCAGGTCAATTCGTACCTGAATCGTGATTCAATTTTAGCTTGACTCGGATTAATAACAAAATTAAATTTCTTCTTAGAAGTCGAAATTCTTAAGAACTAATTCTTTTAAATAATCTTATAACGGGCACATTTTGCAAATTTTCAAACTCTTGTATCATGTTTCGCTCTGGTCAATTTATATGGTGATAAATCCATTCATTCAATCGTATACTTTCATCCATATGGTTGTACATACATACATACATCTCTCTCTCTCTCTCTCTCTCTCTCTGTATCTCTCTCTCTTTCTCTCTCTCTATTCTCTCTCTCTCTCTCTGTATCTCTCTCTCTTTCTCTCTCTCTATTCTCTCTCTCTATTCTCTCTCTCTCTCTCTCTCTATATATATATATATATATATATATATATATATATATATATATAAAGCTAATTAAATACGTTTTCCAATAGATAAAAAAATTCAGGCTCATAATCATCATAGATGATCAGTTTCTATAATAAAGCACAGATAAAAACAACTCAATCATCCGCTTTTTACGGTTAATTTGATACTTTAACGATCGTAATTGAGTCGGTTCTCTGAAACACTCGTATTTTCCAGTACTTTAGTAAGATTCCAATTTCTTTCAACTCTTTCTTTTATTTGTTTCTTCGCAGGATATTCCAAACCTACTTATTTCAGCATTTTTCGTTTCTTCCTGATTTATTATGTACTCCTTGAAATCTGTTTTCAGGAAAGTCTGAAATCTTTATAGAGCATTATTAAGAAAAAAAAGTTTTGATTCACTTTCGCTGTATTGAAATTTTAAATCAACTTTTTTTAGAGATATTTTACTTTCAAGTTTTATGCGTTTAAATCTCCCTTTCTATTTGGGCATCTATAGCTTTATGAACGTTTGAACTTTATGCATGGAATGTGGGGAATGCGTAAGAATAGTGAGTAGGAAATCAAGTTTATAAATTTGTATTGTAGAAATTTATCCCTTGAATGATTGAGGCTACATTTAAATATTGGTCCGCAATAACCAGATTTAAAACAATAACTAGGGTGAGCGCTGTAAATTTTTAGCCTAGAATGGGATTCCAGCAACATTTCATTTCATTGTGTATTTATTTATTTATCACTGTACATCTTGAAAGCTGTTCTCTCAGATCTACAGTATCAAATGAATGATTATTAAATGTTGGGAATGTTCTTGTGTACGTTTGGTATAAAAAAAATGTATATTGGTATGCAAGCAGTTGAATCTGCAGTGAACAAATGGACAAAATTTTCAAATTCCTAAAAATAAAATGTCACTCAATATTTTCCTTAGGTTGTAGGGCTTAGTGATTATATTCCATAATGGTTATAAAAGTACTCGATAAATGGAAAGAACAAAGAATCCATGTACCTGTAATCTATATATATATAACAGTTCTGTAACTGACTGACTGACTGACTGACTGACATACAACGCACAGACCAAACCGCTGGACCTAAAGGGCTGAAATTTTGCATGGTGATTCTTCTTACACTGTAGGGGTGCACTAAGAAAGAGTTTTGAAAAATTCTTCTTAGATTTTTTTAAATTAAATTTTTAAGCTGTTTTTGTCACTTTTTTTAAGTTTGCATTTAAAATAATAATTTGAGGGTTATAAAATTTATATCACGAGAAAGATCATAAAAATACCTTTAAAATGAAATCTCTTTCAAATATTTACTTCCATTTTCTGATTTTTGGTGAATTTTTAAAGAGTAATTTATAGAATTTCATTTATTAAATGCTGATCACGTGATTTCTTTTTCTAGTACTTTAAATTAATTTTTAGTCACGTTCATAGCAACGAAATAGACAAAAAGTATTTTTTTCTTGCTAATGCGGCAGACGATTGGAAATTATACAAGAAAATATTAAAAGATACAGTAAAAGATAAGTTCCTCAAACTGTACTATATTAACTGTACTATATTCTTTAATATGTTTTATTAGATTTAATTTGAATTTTTTTCTTCTACATTATTTTGTCTATAAAAATATCCTTTCCGATTTTTTCATAAATATATTTTTTCGCTTTTTTTTTACATCAATTGCATACATTGATCGTTGTATTTATTATAAATATATTTAAACATATTTTTGGCATTAATTGCATACATTGACCGTTGTATTTAATTTGAATGTACTCCGTAGGGAAGTACGGGTTTTCAGCTAGTGTCTCTCTATTCTAAAAAAAAGTAACTGGCGGCAACGCCGCTGTCAAAAGCTTGTCACGCTATCTCCTCCGAAACCGCTGGGGGTATGGGGTCGAGACCGATACCAATCGACGCAGAACAATGTGGGGAAGAAAGTAAGACATGTCTCATATTCGTCGGACTTTAAGTTTTTTTAAATTTTATGTTTTGTGGGAAAATATTGACTTTTTCATGTTCAGATTACGATAACTCGCCAAAAAAGGATCGTAGAATTTTTTTTTTTACAATCTAAGACTACAGACATTTCTCCTTCAAACAAGACCTCATTTGTTTAAAAACAATTTAAAACAGACTGATATTTTTATTAAAATTGAAAACCCACTTTTCGGAAAAATTTATGCGTTTCGAGATATATAAATTCGATGCTCTCAGACTTATTATGTTACAAAGAAAATATTTATATCAACTGGAAGATGAAATGAAGTTTATATGAATGAGAAAGCTTTCAAGTCTCTATCTTAAAATTTCGATTTTTAATTGAATTTTAAAGAAATACTTCAAAAAAATCTTCTCATTCGCTTCCTTTGCAGAAGGACATGAAAGAAGATCCAATTTTTCACCCATGGGTGGGCTTCATCCATTTCGCCGGGAGGGGGGGGGAAGCTTCAACTGTAAACAAATGAATGACTCAATCGCTGTAAACAACTATTGAGTCATTCATTCACTTGATTCACCAGAGGAGCGAGCGTAGCGAGCCTAGGGGCGAAGCCCCTAGTAATATAAAAAAAGGATGAATGTTTCGTAATAATTTAGAGACAAAGAAAATGCATTTGAATTTTCCTATTATGCTAGTGTCAGCATAAGGAATTTTACTACCATTCTACCGAAAGGCCTCAGCATTTTCAGAAGCTTATTAGCTCTTACATTCTTGAGAGCGCTACAAAATGAATGAATATCACTCGAAATAAAAGGAAGTCCAAAACGAATATTCTCTAAACATTTCGCATCAGGAATGAGTGGCAGCGGATCATCGCTTACATTTATAACAATAACATTTATTTATAAATTCTTAAACTTGTAAAATCTGACCCTTATCGATGCTTTAAATTTGACGGGATTAATTTGATTAACTAAAATCATATGCTAAAAGATTATTAAATAGTTCGGGTATACTTTTTGTCAGTAGGTTTATTTCGAACGTTGTTGTCTGAAATAAAAAACTTTTATATTTGTGCACTTTTTTGCATCATATTACTGGGAAACCACCTATTTTTCTCTGTAAAAGGCCATTTTAATATATTTCTTTAATATAACCTCCCCCGTTTGCACGGTGCAAATTTTTTCAAGATTTTTTTTAACCTAAAGAATCTTGAAAAAAAATTCCAATTAAGGGTTGTAAAATATTTTTACTTCTTTAAACTGATAACATATGGCAGTACTAAACATTTTTCTGCTCATTTAACTTGAATGCATTGAATGCAGGTGAAATAAAGACCAATTTTAGGCGTTTGCACTGTGCAAACGGCGCCTCTCAAAGGGTTAAGCCAATGATGTCAGAAGATGAAATGCAGATTTCGCTACGCAAAATGGCATTGTATAGTTTTTTTTAGTTCTTTATAGATTTAGGCATTTTTATATTTCTCTATTTGGGCTTGTGGCGGCCCAGTGGTACAACGCGCTGGTTTTCGGTGCTGAGGGTGCTCGGATCGAATCCCGGCGTCGCGCCACGAAAATGCCTCCGTTTATGTTGTCCCTTCCTAGGGGTGATGCTGCTCCACCTATGTGGTGCCCCATAATAAAGAGGCCAGAAAAACCGGGGTGATAATAGACGAATGTTTAAAAGGACTAGGCCTCCGCATTGGAAAAAAAATGTTTGTATATTTTAAAATAGCTCTTTTACAGTTTTCGTGAGAGAAACTATTGGTGTTTCTTTCAAAACATTCAAGGAATTTTTTAAATAAATAATAGAAAGTAATAATTTAGGAATTTGAAGATTCTGGGTGTAGCTGTATATGCAAATGCATCAAAATACTAAACCGTACGCAAGCGATTTGTTCCAACCTGACGAAAAAACGATTTGATCTAAGCTTGAAGGTAGTAATACAAATAGAGATGTTAAAGGCGCAGAATATTTAAATTTTTATTTTAATATTTATGGTAACAGAAAGGGAATAAATTATTCTTTTGCGAAAGAGACTGGGACTATCTCTGTTATCAATCGGGATAAATGTTTAATATCTGATGAATATTCAAAATGGATTATGGTAATTACAGTATCTTTAAAAGACTAAATATTCATAATTCATCAAAAATTATTTAAATTTCTCGTTAAGACATCTGGGAAAACCCAGACAATTAGTTTATACTAATCCATATTAAATTCATCAAAACTTTTATCGTACCATTAAAATAATAAATCCAAAAACGAAACGGGGGGGGGGGAGTTACTATCACATTCTAATAAAGCTAACTTTCAAATAAGCGATAAATCAAAAAGAATCAGATTATGAATTTTCTGGATGTGATTGTATTTTACAGTCACCAGTATCCGAGGCTAGCGTTTAAACCATTCCATGTGATGTAAATTTTTAGAATAAAATGTAACGATTTCTATTATTTTGTAATATATGCTAAATGTATCGATTTGTAATGTATGCGTAACTGATATATTTAGACTGATATTATGATAATAATTCGCATGAACAGTCAAAAAATGTTTGTGCTTTAAGTAACAGGTACATTTTGCGTTTATAAGGATTTAATGGGTTGTTAGAGGTGATTTCTTTTGTTTCAAAAATGAGGTGGTGAAAGACAAAGGGGTGTAAGTAACGTTTTCAATTTTTTTTTATTTGAGGGCAAAAATGTAATCGCCATGTTGAATTTATAGTGGAATTGCAAATAATTATTTGCAATATTATAAAAATTATTATGAATTATAATTTGTTCAATTTATAGTGGAATTTTTGTAGTTTTTGCAGTAAAAGGCTTTGGACTTACACCACTTGACTTACAGACTTAGACCACTTTTCCTTTCACCACCTCAAATAATCATTAAGTACACCAATTGCCAACTTGTCATTTTATGAGACATATTCCTTACTAAACACACTGACATTAAATAACCGTTTATGATAAGATATTTTTTTCATATTTCAAGAGGAACATGTATGAATATCTGACAAGGAAGCACGTAAAATTTTATATTTTTCTGTTGAAAATGTAAGTTGTATTAATATATTCTTTTGTAGCAGGTGCGATTTTTTTAATCGGGTTACAAGTTATTTTAGAATATTTTATCATCAAAATATTTCCACGATAGGATTTATTTGTATAGCAAAAACTTTGGCATTCAATGTCATGTGCAATATCTTTATCTAAAACAACATTTAGGACAGTTTCTAATGAAATTATTACAGTTACATTTAGCACCTATGAACAAGTTACAGTCTTTATTTAAATTTACTATGATTTATCGCTTTATTTAAATTTACCATGACAGATAACTTAATGTTAAAAACAGACCTTCAAATGCCCTTTCCAGACAGTTCACTTATATCTGTATCATCCTGCGGTGGGACTCCGCGTCCAAAAACATTCTACTCTAATAGATCCAATATTCTTCACAAGGATCCAATTACCCGCTCTATATAGGAGCGTTTCATACTATTTAGATAGTTTTGAATGAATCCATTTGTTCATTATAATCCAATCAACTTAATATCCCGTTTCTTTACTTTCAGTGACGAACAGATTTTTTTCTATTTTGTTTTAGAGGAGAGGTGCTAATACCCGTTTTATACTTATAAACAAAATATTTACCCTTCAAGTGCTGCTACCCTCAAGTGTTTCAGTAAAAAATTGCTGCCGTTTACATCGTATAGAGCAGGGGTGGGCATTAAGTCGATCGCGATCGACCGGTGGACCACCAAGACATTTTGGGGTGACCGCCTTTACTAAGACCTAAGACGCGCATACTAAAAGAAACATATTTATGGAGACTAAGTATACAGACTAAGTCTTCTACTAACTATAACTACGAGAACTAACTTTAGATGAAAATGATTTATTTTTTAATGTATTTTGAATTGTTTGATAATAAATACATCATTTGATATTATTATATTTGTGGCTATTATTATTATGTTTGTATCATGAGTTTTGCTTTAAACGTGGTTTTAATAGAGTAAGTTTTTTTATTATAGTTATGTAGGTAAGTAAATATTCCATATATATTATTAAGTTATAATAAATATTGTAGACCTTTTTTTAGCTCACCACGCCTACGCCACTGGGTGGACCACAACACCCTGAAAAAATTAGAAGTAGCCCCTACCCTGGAAAAGTGTGCTCACCCCTGGTATAGAGGTTAATGTCGCGAGCTTTCACAACGTGCGGTGCACTCTCAAGTTGAGTTTTTCCCCCATAAGATTAGTTTAACCTTTAGCTTACGGGACCCATTTATTCGGCTCCCTCTCTCTCTGTATATATATATATATATATATATATATATATATATATGTATGTATGTATGTATGTATAAATATATGTATATATATATATATTTATATATATATGTATGTATGTATATATATATATATTTATATATATAAATATATATATATATATATATATATATATATATATATATATATATATATATATGTATACATATATATATATATATATATATATTATTCATTTATTCTTGGGATACATGCTATCCCAGCCCGTAAGGAAAAGGTTAACCGTTTTTTTCGTAGGGTGAGTGGATAGGTGGATATCGTGTTGGAAGAAAAGAGATAAATAATTGCCTTGTAGTAGTTTATATTCAATCAGATCTGCAAGAACAGACGTTGCTTCTTTTTCCTTTGTGACAGAAAAATTCCACCTTTAACAAAATTGCATTTTATAATTTTGTTGAAGTTTAGCAAAATTCTAAAACATAATTTTCGATTTGTTTGAACAATACGACTATGTTCTTTCAACGTAAATACAATTTTTTTCCCAAATAAAGTGCAGTAATTCCGATTTTGTCGAATTTTATTGCTTTAAATTATGCAGAAAATATTCTCTTATAAATAAAAATTAAGTATTTAATGTTATTAAATTTGGTTTTTGGTGCTATCCTAAATTTTATAAAACACTTATAATGATAATTTATGCTTAGCCTGAATAAAAAGACCTCCTTAAGATCAACCCACTATCTGACGCTCTCTACTTACATGATTATATCTTCAAAGAGTTATTATTATAAGATAAATCTTTTGATACAGTTGTTATAATCCGGTGGTAGGAAATGTCATGTATCCAGGTTTTAAACGAGTAGAATTTATCATTCTAGGTAACAATGGTGGATTATGTCAGAATTTAAACATCGATTTAGGGAGTAGGAATTAATAAAAGAAAGATGAAAATTTAATGCCGCATCGCAGTTAAAAGATTAATTTTATCTTTCAGTCACGTAGTATAAAGAGAAATTGGGAAAATTAAGTAATAAAAGGAAAATATTCAGCCTTTCTTATATCAGGACATTTTATTACGCTCAAATATTTAGTAATCCTAGTAGCAATTAGTAGTTTCTTTTATTATACGATTTAAGTTTAATAATTCTTTATATATAGGTCTACTGCTTTATCCAGATTATGCAGGGTTGATTTGTCTGGTTTCAAATACTTTTATCAATTTTATGTACTTTAGCTACAACAAGATCATTTTGGTTGATAAATTTACACTTTCAAGAACAAATTTAACGACATAGTCACAAACTTAATAACACATGGCTTGCAGTAATATAAATCAATGAACTACAAGAACTACTGTACTTTTTCCTTGGATGTAACAAAATATTGACAAAATTTAAATTAAAAAATATCCTTTGAAGAGGAAAATTCTTTAACGTGCAAATAAACTTAATTTTTTTTGGGGTTAATCTCTTTGTAAGCTTCCTATCCGTCTTTCCTTTGAATTTGATTCCAGGATATTGTATCTATAGTACTGGTACTATCATAGGCAATGTAGTTGTTGAAACCTCCACAAGATTTAAAATCACGGAGTTCGTACCATACTACGACTTCTATAATATTGAAAGACTTAAATTACAAGCTAACATTATTATTAAAAGTTCTGATTTTCAGGGTATATAACGGTTTTTAAACATTTATCTTAGCATTTAGAAATTCTATATCTTAATTCTGGAGAACCGTAAATGAGTCAGTTTTCAGGATCAAGACGAAACAGGAATTTTGAAAAGGTAATTTGTTGAGAGCATTTGCTTAAATTTATGAAATTAAAGATGCTGGGTACAAAGAAATAAATCACAGTTCGAATCTCCCCTTGCTCCTGACTCTTATGGTGGGAAGTGTCGAATTGACAGTTTGAGAACTCCACTCCTTTAAGACTGATATTTTGAAGAATGCCAATCCCTATGATTCCGTAGGGGTTGAAGCCCTCAGATAAAGTATCCGTTCTAATAAAACAGTTACGGTAAACACGGGGTCTGTGGAGTCCAGGAAAACGAAATAACTTATATTTGTAAGCATTTAAAGTTTTGAATAATGATTAGCATAGTTCAGAAATTGAAAGCTTAGCCCGATCCTAAATACAACAGTTTGAAAACAACTATCCGCTTGATTCAGTAGTATTATATACGTTTAAAGCTCCTTACACTTGTTACTTGTAAATTTAAATTAAAAAAAATATGCTGGTATACTTCAGAGTATAATTTTACCTTTAAGTGGTCTTTAAATACGGTAATCCGTGTTAAAAGTTATGGTTTGGAGTTCGTATACTAATACTCCTGGTTTTTTAAATTTTCACGGAAATCTCACGAGGATCACGTGTTACACCAGTGAGTGTGTGGGACAACTGTAAGACAAAAAAGTATTTGAATATTCTGAGATTAAAATTTTATAAGCACGAAAGAAGCAAAATTATAGTAAAATTATGCACATTATAATGTCAGTAACAATTTCTCTGTCTGTAATTCATAATTGATTATATTATAAACGCAGTCGATACATTAGCAGTCAGTATTATTTACCCTTCAGAAACTGAAAACAGATCCGAGATAAATGAATGATAATGTTTAGTGTCAGTAGGAATAATTTATTAATTTAGATTTCTGCGTCATGTTAGGGCTTACCCGAAAACTGTCTCCGTCGCAAGTTAATAGCACATTTGATTTCCTGATTAACGTTTCCAGGATAATAACTGTTTTATGAAAATTCAATAATTGAGTTAAACTTTGCTTCTCTATTAGGGGAAATTATTGTGAGAAATGGACAATGTACAAGAGTATTTATCACATCAGAAACTGAGAGTACTATTAAGTTGTTGAGAAGACACATGAAACTACAGTAATCATGGAACATGGGAAGACAATTCAACTACGTTGTCACATTACTCATTTGACATTTTCTCACGTACGAGCTTTAATAATTTATTACAAGTGCTCAACATTACTTTTTAAAATAAAATGTTGTTGAAATTTTATAATTTCAGCATTTATCTTTTATTTTGGCGTCAAAAGTATTAGAGATTGAAATAAAATGTTACATAAAACACACTGTCACATATCCACTATGTCCCCCATCCACACACATTCAAACACACATCCATTGAAATATTAATAAATTAATCAAAACAATAAAACAGCACCAATATGGCCATAATAGACTGCGATGAATAAGTTACTTGATTAAGGGAATCGTAGATCACAAGTATACTGATATTCTGAAACAGTATATTTCTCAGGCTTATGCTACAGCTATAACACTGTTATTTAGGACAGCGGTTCTCAACCTGGGGGGCGCGCCCCCCTGGGGGGGGGGCGTAGAAGAATATCAAGGGAGGCGTGATTAAAAAAGTAAAATAAAAAGTAAAACTAACTGTAATTTACTGTACTCAATTTTGCGGTCACAATGTAATCATAACATATTTTCGACATACGAACACGAATACGATAATTGTCATACACGATAATTGTCGTAATTGTAAAAACACTATAATTGTCGCACGTCTGGACGTTGAAAGTGACCTTTGTAACAGTTACAACCTAATATTCAAAAACTTGTCAAGGACAAACATTGTGAGCCTTCTCATTAATGTTGTGAAAGTGACTTTTATTACATGCCAACCTCATCTAGATCCTTGATTACCTCAAATATATTTGACCTGTATTTAATTCTTTGATTTCATATGTTCTAATAACGATATGGTCCAAATTAAGATATGTGTAGTAATATTAAATTTTTTGTTTGAAGTTATCTATTCTATATTTTCATTTAATAACCGGCTTCAGTTTCAAATTCCGATTGTACTACATGCATTAACCACATATGGTGGTAGTGGTGGTGGTGGGGGGGAGAGGGAGGCGTGACCTCACATCACTGTTCAAAGGGGGGCGCAGAGCCTGAAAGGTTGAGAACCCCTGATTTAGGAGATTATGAAAATAATGGAAACACTGATTAAAAAAGACTCGCCCATTGCAGCGTTGCTAAATCACAACGACGACGACGTCATCGGCAAGCAGGAATTTACGAGGAAGTACATGTATCAGCAATCCCACAGTAGTAATACAGTCAGCGCAGAATTAGGAGTTGTGAAATTATCGTGCAAAATATCAAATATGAGTAACTTACACTGTATGATAATTGGTGTGAGCCTTGAGGGTGTATCTGTAACTAAACCGGTAGAAACTGCCGGTGTATCAGAAAAGAAGTGTATCAGTATGAATAATTACGAAACGGTACATAAATGAAGAAGCTGTTCTCATACAAAGATGTCAAAAGAAGGCAAGATAGCAGAGTACGAAAAACCCAACAAGGAACAAATACAATGTGACATGGAACTCGACTTTTGTAATTATTTTGATTAATATACTTTTTTAACTCTAAAGAAAAAATACTATTTTCATATTTCACAATTTCGAAACAACATTAATTCGGTTCCATGCACATTTATAAGTGCATTTGTTTTATTTTGTAAATCTTAAATTGTGTATGTGCTGAAAATGATTCCTGTGGTTTTTCGTACCGGTTTTTATGGAAGAAGGGAATGTGCCTCCCTATTAAGTGAAGTTAGAACATATAATAATTAGAATTTCGTATAGTGGCTTTTTTTTTACAAAATTATTAATTTGAGAAAAACATTCTGACACATGTCTAAGAATAACTAAAAGAAACAAACTCAAACTTAATGTCTAATGTTAACATTTAATTTTTCTTATATTACTTAACATTAATTTTATCACTGATTACTAACTTTTACAGAAATCATCATACTAAATGTTTTCATACATTAAAAAATTATTAGAACACATAAAATTCTAGTTACACATATTAAATTATCACTCTGCTCTCGCCTGATAAATATAACACAAATTAATTATGACTTACCACCACCCTCACTGGAGACTAAAGAATATTATCGATGTCTAACTAAAGTAGACCAGCGGAATCGGCATAAAAGGTAAAATGGCGAATTGCTGAAGATCGGACAACCACGAGGTCCTTTTCAGTCGCTGCTTTTTATTCAACTGGCCATTAACCGTTACAAAATTTCCAGAAACGGAAAAAAGCAGAGGTCAGACAATGCCCTCGAACAATCAACACCTGTCAGCTATCATTGGCTAAAAGATGTTGCTAGGCCGTTGCTATGGGGAAGCTAAGTCCCCCTACAGCCGAGAGGGGTAGCAAGTCATTTTTTCTTCTGTGCACAAAACCTTGTCACAGGTTACGCCAAATTGCCTCCGGGAGGGACATTCCTTTCTTCTGGAAACCGGTACAAAACAAACCATAGGCGCGATCCCAAGCACACATACATCTTAGGACTTACATAATAAAACAGATACACTTAAATGTGCATGGAACTGAATCAATGCTGTATCGAGACTATGAGATTAGAAAATATATTTTTTTAGCTACAAAACAGAATATTAATGAAAATATTTACAAAGTCGAGTTCCATCTCACACTCCCGTATGCAATTAAGTGTGACCTGTAACAGTACGGATAGTACACAAGGTCATTTGCACAAGAAGGGTGAATTACTTGCCACCCTCTCTGTCATTAGGGGGACATAGTTCTTCCATAGCAACGTCCCAGCAATCATCTTTTTAACCAATCATATGTCTGAAAGGTAAATTTTTCTAGAACATTTTCTGACCTCTGTGACTTTCGGTGCTGGGAAGTTTTAACGGTTTTTTTGAGTCAGTTGAAAAAAACCTGCGACTGTGATATAGCTCGAGGTTGTCCGCTCTTCAGCCCCAGTCGCCAGTTTTGTATGCTGAGGTATCTCGAGATTTCTGGTCTGCTTTTGGACCAAGTTTAGTACAACAATGAGTAATAATCATCAGTCTACAATAAGGGTGGTGGTAAGTAAAAATAATTTGTAATATATTTAATCAGGCGAGAGCACAGAATAATTAATAGATGTAGCTTGGTTTTAATATGTGTTCAAATACTTTCTTAATGTATGTAGATAATTATTATGTTGTTTCTGTGATAATTGTAACCAACGATAAAATTAATTTTAAATAAGAATATGAGAAATTAAATGCTAATATTATTTATTAAAATTGAGTTTGTTTTTCTAATAATCTCAGACATGTGTCAGAATGTGTTTTCTCCAATTAACAATTTTAAAAGTGCCACTATACGATCATCTATTTTATTACCTGTTTAATTCCACATAATATAGTACAAGTTGCAATAATCTTGCTTGTTCCGTAATAGCAGCTCATCGGGAGTATGCAAGGCGTTATGTTGGTCGTGCTGCAATCCAGAGGCCACTCATTACTGTGTTACTAAGGCAAGGACACGTAACAGATTGTGCCATGAAATTAAGAACTATAGTACCAATGATTGGCAACGCGTCATCTGGTTGGATGAATCAAGGTTTACATTGTGTCGTACGACTGGTAGAGTACACGTTTGGCAAACAGGTTTCGAAGTATACTGTCCCAACTGCTTGGTGACCACTCTGAGGCAGCGGGAAGCTATCTTTTGTCATTTCCTGGAACCCTTAATTGCTCTTGAGTGCCCTGTGAAATCGGTAATCTACGAAACCATTCTGGAGGACAACAACCATCATATGATGCAGGCGTTGTTCCCGAATGGCCCGCCGTGTTTCCAAGATGTTCCAAGGCACCCTTGAATCGTGTGAGACATGTGATCTTGTGGTTTGAAGAGCATGAGGATGGCATACAGTATCAATTATGGCCACCTTAATAACCACTTCTTAACGTCATTTAATATTTTGGGGAATAATTGGAGTGACGATTCTATCATGTTCTCCCTTTTCAAAGTATTTAAAATAGTGAGGACATTAATTGCTGTAAGAATGTTGCCTGATTCCAATATTTTATGAAAATAACATATCACTCTATCACATGTCAAATCCATGCTGTTTTACTAGCCTAAAGTGGGCATTATGTTTATTATTTAAAAGTTCAGCATAAACGGTAAGTATTCCATTATTTTTGGAAATCTTATGTATAATTGGTATTGTTACAATATCATTTATTATAATGTTAACCATAAAACTTTGTTTCAAAATTAATTGAATTTTACATAATTTGTACTTTTAAAAAGGACTGCAACGTGTAAGAAATTAGAAACAGCAAGTAATAAATTACTGAAAATTTGGGGTATAATTAAATTCGTACCATGTACTTAAAATTGCTTTCTAAATTAAATCAGTTTTTATGAAACTGTCGAGCGTGATTATTTTTACAGTAGTATTTTGAGTTTTTGGCTAAATTTCAGTTTTTAATTTTGTAGTCATATTCTTTGTATAGAGAAGTTATGTGGCTTAGGCACGCATTATGCATTTTGAACGAAATTTTTTAGTTTAGACGACAAACAAATTTTTATGCTATTTATGAGATCCCATTTACTTTGATAAATGTACGACATCATAAAAATTATCGTCTAGGAGAAATTAATAGTCATTATCCTTTCTTGCAGTCCCGTGGCTATGTTGTGCAATCCTTTGCTTCAATTGGCAATGGGATTACGTTTTGTATTACACATTTCCTCTTCTGTCAAAACGAATTACAGTAGCGAAGAATTACGTTAGAAGCGTTAAGAATAGGTGTTATTTGAGACAAAGAATTAGTGCACAGTTCAATCAATCAAACCTTCTCAAGCAGTCCTTGCATGAATGAAAAAAGTGCGTAATTTTCTGAGAAGTGTTTACAAAGAACATTATATTTCCAGGATTACTTCTCATGGTGAAGCTTAAAGCGCCTTCTTTGAACTCATGGTATTATTAACTAATTGGTGTATTCAAAGATTATTTTTGCCTCGGGGAAGATTCAACAACTTTCTTTGATGTCGCAGTTTTCATAACTACTAATTGATGTATGAAAAGATTATGGTTCTGAAATATTTTGAAATGTTGAACGTATGTCACATATGAAATGAACAATCTCTCTTTTTTGCACTATTGCAAGATGCATTTGCTATCTGTTGGGTTAATGAATTCCGTATTTATAGTAAAAATGTTTTCGGCTTTCCTGATTTTACGCAAGGACCGATTTCTACACAGGAAAAATTGTAATTTTTTTTACCATTTTTACAGTCAAACTTCTAAATTTTGAAAGCATAAAATTACGTAGGCTCAAAAGATAAGGACATATAAGGATATATAGATACATGAAACTGTGCATTTCGAAATTAATATGTTGTGGAGTAGAATAATTATAATTTTTTTTTTCTAAATCAAATAAAATAATTTTTCCAACATGAAATAATTTTAAATAATATTGTGTAAGAAAATAATTGAAAATCTTTTTAATTCATAACTGAAAATTTGTGATATGATGATTAGTTTTACGGTATTTTATAACATTTTTTTCAACTCCCTTAAGAATAACACAAAAATCTCATATCATATTCTGATTATTTTTTTCATTGCTTAGGCAAATAAGTAATCAAGTAGATTATAAAACTGGATGATTATAATTATTATAAAATAATTAGGAAACTGGTTTAAAAGAAATAAAAGCTTAATGTTTATACATTCTGGAGTTAAAAAGTAAAGATGTTGACATAAATGCACGTATCTGCTTCACATATATCATTTTTTTACTCTTTATTTTTTAAAGATATGTAAAAACACTTCGAGGTAACATAGAAAACTTCAGCATTTTAACATTTTTATTACATATTTCAACCCAAAGACTTTCCGATGAAATCTTCCCTAGGCCTCAGCTAATTTAATTTCTTCGAGTGATTTGGCTACCGTACTTTCAAATCATATGATGGTTTGCGTTTCAAGTTTTAGAGAATCGTCATAACATATTGGTTAGTCAATTCTTTTACATGCTGAGGGCGACAGCTTTATATAATCAATAAATAATAGTTCGGAATTGTACAATACGATGCAAAAAGTTTCCTTTAGAGATTTGTAAAAATACTACAGCTTTTTCATGCCCAACTTCGTTATCAACCTTAAAATTCTCATTAAGTTTATTTTTTCAAAACCACAAAACAGGTCCATTTTGAATCAAACTTGAATAGCTGTATACTGTAAAAAACTAAGCTAATAATCACGAAATATTTGGTTAGTTTTATATGAGTTAATTAATTAGATCTACGGAGACCACAGATATACACATTTTTGTTATTTTTAACTCATTTTTTGAGTACTACAACGTATTAGAACGGCAGATTTTGATGAACGAATAAATCGCGATAACTTTGCGTCATGTAATATAGTATATTGCGTTACGGTTATGCGCTGATGAGAGAAGAATGCCTTTAATTAAAATATTTTTTTTATTAATAAGGCAGAGGGGCTGGGGGTGCCTTGTGTGGATGACAGATCTGTACTGTTTGTCCGGCATCCTCGAGCCCCACAGCAATGAAAAATGTCACCGAACTTGGGAAATTAACCCTCTACTGCGTATTCAGGTTTTGCTGCGTAGTGACTGGTCTTCAGGTGATTCATGGTTGATAAGCCCTAGAGGCTTGGGGAACCGGTGGAGTATTCTGACTTATTAATAAGGCAGATTTCCTTGTTAATCAAGCAATAACTGAACATGGCTGTATAGGAGTCTATCAAAACAGATTTTTTGCTAAAACACATCTTTGTGAGTGTGGCAATATACAAACTATAAAGCACTGTATATACAATTGTAGCAAATGGGCTGAAGCACGAAAAAACCTACCTTTGGGCTTTCAAGATTGGGCCCCTAGTAAATTATTTACGGATTATTATTGTAGAAGGTACATCAAGAATATTATGCAGGAACATATGAATATACACTTCCCCCTACAAGGGGAAGGTGGATAGCCCCTCAGATTAAAAAAAAAGACAGGTAAACGAATTGCAAAAAGAAAAACTTCGGGACCCGGTTGGGCTGGATTGCCGTCGGCATGATTAGTTTTATTATTGATGGGCCGTATAACCTTCGGGTGTGGACGGCGGCGATATTACTTATTAATAAGGCAGTCCTTGTGCACCACAAAGTACAGCATAAAGCCTATAGAAGTAAGTAGAAACAACATATAGAAATAAAGATAAAAACAAGAGATAAAAACAAAGCAAAAAACAAACAAACAAAAAAGACTAATTAAAAACTGAAGCAGCAAAGGCAATAAATTTACAGAATGAGAAAAAAGCCATTTTGTTGTCGACCAAAACATGAAGCGGAGGAAACCTAATGTTACAGTCATCTAATTCCACAATAAAATCCCTTCTCCCTTCAGTAATCTTGGAGCAGTCTAAAAGCAAGTGTTCGACATTTTGAACTCCGCCCACGCTGCAAGAGCACAGATCAGTGTCCGATAATCCACATTTCTTGAAATAGCAATTGAAACTGCTGTGGCCAGTGAGAAATTTTGTTCAGTGAAAATGATTCAAGAAATGCTTGTTATTTAGTATTTGCGAAATTGTGGGGAAAAGTAGTTTAGTTAAAGAGGCAGTTAATGAATTCTGGTACAGCTCATTCCATAAGAGAATGATCTTTTCGTGATTCCCATTGCGAATGTGAGATTTGGGGATGCTCACAGGATCAATGATGTTTAGCTTTGTAGCTTACTTTGCAAGCCAATCGGCTCTTTCATCCCCTAAAATGCGAAAATGACCACGGACATGTGAAAGACAAACACTAAGGGCCTGTTCACATAGGAGTCCGTTGCGTAGCGTTAAAGGAAAGATGACGTTGAGACGAAAATAAACAAATCATAGGCGTTAAAAATTTCGCTGCTAATCGTTTGGAGGTTTGTCATTGGTTAAATATATTTCAATGCTTTAACGCTACGCAACGGAATCCTGTGTGAACAGGCGCTAATTCCTCTAGCGTTAAGCTCGTAAAGAGTGATTTGAAAATTCACTACAATTTTATTGCAGGAGGAAATATTACAAGCAAAATTAAGGATGAAAGATAATCAGTACAAATAAGAAACGTGGATGACCCAGTACAGTGTTTCGAGATCGATTTGAACGATTTACTGAGGCACAGCAATTCTGCTTGGAACACACTACACTCATTTGGAATTCTAAACATATAATATTCCATTTCAGCGTCGTCTTGAAACACAACAAAGGCAAGTCCAACATGATGGTTGAGATTACTGCCATCAATGAAACACACTACAGGAAAATTACTAAGAATATTGTCATCATAACCAATAATTTTGATAGGAACACGTTCAGTAGGATGTGGAAGATTCGAAATAAACATTTTGGAATCTTGGATAATATTTACTACATTATCTTTGAAATGTTTATTTTCCAGGACGAAAAGGTCAATTAGGGGAAACCCTGCTATGACAAAGCAGGCTTCGTAACTTACAGTTCTGTAGCCACGTATAATTCTGAGTAAAATTCTTCTTTGGATTCTGCGTAGACTACGGCAGTTGATCTTTTATTTTCAAAGCATTACCCCAAACTCTAGAAGCATAGCAGACAAAAGGTGCGATTCCCTGTTTATAAATCATGCCAATAACATTGGATTTCAATCCAAAGGTGTTGCAGGAGACACGATTAAGTCCTTTAAGAATGTTTTCACATTTTTTGGAGAGATATACAATGTGATTTTTCCAACACAATTTGTCATCAAGTATTACTCGTAGATATTGGATTTCATTTACCATTTCAAGCCGTGCGTTATCAAAATAGAGCTGCCTGCTGGAAAAGTCCACACCCTTTTTTTTAATTGCCATAACTTTTGATTTATTCGGGTTGAATTCCATTTTGTAAACCCTTGCAAAATTTAAAATATCATTCAATGTGTTTTGATCAAGTCCAAAAATATCATGAAGGCATTTTCCTTGAATGCAGATGAGGAGATCGTCCACAAATGCTATAGTTTCACATCCCGAGAGCTTCGAAAGCCTAACAAGAAGGCTGTTCATAATTAAATTCCAAAGAAGTGGACCAGAGACGGAGACATACCCTTTGCAAGGAACGGGAAACTGAAACACGACCTATCGTAAGCGAGGCAGACCTATCATTCAAGAAATCTCTGACCACATGAAAAATGTTACTTGGAAAAGCGACATTTTTGAGCAAAACGAGAATTCTCGGCCACCAAGCATGGTCAAAAGCTCCTTTGATATCAAGAAAAATTAAAATTGTAAGCAAATTCTTCTTCTTGCCTTTATCAACTACGTCTTTCAGGTAAAGGAGAGCATCTTCACAACATTTTTGCCGAGTGAAACCAAACTGAGTCTCGAAGAATAATTTGCCAAGGCTTTAGTCCGTTGCAGACCGTGAAAAGGAGTATCCGTATGAATAGTATCAATAGGAAAGCATTTTTAAGAATCTCATTCATAATTTCTTCAACAGAAGGAGTGGCGGAACCATATGGAAGACGAATCCCAGAGACTCAATTTTTTCATGAAGTTTTGCTTTATACCGTATGTATAGATTTTCTTCCAAACATTATATTCGTTTATATCCTCTAAAAAATCCATCCGAGATTGGACTTTAGCCTTTTGAAGCATTGAGCTATAATTTTATTTTATTTGTAAATACTTTTGTCTATAAAGATTTCTAAGAATAAAAGTTCGGGTTCTTTGATACCTGCGTCTAGCAGCATTGACCCTTTTCCTCATACACTCATTCTCTATACTCCACCAAGGAACCCAGTGTATTTTAATATATTTATGAGGCATTGAGGCTTTAGAAGCAGAAAGGACTACATCTTGAAAGTATTTTATAACAGATGTTAAGTTGTCAACATCAGCACAAGAATCAATACGATTAGAAAGGTCAACAAAAGGTTGCTTGCAGAAAGAGTAAAAGCGATCCCAGTTTGCCTTCTTAACATTGAAATATAGAAAATTGTTGAAACTGTTAGAGGCGGAAGGATTAGTTGTTGCAGTAACTTCAAATTCAATTGTATTATAATCGGAACGGGATTCATATTCTGGAAGGCACTAATATGAAACGTCACCTAACACATCAGTTCCTACAACAGTTATATCAATATAGCTGGAACCCTGAGAGCCACTGAAGGTAGGACCACAATCTTCATTAATTAAAAATAAGTTGTTCATACTAAAAAAGTCGCATAGCTTTACACCGCGAGAATCAGATACTGGACTGTGCCAGAGTTCGGAAGTACCGTTAGCGTCCATACTCGAGATCAGCCTACGGCAATCTATTGCAGCAAACATTCCACTGATTTTATATAAATCCAAATCAATATTTTTATTGGGTTCAAAATAGTAAGACAGAAGAATAAATTTGGAAGTATTGAACGTGATGTGAATAAAAACCATATTGTAATCGACATTATTTAAATAAAGAAAGTAGAAAGCCCTTGGTTACGAACAATGATCGCCGCCTTGATAGCATCACAACCTGCGTTGAAGTACGTGCGATACGAAGATGGGAAAAAAGGAAGAGAACCATTGAAATACTAAGGCTCCTGAACAAGAGCAACGTCGATATTCGAAGGATCCGTGTTAAGGATAAGCTGCTAAGTAGCAATCTTTGAGCGGTGAAGGTTAAGCTGAACTACCTTAAGATTTGACCTGGAAGAATTAAACATGAGAGATTCTTTAAATGTTTCTGCTCTTCATAAAAATATGCGTGGGGCACTTATCCGCAAAAAGTCTATATTTAACATCAACTTTCTAGCTGATATCCTTTATCTTTTTATTATAGCGAATGCAATTAACGCAAACTTGGTTTTCTGTATTTTCGCAGTGTTCACTTTTGTGTTCTTCAGCACATTTTAAACAAGCAACAGAATTTCTACAATCCACTGCTTTATGATTATAACCAAGGCACTTAAAGCACCTATTTATTATTACAAAATTTTCGACCCAGCAAATAGACCATTCAAAGTATAAATCACCGGAAGAAAAACACTTTTTATGGAGATTAGGGGAAAGTTCACACACAACATGCCTGGTATTCGGAGATTTATTCAAGGTGAATTTTAAATTAATGTCTTTGCTACTTTCACCGTCCCCAAAGATGTCAGGATTTTGATCAAATAATATGTTAACAATTTCATTATTGTCTATTTGATTTGGCACATTTTTAACAAGAAGGGCCGGATTTTTTCCCTTTGGTTCAACCGATTCAAGTAAATGATTATTTTTTAATTCATTTTTTAATTTGTCCCGATCGGCCGAGGAGCAACATTGAACAATAACTTTATTATTAGATATCGGTCTAACATTTTTAATTCCTAATTTCTTCTCTCTTGGATTAATAACTTCTTTTAGCATTTTTTGCACATCATTGGAAGAGGCATTTTCAAAGCTTTCAGTAGCGCTGACAATAAGAGGACAACTATTTTGCGAATTGTTTACAATGTCGCCCCTAGATGGCGATACCACTTCAGCATAAGATGGCCTTGTAACTAAAGCAGCTAATCTTTCTTTGCAAGCCTTACGATAATTAAAGGATTGCAATCACTGAAAAGTTTTAGTTATTGCAATTTTTAACTCACCCAAGGCAGTCTTGGCTTGTTCCCTCAGATCATAGTTCATGTTACACTTCGATACCAGCACCTTATCAATAGTTTCAAAGTGATTTTCAAGAGACGCGTACAAAGCATCAAGTACACTGTCCGCCATCTTGAACCTCCTCATCTAATGAAAATATTTAACTGAGTTTCAAATGATACAGTGAAATACACAATTTTAAATTTAGCTTAATTTCACAAAAGTGTCCTCAAATATTATACGCCTGAAAGTGAACGCGAATCTTGAAGATAACAAATTTATATTCATATAAAGGAACTTCTCTTAGTTTGTATAGCTGAATAGTAAGAGTTAGAAACTGGGTACATATGTAACTTTTCAAATCACGCTTGCAAGGAGTCACGTAGTAGAACTTAAATGATAAACGGGAAATAGGAAATTATATTACAAGTTATTTCCGTGATAGAGTACAGTTCCTAACTTCGATGTCTTGCAGTGTTCTTAAGACAGCATCTGACTGATTTCAAAGAAAACGACTTATTAAAAAGCTTTAAGTTGTTGAAAAGTAACTGATATCGTCAGATAATTCAAAACCTCTCAAAGTATTTTATCAATGTTCCGGCATTTAAGATAAAAAAAACATGATCCCAATCCATGTTTAGCGGTATCCATCACTCAGCTTGGAGTATGAAGAGAGATATTTTCATTTATTACAGCAAAGCACAATCTATTACAAATGTCCTTGCAAGTCTGCTCTTTTTTACACATGTAAACAAGAGGATTCGACTAACTATGACGAGGCCAGTAAGTCAACTCGGGCTATACGCTAGTAAGTGTGTAATGTGCGTCGATTTACCTAAAGGTCTTAAAAATTTTTTTGTGGGTTGATACTGATAATTATAAGCAACACACCAGTTATTAGTTGTATTCTTTCTTCTCTTTAAAGGTTTCCGTCTACCCTGATTCTGGGTGTCTTGCGTCAAAAAAAAAAGAAAAAGAGAACGAAGGTTTAAGAGACAAATACAGTGATATTGAGATCACAGTGTGCGAATGTGTTCATAAGGATTAACTTAATATTTATGTTTTAACCATAGTGGTTAACTGGTGGCACCAAATCACAAGTGCTGGAAAATGTTACTAAGACTGGAGAAATACGTTAAAGCGAAAATTTTTTGTTGTCATATTTGCATATTCCTCGTTTTTTTATAATTTTCATGTTTTCAATCAATATTCAATTATATGGTTTTCCGTGTGGTGACGATGCTTCTGATATCCTAGGACATAAGTAAGCGATCTCTGTAACACGCAGAAAACTTATATCTCAGGTACATTGAGTAAATTAAGAAGAGGGGAGAGGAGATTCTCTAAATGAGAACCCTCTGAAAGAAAGAAAAACAACGATATAAAACGAAGGCCCTGCTCAGAGGCAGGAGTGCATCGTTTTCCCTGGATCCTTAGGTGCTTAGAATGATATAACTTAGAGAAAAGTGCACTGCAGTTCAGGAGAAAGGTAGTCTAACAGATGTCTTACGTCATAGTTTACAGCTATCAATATGGATAAACCTTTTGTTCACAGACAAGGAAAATTTGTGGGTTTTGTAAAAGACGTGCTTCCTTTAAGATTTGTAATAAAACTTCTATATAGTTTATTCGTATGAGGGAAATTTATTTATGCCCTTATAGATTTGCAGTAGTTTTTTATTTCATTTACAAAGAAACAAATAAGTTATCTTTTCGTTTTGAACTATAGTATATTTCTGGATTTCGAAAAATAAGAGGGGAGGGAGAGAAGGGAGGAATCAAGGTATTTTCCTCAAACATTCGGGTAACATGGTATTAAAAGATGGAGGTATGGTAAATATGCCGAATATGACACCTTACCTAATATGAGGTCCCAGCTTACAGGACTATCAAGTACTGTCGCCTGGCGTCTGGAACGAAAAACAGTAGTCTTTTGCATCATTCGTAATCGGTGAGTCGGTCGAGTGTTTGCAAGTGCACACAAAGGTGCAGTATTTGATTACATCAATGTGTGCTCGTCGACTTTTTTTCATCAACATCTTCATTGGCTGTTTTCACCTTCAAGGCAAGACTCTTATTAAAACTGTTAGTATTGTATAGGTAGCTATAAAAGTGGAGTGTAAACACGCCTGTTTGTTTTTAAGCTAACGTCAGTCGTAACCTAAAAAATTCGTTGGCGTGTTTAACAACATGGTCGTGCTCAATATGAGACCCCAAAGCATGCCTAATATGAGATAGGGTCTCATATTAGGTATTTTAGTTTTCACTCTCACAGCCTTCTTTCCTCTGAAGCTGCAGATGCAATGACGCCCAGGCGAAATCCACAATCATGCAGCAGTAGTGAGAATGTGGAAGGTATTGATCGAACAACAAGTTCAAACCAGTTCTTAGTGACTCGTAAAGAAATAAATCCCTTGCCTACGTTACCTGAGTAAAACACCTCGAAATCAAGTATAGCCCGTAATAGCCGATATTATCACATCATCGCCCTATAAAAATAAATTGATTGATAGCTTTAATAAAAGAACTGCAGCATATTCGAAAAAAACTTTCTTTCCTAAAAGAAAAAAAAGGAATAGACCTAAAAGATAAGAAATCAAAGGATAAACAAGGAAAAGGAGATCAAGAGAAAAAAGAAAATAATGAGGAAACAATAAAGGGAAAAGGAAAAGGCAAAGAGGCCCCTACAGGAAGGGGAAAATTAAGGATGGATGAAAATACAACACTAGTTAAAATACGGAGAACGAATAAGCCAAATTATAGCTATGATGATCTCAGCTCAATTGAAGATGATGAAAAACTTTCTCTCCATGACAGCAGTGATAGCATTGATGAAAGCAACGCTGAAGGCCTTTTTTGTGGTTGTTTATGCTCAAAAGACAAACGGGGAGAGCAGTGGTGTCATTGTACAAGATGTTTCAGGTGGGACCATGAAAATTGTGGAGTTGACGAACTTTTTATTTGTAAACAATGTGAAAAGTTTGAATCTAAAAACAAAAAGTAAACAAAACCTGCAGTGCAAACCAACTAATTTGTTTAAAATGTCACTTTTCTTTTTCCCGTATTAGTGTATATAGGTAACCGTTATCTAATTATTGTATACCGTTTGGGTTTTTACGAACTTTTCAGTAATTCTAAATAATTTTTAGAGTTGTAGAATGGAAGTCTCATATTAGGACTACTTTTTTCAAATCCCCAAAAATGGAACACTTGTGTTTAAAATTTCATACGAGAAAATTGTAAGGTTATTTTCATTTTTTGACATTGTTATATGTAGTAAAATATATGCATTAAAAGGATAGCAAGTTGGTACTATAATCCCTTTTGATTTTCATATATACTTTCCTAGTTATACATGAAAATCAAAAGAGGTCTCATATTCGGCATACTTACCCTATATTAATTAATTTACTATTAGCAATCCAGGTACTGATCGAGTGAAATATGTTGTCCAATACTTATTTGGATCATATATTACAATCATGATCGGAAAAAATACATTTTTAATGTAGCGATTTACAGAATGCCTGTTTTTCCCTTATAGTTAGGAAAAAAGACTAAATTTTACTTATCGATTTCATATCTATATATATATATATATTTCCCAATGGGGAGGCACTTGTCAGACATTCGCTTATTCTACACCGCAATTTTACTGCCCATTTTATTGTGGGGGCACCATATAGGCGGACAGCATTACTTCCTATGAAGGAACGACACGAACGGAGGCATTTTTCGTGGCGCGATATCAGGATTTGATCCGAGCACCCTCAGCACCGAAAACCAGCGCTCTGTACCACTGGGCCGCCACAAGCCCATATATATATATATATATATATATATATATATATATATATATATATATATATATATATATATATATATATATATATATATATATATATATAATATATATATATATATATATATATATATATATATATATATATATATATATATATATATATATATATATAATTACAAAAATTTTGAATGTAGTTTGCTTGTGTAAAGTATTTTATGATTGCTGGCAAATTTTCCTCTAGACCTTTATATATATTTTTTATTTTCTAAGTAATCATAAATAGTTCTAGATGATGTATTAATATGACGTAAATGATTTTAAAAAATGCGACAATAAAATGCTATAAAGCAGACACAGCATGTAGCACGTTTAAAAGCATATATGGACGTAAGAATATAAATTCGAACTTTTTCATTTTTATGATTTATATGACTTAAATTGGGACATTTATTCGTTTTCGTTCCGGAAATACATTAGCTTCAATTCAATGTAATGTAGAGTTTTCCATTTTGGTATAATGCGCACTTTATTTTTCTTACATTTCCCCAGAAATTATTAAGCCCTTTGTCTCTTTTGCCCATTTCGTTCTTTTATAGAATAATATTGCGTCTAGAAGGGTTGCATTTTAATATCAATTGTTTTTATGTTCCAGTATTTACTCCCGGGTAAAATACAGAATTGAAAAACATACCTATCTTGCCGTGCAAATAAAGCATTTCTTCAGTTAAATCTACGCTTTTAGTTGGTATAATATCACCAATTTCTACTTTTAACTGACATTTTATGACAATGTTTCTTTCATTGGTTAATGCTGATTAATGTACTACATTTTTCTTCAGTACTTCCGTATTCAAGGAATAAATGAAGCAAATATTTCAAATACTTTCCCTTTTACAGATTTCATTACAGTTAATTTTGTATTTAATACGATCAAGTTTGTGAGTATAAGTATAATTACAACTTATCTTCCCCAAAATTTCTTAAATGCTTGATGGATATTTTATGATATCATCATTTCTTTCTAACTGTAAATATCGTTTGTGATATCGAGATTATTTAGCTGTATATTTCAACTGTGGAAAATTGTTTTGACTTTTAATTTACTTTTAGTATTTAATTATACTTTTATCTGTTTAAAACAGATACTTTGAATTAAAAACCGTCATCAATTGAATATAATTCGATTATTTATTAAATGTAAATGACATTTTTTTCTTTACGAAATTATGTGCATGTTCACGAATTATTAATAGATTGCTTTTCCATGATATGAAATTATTTAACACGAAAAAATGTTCTATGTCGAGGTTGTAACAAATTTTTGCATAAGAATGCAGACGCATGCATAGAGTTGTACATTATGAGGAAAATGATCATTTCGTCGATAAGGATCAAGTAGAAAAAATGCCCGAGAACTGAAATTCTTGTGAAGAATCCTTTTAAAAATGAATTTGTCTGCAAAAGTCTTGTATTGTACATATTTAACGAAAAAGATGCATGAATATAATACAATCAAGAGTGATCGAGGAAGACATAGTTTTTTTCTTCTTGCATATAGTTGGACTCACGTACCATGTTGTACAGATGCTGGTGTAGCTGATATTTGTTTATATAAGTCTGATATAAGTCTATTTCTTAAACTATAAAAAGGATCTGATGAATCGAGAGAGGTAATAAAAATAAATCCGAGGACTAGTTGGTAGCAATTTCTTGGCATTCGTAAGGGTTTAATTTACATTAAGTCAAGACTATTTCAATTGTAATTTAAATTTTTTTATCTTAGATGTTAAGTGCATTGTGATTATTTAGGATTCGGACAAACACTTGAAAGCATTTCATAATGGGAATATCCTAACTGGCACATTGATATCTAAAACTTTAGAGTTCCGCAAACCATTGTTAATGATGAAGGGAAACACTGTTATGCACACAATTCTCCATGTTCACTAATAACTTGCAATATATTTCGAATCATTAAACTTCGAGATATTCAATTCTGAATACTACTGATCCTGTATGGGACATTTCAAAGGTAAACAAACCTCATGAAATATCCCAAAAATTCAAAATTTTTGACTGTATATTCTTCTAAATATATTTTTTGTCTTATTTAATTGTCATCATTTTGTTGCCTAATGATACGACTTTGAGATACTATCCCAGATGACAGAGTTTGACAAATTCGCCTCACTTTGATCCATAAAATTGTTCACTAGGGCGGAGCGTAAAAAAAAAAGTTTAGGATTTTGTTTTTGTCCTAGTGTGGAAACGTTGGGTAATGGTGGGTAGGTCACGTATGCAAAGTTTTGGGAAAAACAAAAAATATCTCCCGTTTCCATTTCGCCAATGATTTTTAGCAGATTTTTACCATACAGTTAAAAATGTGTATTTCCATTGTTTTGTATGCAGCTCTTCGCCTTTTTTCTAAAATAAAATTCAGGAAAAACGCACAACTTACCACGGGAAAGTGGCTGCATTGCGAGTTCCACCCGTTCCCACCCATCCAACCAAACATATGGGAACTTAACTCCTTTGCCTTTGAAGTTATTCCGGTTCTACTCGGCACATTGATATTGCATTTGGTTTCAAATGATGGCATAGCTTTTCTCGACCCTGTTCGAGTTCTAACTAAACCGTCACGCTTATTTTCTGCACACACAGCCGCAGAAACCCCTGTTACTAGTTTCACGAAACGTTCAACACTTTGGGTGTAGCAAGGAAATTTTAGGCTTCCCAGGTGTTAGAGTGGAGAGCTACAGACTCTCCACTGGAAATCAAATTTCTCAAATGATCTTCTGTCAAGTGAGATGTATTGGTGGTTCCGTCAAATTACATTTCTGCCAATCAATAAGGTTTATATATGACACTTCCTCGAAGTTGAGCGACGGAATGTTGTAGTGTCTGATTCCTTTCTTTTTTCATTTCTTGCCCCCGTAAAATCCTACGTAGTCCAAGTTCTCGAGTGGTCTGTCTGTCGTCTGTGATCATTAACAAGATTATTGCTTCCGGGTGGCCGAAATAGCCATTTCTATGGATAATGGGATCGACCACTGTCTTTAATTCGTTTTTAAGATATCACGAGACGTTTATTGTCTTCCACAAATTTCGTGGACCATCCGTGCAATATGGATTTAATTTCACTTTAAACCACATAGATGCGTACACTTTCATGATGAACTCTGTCAGAGTTTGAAATTGGTTTCAGGGCTCTGATGAGTGAATTTATATACGCATTATTCGATTTTCAGTTGTTAGCCAACGTGCATGATACATTTTCCCAGGGTGCTTTTGTGACAAACTTGATGAGTAGTTTCCATTTGGGACAGCTTAACAAATATCCCAAAGGTATCGTTGTTCTGTGCTAAGATCGTTTATGCTGATTTTCACAATTTGCCATTGCTTTCCCAATAGGACCATAATATGCATTAGGGCCACTAGTTCCGCCATCCAAATGCTGCACTAAATGTTGGAGTGGCAACTCATTTGTGTGTAACTGGCAGATAAACCAGTGCAAGGGTTTCCCTATGGCTTCCTCAAAACAGTGAATTACACCGGTTTTATAGCCAGTATTAACAACTATTCTATCGCACCCTATTGAGATTTGTAAATCCGTATTGCACGGATTGTCCACGAATTTGTGGAAGACAATAAACGTCTCGCGCTATCTTAAAAACGAATTAAAGACTGTGGTCGGTACCATTATACAGATAAATAACTATTTCGGCCACCCGGAAATAATAATCTTCTCAGTGATCAAAAACGACAGACAGCCCATTAGAGAGCTTGTACTTCATAGGATTTTACGAGCAAGAAAGGAAAAAAAGGATGGAATCAGACACTACAAAATTCCGTCTCTCAACTTCGAAGCAGTTTCATATATTGACCTTATTGATTGGCAGAAATGTAATTTAACGGAACCCTTAATAACATCTCACTTGACAGAAGATCATTTGAGAAATTTGATTTCCAGTGGAGAGTCTGTAGCTCAACACCCGAGAAGCCTAAAATTTCCTTGCCACACCCAAAGTGTTGAACGTTTCGTGAAACTAGTAACAGAGATTTCTGCGGCTGTGTGTGCAAAAAATAAGCGTGACGGTTTAGTTAGAACCCGAACACGGTCGAGAAAAGTTATGCCATCATTTGAAACCAAATGCGAGTACCGAGTAAAACCGGAATAACTGCAAAGGCAAAGGAGTTAAGTGCCCATATTATTGGGTGGATGGGTGGACATAAATAGAACTTGCAATGCAGCCACAACCCGTGGTGAGTTCTGGGTTTTTCCGAATTTTATTTTAGAAAAAAGCGAAGAGGTGCATGCAAAACAATTGAAATACGCATTTTTAACTGTATAGTAAAAATCTGCTACAAATCAAGGACGAAATGGAAACGGAAGATATTTTTTGTTTTTCCCAAAACTTTGCATACGTGACCTACCCACCAATACCCAACTTTTCCGCTCTAGGGCAAAAACAAAATCGAAAACTTTTTTATGCTCCGCCCTATTGTTCACTTAGCATAATTCATATGAAATGATCTCTCTCTCTCTCTTTATATATGTATATATATATATATATATATATATATATATATATAAGGTGTAAAATGGATGAACATAAAATGAATGTTATATGTTGGTCTGTAATTCTAAAGACACCCACAGTTTAGAAGCGGCGATCGTGGAATTTTACGTACAGGTGTCGTTAAAGCAGCGGAGGCAACTAAGAACTTCCGGAGTCGAAATTAATTACCATTATTTTTTAATTAATAAAAACTCAACAATTTTTGAAGGGTGAATCCAGAAAACGTAATCTCTTACATATTCTGGATTAACTCTCTGGATTCATCGCCCAAATTTCTACCAACTGACAGCCACGTTAGGGTTAACGATCTAACAGGACCGAAAACGATATAAAAAAAATAAAATCAAAAAATTTCAAGTCATATATTAAACCAGAATAATAAATGAAAATAATAATCTTTCAAGTCAGATTTTATGCTCTAAAATAGATCAGATCCAACGGCATATTGACACTCTCGAGAGTTTGTTCATGCGATGGAAAATTGGAATCAACCCCGCTAAGTGTCACGCGATCTTCTTTTCTAATCACTATTGCAATTCCCCTCGCCTATATCTTTGTATCTATTGAAGAGCTGAAGACGTCTCTTCTATCCTGCTAACATATTTCTAACTTAAAACCTCTCACACATGTATATTTACCAGCCTACAAGAACGTTTCAATAATCTCAGTGCGATTACCTTTCACTTTACTCTTTGTAGCACCGCGCCATCGTAACCCGGTCGGTAGAACGTTCGCTTTTTAACCTTTTGGCCCCGGTTCGATTCGCCGCGGTGGCGGCAATTTTGTATTTATGTTCAATTTTCTATATTTTTAATCTTTAAACTCTCATTTTATTTTAAAATTCTTTTTACATGATGAGGGCCTATTTTTTGTGTTATTTATAATGTGTTTAGTTTTTTAAATGGATTTTGGTAAACAAATATTATTATTTTTTTAATTTCCTTCCATCATGTACAGTTCTCAAGGCAAAAAGACAATTTGACATTTTTCCTTTTCAGCTTTTAGTGGTACAATGATGAAATGTTATGAATTTACCTAAATTCTAAGGAGTTTATTATGGAGAGAAAAAGAGTTTAATATATAAAGGTTGTTTGTAGGAGTTTAATATGACGAGAAGTTGAATGGTTTGCAGCCCTCAATCAAAGACGTTTTTAGAGACAATACTGGAGTCATTTCATAGTTCTATTTGAAAATTCTGCTAAACATGTAATTTCATGTTTTTTCGCTCAAATAATGAAAGGTGGAATCTAGATAAATTCTCAGGAGTTTATTATAAATTTATATATTTTTATATGGAGTTTTCATATTATTGATGTGTATAACATTTCATATACTTTTTTTAATGTTATTTATAGTGTGTTTAGTGTTTTACTGGATTTTTGCAAACAAAAATTGTTTTTAAGTTACTTTCCTCATGTACCGTTCTCAAGGCAAAAAGACAATTTGACATTTTTACGTTTCAGCTTTTAGTGGTACAATGATGCAAGGCTGAATCTACCTAAATTCTGAGGAGTTAATTATGGAGAAGAAAGGAGTTTAATATATAGAGGATGTTTATAGGAGTTTATTGTGGAGAGGAGTTGATTGGTTTACAGCCCTCAATCAAACGCTTCATTTTTTTTTAAGAGGCAACAATGCTGGAGTCATTTCATGATTCTATTGAAAAATTCTGCTAAACCGGTAATTTCAGCTTTTTTTTTGCTCCAATGATGAAAGCTAAATATAGCTGATTTCTGAGGAGTTTATTACAAATTTATATATTTTTATATAAGGCTTTCCTTTTATTCATGTGTATAACATTTCGTATACTCTTTTTTCTATTTCTTTATACTGTGTTTAGTTTTTAAATTGATTTTGGTAAACAACCATTTATAAAATCCCGGGCAACGCCGGGTTCTTCAGCTAATATATATATATATATATATATATATATATATATATATATATATATATATATATATATATATATATATATATATATATATACATATATATATATATATACATATATATATATATATACATATAATATTATATATATATACATATATATATTTATATTCATATATATATATATATATATAGATATATATTATATATATATATATATACATATATATAACATATATATATATATATATATATATATATATATATATATATATATATATATATATATATATATATATATATATATATATACATATATATATATATACCCAACAAACACAGGACTGACGGCAGCTTATCGGGCCAGTGCTGGAGGCACCGGTTGAACGACAAGTACGGGAGAATTTTGTCGGGCCACTGGCGGGTTGTTTACGAACCTCCGAAGGGGAAACGCTTTCCGTTTACGTGTTTCAGGGCCTGTTATGGGTTGATATGAATCGCACCGAAATCGTTTACCCTGCATCGTCCCGGAACTGTACCTCCGATTCGTAACCACAAGTAACAGATATCTGCATCAGAATTATGGATTTGAAAGGGAAGGCGAAGATTAAATTTAACAGACTTTTCAAAAATATTATTTCATTGTTGTGAAACTTCTTTTACGCGGAAAATTCCCATAATTTTCCTTGTATGTAAGATTGTATTATGTGAAAAGTATTATGTGAAATTGTTATAATTGTATTAGTGAAAATTCACATAATTTTCCTTGTATGTAAAGATTGTATTCTGTGTGTATGTTTTTAACCTCCCTAGAAGCTTATAAAAACAGATGAAAATTAGTTTCAATTTTATATATTACTGGAGAAATTAAATATCTACTTAAAAATGGGTCCTTGTTTCACCACTCTTTATTTATAAGAGAGGAAATAGTGATAAAATTTGTATTTTTTTAAATTTCTTTCTATAGTATATTAAAATAATAATATATATTTTTGTAGATAAAATATTCAAAATATATTTTTCAGGAAATTTACATATTCTAAGTATTTCTAATTGTTAGATGCCATTATAAACAACTGATTTTGTAGAATTTTTTCTCGAATTTCATCGTATTAATTTTACAGGTACATATTCTTATAATACCAAATTTGAATAAAGAAAAAGAATTTTAAATTTACAGACCTTAGTTAAAATAACAAATCACACATATTTAGAAAAATAGTATGTAATGTAATGTCAGAGACATAGACGTAGATGTCATGAGACACCAAAAAATATCAAAAATAAGACCCTTTATTCTCAGTACGTACATTGAAGAATAGATATTACATTGTTTTTTTTGTAATTGAATCAGGATACGAGAATAAATATTTACAATCAAAAAAAAAAGGCAAAAAATTAGTTTAAAATAATGTTAGAAATAAAAAATAAGGCAATTAAGTTTAAAATAATAAGTAAGTTATATTTATAAATTAAATTGGCAGGTTTGAACATCCGTGAGTACAGATAAACAGAACTGCACTTTGCAGGATCGAACGAGGACTGAAGCATGGGAAGCAAAAACGAACGCCCCACACCAGCATTCCCTGATAGGGTATCAAGTGTGGAACTTCAATAAGAGGAAACTGCCTCGCATGGAACAGAAAAATAAAGGAAAAAATGTTAAACACTATCAGAAACCACACTATCAGAATAACACTATCAGAATTAACCTGTGAACAATTAATGGACTGGGTAAGATTTGAAATATTAAGATCGGAACATAACTTTTTAATTTTTAAGTGGCCGTTCGGTTTTGGGATTTTTTTTTCCAAAAAAATTCAATGCGTAAGTAAATTAAGTAATTTTGAAAGGTCCGATATTAATCCAATTGCAGTAATGTTTTCAGATAAGATTTTGAGAAAGTTTCATGAAATTGATTTGGATATTGAATTTTGACTAGGTTGTACATTTTGTTGAGGGTATCTTTGTACCCTTCCGCCATTAAAAAAAAAACATGGCTCAGGTTTGGTTTCCCGCCTAACAGGAAATTCATCATTAGCAGCGGGAATTTCTTTCCTCCGGATTACGACAGTTTCCTAGGATAGAAAATTGGTTTGAGAGATTGATTCGATCATTAATGCTAGTTAAGTTCGAGAGCAATTCGCTTTAGACCAACCCAAATTTAAAAAATCACATTATGTTCGATTTCGTTCAAAATTACCACATCACATTGCATACCAAGATTATAATATTTTATACATTACATATACAATGTATTTTTCATTTTCATAATAAAACTAAACTTTTGAATGTAGTTGACTTTTTTTATGCGGCCCGCCTGCCTTGAAAAATTTACCATGTGGCCCAGATGCTGCAAAAGGTTAAAACACCCTGCTTTAAGCTCATCAGCCTGATTCAGAGGTTTAACTTTTTCAGATTTAGGAATATAATCAAAAGTGGGTGTAGAAGAAAATTTAAACGCACACTTACTGTGCATAAGATTAAAAAGTTCTTTGAGATTGGGGATGTTAAACGTTATTTTGAAAAAAAGAAATTCATGTTTTTCAAAAGTCCATAGTAATCACACATGGTTTCCATTACTTATTTCACTGACACATTGAATTGTGTTTTGTTTTGTTTTTTATTATTAAATTTTGGCATTATCTTTGAGAATGTATTTCGTTTTTATCAATGCAACTCTTGCAGAAGTGCCACGGACGGGTAAGGGTGACTCGGTAACGAATTTAACAATCCTTTCTACTGCTTGTGTGTGACATGGAAAATTGCTGAAGTCAGTACGTTGACTCTCCTGATCAGATTATTTGCTTCCTAGTTTATAATCAGAAATATGCCTCGTTCTGTTACTTTACATCTTTACGTACAATCATATCAATATAATCCTTGGCATCAAAGTTTATACGTTGAACTTAAAACTTTCCAATGCCCCCTTCATTTTTCAGTCCTTGCTTTTAGAATCCGGCGTAATCCAAGCTGTCTTACGTGGCTGCGATCAACTGATATCATACATAAGAGGAGATTTTCAGAAGCAGCGAAGTACGAATTTCTTTGAATGACTGGGTCAATTACATTTTTAAGAGTCTGATGGAGGTAACGTGAATAGCTTACAAGTTTCCACAAGTGCTTCGATCCATGGATATAAGATAGTTTCCGCTTTATGTGAAACGAAACAGATGCATATACTTACAAAAAAACTCAGTCAGTATTCGGAGATTTTTTTTTGCAGTACATTCTGTTCCCAACATACAAGTGAAGTGTTTGGTTTGCTAATGTAAGCTATCATGAATAACAAAGTTTTCCTGGTTTTCTCATAGACAAATCAGAGAGCACCTTCCAACAGAGATTGCATTAGACATTCTAACAAATATTTTGGGTCCACACTTAAATCATCCTTAATTTCTAGTAATGGAATGCCATTTTCAATAGGTGATAATTCAATTACTGGAAGTTCATAGCAGTTTTCTAGTTGTTTACCTATTTCTCCTCCAAATTAGGGACGTAGGCGCAGTTCATTTCCATGAAATAGACAAATCAACCACTGCAGTGGCCTTCTTAATTCCTTTTCAAATAAACGAACCACATCATTATTCAATCCAGTGTACACGGCAGTTCCACCCATTCCAATTACAGTAATGTTTAAATTCTGGTTGTTGTCATTGAAAAATGCTATTATGCTATCTTATATACATTTTCCAGTGCCAGAAATCTGCTTCTGAAAATCTCGTCCTTTGTATGATATCAGATGATCGCAGTCATGTAAGAGAGAGCTTGGATTACCCCGGAATCTAAAAGCAAGGTCTGAAAATGAAGGTGGCATCAAAAAGTTTTTTTTCAACGTATAACTTTGATGCCAAGGATTATATTGATATGATTGAATGGAATGATGTTAAAGTAACAGGACTTCCTATGAAGAGGCATATTTCTGATGACAAACAGAAAGCAATTCAATGTGTCAGTGAAATAAGTAAAGCAAACCATGTATGATTACTATGGACTTTTGAAAAATATGAATGTTTATTTCAAAATAACACTTTGCCTTTAAAGACATTACATTAATATTTTTCTAAATAAATGTGATTGTTTATTTTAACTAAAGTCCGTTAATTAAAAATTGTTTTTTTCATTCCAATGTGTATTATAAGAATATACTACTGTAAAATTAAGATGATGAAAATTGCGAAATTCTACAAAATCAGTTGTTCTGTAATGACATCTAAAAATTAGAAATACTTAGAAATACCTAAGTTTCTTGTAAAAATATTTTGAATATTTTATTTACAAAAATATATATTATTAATTTAATATACCATAAATAAACAGAAAAAAAGAATTTTATCTCTTTCACAAAAATATCTATTTTGAAGCACCTGAAAAATATTTCAGTAGAGCAATAAAATTTTATATTCAATACCAAAAGGCAGCTTTTGAAAGCTATAGCATAATGAAATTTCAAACCATCTTTTTTTTCGCCTCGTCATACTACAATGCACTAGTGTCATCTGATTGGACATTCAGTTGCACGTGATTGAAAAGGCGCCATTAAAGATTGATTACAAGTTCGTTGAAATTAATCCACAAGTAAGTTTCATTCGTTAGTCTTAAATTATTGCCTTTAGATTTTATTTAACACCCTTACATAGTGAACATTATTCTATTTCTGTTATAAGATAGTGTTTTAATCCAAGTTATATATGAATTGACCATATTTCAGATCAAACTCTACTGAACTGAGTGTATTGAATTAGCAATACTTATGGCACTTACGAGCACTTTCGTATGTATAAATAAAAACATTTTGTTTCGGAATAATTTAAGATTCGTGTTTCAGTTAATATTTTAGATGGACAAAGGAAGTAAATGGACTCTTGTGAAAGTCTTAAGTATTTGCTAATTAAATTAATATTTAGAATTGTAATTTGTACGCACTATTTAGATTTTTATATCCTTTAGAAAGTATAAAATACATGACACAAATATCAATTCCAAATCTACATAGTTGAAAAATAAAAATGTATTTTCATTTCCAGTATAATATTTTCCATTTTATTTCTTTAAAGAAATTTGAAAGAAAATTATAATGAAATTTTTTTTAATATGTTAATCCAAATTAAACATTTTTTTACTACTGGATTGATAAATCAGTTACACATGATTCCTCCATAGTAAATTCATGCATAGTATTCAATGGTGGAAAAAATTGTCCATTTTCCTATTAAATATATTTTACAATGTTCTTATTGCCAGGTATCAATAGGCAACAAATTATCCATGTCTAAATGTTAAAAGATGGATTCAAAAACGTTCCACATTATAAAAGATTCTAAAAATGAACTTGTAAATCATACAAAAGGATCTATTGAATTCCTTATCAAATTGTGTTTTGAGTAAACTTTATAAATACACTGCATTTTATACATTATAAAGAAATAAAGAACAAATATTCTTAAAATTTTTGTGTTCATAATTTAAAAGAATGTATTTAGTATAATTATATATTTTAATTTAAATGCTAAACACTAATAGGTATTTTTCATGTATAATCTTAATAGCCTTAAAATATAATTTTTTTAAAATTCTATTTATAATGTTCTATGTGTACACTCAATTGCTATATATGTATATGTTATTCCTACTGGGTGAAATTTCTTTATGTCTATCAAGAGCAAAGATATATTCAAAATTTCAAAACCAGATCAAAATATTGTTTAATCAGTATCCACATGTCAAGTAAATATTGAAACAATAGCAAATATTGGAGCATTTTTTTATTTTGAATATCTCATTAAATAAAAAGCTTATTTAAGGAACATTTTGAATTTCAATTGCTATTAATCAATATTTTGAACTGGCTTTGATATTTAGATTATATTTCTACTCTCTCTGAAGATATAAAATAAAACAATTTCACTCTTTAGGAATAACATAATGGTGCATACTTTTTGCAACTGAGTGTATATATTCTTGCAATTGAGTGTATATATATTTTCAAGAATTATTAATTTTTGTATGTATGTGAACTCCATTGTATTCCTGAATTCATTCAAAGAACCTCTGGAGTAATGAGAAGTTTAGAGTTTTAAATTTGTGTCAATATAGATGCCACGTGCATTTAATTTTCTAATTTGTATCGTGTTTGAAATCACTTTTATCAGTGTTATTAGAGATGATGGCAGTGAAAATTATTCCAAAATAGACTATTTAGATACATAAATTGTTTCTTAACTTATTAATTTGCATTCCATGTTTTTAAATTATATATTTATAAGTATATAGATTTGTAGATTATCAGAATGTGTACATACAAAAAATTGCTTTATTGTAATAGATATTGTACGATAAGAGTTTTTATAAATCTGAGAATGTTCTCAATAACTATCTATAAGCTGTTCATCTCTAAAGGTCTTTTGGAAATTATTTTGTTGTCATGCTGTGCAAAATAAATGTGAACTTATTGGCTTAATATATATATATAAAGGGTAAAATTAGTTTCTTTTCCCCTTTTTATATTAGTGATAAGCAAGTTTATAAAGAACTCTACTTTTCAATACTTCTTGGTTTGATAAAACATTAAATTTTTATTATGGCATTATAAGAAAATATTGGTTTTTTTACAGAATTTTGAAACTGGTATCAATTCAGAGCTTCAGGCTTGAAAGACAAATACCACTTGGATCTCATAACCTGCGTAAGTTTTTAACGCCACTGAGCCTACCTTTTTTTATTCTCGAGATATACTTTTATTTTCAGCAGAAGACTTGTGGCCCAAATCACTGTTTTTAATATTTTTTTAGATTTATTTTTAACTAATTAAATTTTTTCTATGAAAAAAACTAAAAATATTTATTAAACAACTAAAAATTTCAAATTAGTTTTTTTAACTTAGACGCTAATCTGAACTTTCTCATAAACTTTGGTCTCAATAATTTGTGGATAGAATATTGATTTTCTTTATTTATTCTTTTTTAACTGTGAAGCTTGTTGTTAAGGTTTTAGGTGAGTGAGAAAGTGCAGTCCGGGGATTTCAGTTTACACGACTCTTGTGAAAGACTTTAACTCTTGCCAAAAAAAGAGATTTATATTATAAAATTATAAAATGCCAAGGTTTATTTAGAAAATATAAAAATGTGTTCATAGACAAAGTTTGTTTATAAAATTGTAGATAAGACATCCATTGTGAGTTGTGGTTTATTATATCAAAATGTGTGTTTGATAAGTGAATGAAATAACCTTTCTTAATAATGGAATAGAACTCCTGTATAATCAATGAATTCACGGATACAAGATACAGTTCCAAAAAGCAAAACGCCTGGTTTACAGAGTCTTTTATAATAACAGAAAAATGATATTTATATTATGAAAATGTGAAGTGCCAAGCTTTATTTATTCTTAATGGTTAACATTAAAATTTTAAAAATATTTTTAGAATTTCCTGATAAGTTGTTAGAGGTTCGTTGATAATTCATTACAGAAGTAGTAAAAGGAAATGCTTTTGGATGTATTAGATCATTAGTTAATGGGCTAAGTAATTTTAAATTTTGGTAAAATTTAATTTTATGCATGCCATAAATTTTTCTCTCTGTTAACATGTTTATTCCATTTTAAGTCTTAATACTTATATAAAGAATTTGGATTAAATGAAAACAGTAATGAGTGATGGTGAAAATGTATTAAATGTGGTAATTGAATTGCTTGATGTTCTAAGACATAAAATTTCTGATCATCAAAATACAATAATTGACTTCTTGACTGAACAACTGACTTTATTATTAAACAATATCCTATTTTGCTACCCCCCTTGTTTAAGTATATAATCATCCTTCAAATCCTAATAGACCATTATTTTATATTTTTGATCCTGTACTAAATTTGTACTAAATTTTTTAAAATTCCACTGAGCATCTTGTTTAGCTGTTTAAAAAATGGGGGGAAATGCATTGTAAATTGTCTTTACTTTCTCAAAGTTTCATAATTAAATATGTTGATAAAGTTGTGCCTGAAAAATAACTCAACTGATTCTGAACATCAGTTGGAGTTTTATGGAAAGCCAAATTATATGGAAAGTTATACAATAGTTAGTTGAAATTGTTTCTTGGAAGTTTGCGAGGTAGTAATCTAGTTCATGTATATTAAAGTCTTATTTAAATATTGTGCTAAACATATTCAGCACATTGAAAGTCTGATTACTTCTCAACTTTTAATCACCAGGCAATTTTTGGTATTAAATTATATGCTCAGTGCATATTCCATTATGTGTAATTTTCACTTAATCTGATTTGAAAATTCATGTGAGGAGAAATTTTTGGTTCAGTTAAATCAGAAAATTGTAGAAAACTTTTTAAAAAGTTGGTTTTTTCCCATTTTTTTCAAACTGTGACACTGAAAATACCAATTATGTCTTTAGCCCTAACATAGTTTTTAACAATGATATGATCCATAACAAAAATTCGATGCTACATTTTTTTTTCTTCTTTTATTTATATTACATTTATTTTCCTCATTGTATAACTTTTTGAATACTACTCAAACCAATTCTATTGTTACTCAATTTCAAAAAATCATATTTCAAATTTTAAGGATCGATCGGTAGTCAATGCGCTGAGAAGGGCCCTAGCTGAATTCAATTTGTATCCGTCCCAAATGTTAGAAGCACGCTACGCCTATGGTCCAAAGTATACATGTAAGGGGGTCATACTACCTTTTTTATTTCACTGATAAGCAAATAGACGAGTGCTCTGCACTAAAATGTTTTACTGATCTTGTTGAGAAGTATTGGAGAGCACGTGCACTGATTGCATAGGTGCTATTTTTGGTAGTGTGTGGCATTTGTAAAATAAATAAATAAATAATGAACTCTGCTTTTCAATGCTTCTTGGTGTCACAAATCACTCTAATTTTTATTATGGCATTGTAAGAAAATATTGGTTTCTTTACAGAATTCTGAAACTGGAATCCATCTTCACATTGTGATTTCCATGAAAGATTCCACAACTCACTTGGCAGTGTGCTCGATTCATAATCTGTAAGTTCATTTTAACCTCACTGAACCCATTTTTTTTTTTATTCTCTAGATATCCTTTATTTTTTTCAGCAGTGAACTTGTGGGCAAAATCACAAAGTTGATAATATATTTTTTTAAATTATTTTTTGTACTTAAATTTGAATTTTTCTATGAAAAACCATAAAAAATATTTTATTACTTAATTCTTAATTAATAAACAACTCAAATTTTCAAATTTCTCTTTGTATATTTATACGCTAATCCGAACATTTTCATAAACTTTGGTTGCAGTAATTTGTGGATTGATATTGATTTCCTTTATTCATTATATTTTAACTGGCAAGCATGTTATTAAAGTATTAGGTATGTCTGAAAGTGCAGTTCAGGGACTTCAGTTAACCGTGACTCTTGTGAAAGTCTTTTATCATAACTGCTTACCAAAAAAAATTTTATATTTTTATATTATAAAGATTAAAATGCCAAGGGTTATTTACTCTTGATAGTTAATGTTAAAAATTTTTAATTTAATTATCAGAATTTCATGAGAAGTAGTTAGAGGTTCATTCATAATTCCTTACAGAAGTAATAATAATAATAATATTGCTTTTAGATGTATTAGATTATTCGTTGATGAGCTAATAGGTAGTTGAATGTCATTTGGAATACTAACTTCTGCCTAGTATTTAATTTTATTATTTCATTGTCAAATTTTGGTGGAGATCTGTCACATAAAATATATTTTTGTGAGCAGCTGTTATTATAAAGTGTAAGGATAAGGGCAGTAAAAAAATATTCCAAAATATATTATTTAGGTTCAGTTAATTATTAAATAATTGTTGACTATAATAAGGTTATGTTTGCAAGTGTGTAGGTTTTTTTATGGTGTATTATTTGGTTTATCTAAGTTAAGTTGAAAAATGATGCAAGCATACAAAGATTGACTGGCTGTCAATGTTGAGTGCAGTAGCATAGATTATTTTACAAAGTGCAATAAAATACTTTTAACTTTTCAAACCGAACTTCTAACCAAAATTTTAAAAAAAATTTAATGAAACTTTTAAAATTGGAAATATTTTCATGGATCTAAGGAATGGAACATAACACCTGTATTGTCAACTAAGTCATGGATAAAAGATGCAGCCCTAAAAGCAAAGGCCTGGTTTCTGTATACTTTTATAATAATCATGTTACAACAGTATACAGAAACCAGGCTTTTTGCTTTTAGAACTGAATCGTTTATCCATGAATTTGTTGACTATACGGGTTTTCTATTCCATTGTTAAGATCTGTGAAAATACTCTCATTAGCAAAATATTTTTTAAAAACTTAAATTTGGGTTAGAAGCTTGGTTCAAAAAGTCTAAGTGTTTTTCACGCTTTATAATATAATCTATGCCATTTCACTCAACATTGACAGCTAGTCAATATTACCCACCTCATTTTTCAAATTAACCTAGACTAATCAAACAATATATCATAACAATTGTTAATAATTACTGAATCTAAATAGTATATTTTGAATAATTTTTTACTGTGGTTATCCCTAATAACAGCTGCTCACAAATAAAAAAATATTTTATACACAGATCCCCACCATAATTTGACAATTAAGTAACAAAAGATATGCTCTATTAAAATACTATGCAGAAGTTAGTATCCCAAATTACTTTCTACCACAATTTTTGTAAAACCAATTACTGTGAAAGCTACATCATATAATAAAGTTTTACTTTATTCATTATTATAGTAATAGATTAGTTGTTAAAGAGTATTCACCCTTTTCACTAAATTTCTCAGTACAGTAAGACATTCAATCCTGTCAATTAAATGATTAGTTATTACAGATATAAATAAAATAGATTAGAATGCCTTGATAGAGTACAATAATTGAAAGCTGACTGAGAGACTTGAGATGACAACAAAATTTTCTTTTCACTATCGAGAATCACTCTCACGTTGAAAGTAAAGAAACACAAGAATGAAGATTGAATACTATATAAAATCTTAAATTTCTAAATCTGACCCAGCATCTGTATTAATGCTCTCTATGGCATGTTGTAATCAAATTTAGAAATTTAAGATTTTGTATGCTAATGTTTTACTTAGCATTCAATCTTTATTCTTGTGTTTCTCTACTTTCAACAGCATTATTGTCAATAGTGAAGAGGAAATTTTGGTGTCATTATAGACAAGTCTCTGATTCAGCTTTCAACGTTGAGCTGAAATTATGCTCAACATTAAAAACTTAATTGTACTCTTATCAAGGCAATCTACCCTATTTTATTTATATCTATAATAACAAATTAATCGACATGGTTGGATTTTCTACTGTACAGAGAGAAATTTAGTGAAAAGGGGAATACTCTTTAACAAATATTTTATAACTATTTTCTATTAGTATATTTATTTAATCAAGTAAATATTTTTACATGATGTAGTTTTCACAGTATGTAATTGGTTTTACAAAAAAAATGTGGTAGGAATTTACTTCTTGGAAGTAGTTATCAATAAAATGACAACAGATTTAAAACTGCACTCATGTGTTGGGTGCTGTTTTGTATCAAGTTTTTTTAAACCCCTGTCTCAGAATTTATATTTCCTAATTGGATTTATTTAATTCTACTTTATCAACAATGAATTTTTCAACTACTTTCAACAATCAACTATTTTTACAACAATAAATTACCCTTTAATGTACAAAACTATGCAAAAAATAATTTTCTTATCTGCAGAGCATTTACTAACTCTACATAGAAAAATAATTTAAATAAATTCTTTTGATTCATAAATTATATCTGGGGATGGGAGTCATTTTCCTTTCACATAAATTTATGAACTGATTTTCTCTTTCTTTTTTTTCCCTAGATGCTGTAAAGATGGAGCCAGAGATACAGCGAAAGGATCCTGTTTTGTAGAAAATATAGAAAAAAATTGTGTAAATGTGCTATGTACTTTCTAAATAAACTATTTTTACTTTAAACCAGCTCTTTTCTGTATTTAAAAACATGTGTGTGTATAATTTTTCTCAAAATTACAATAGAAGATATTACTATCATAGTACTATTTCTCAAAAATAGTACTATCAAGTGTTGGATATTAAGTCCAATATAATAGAAAAGAAAATATTTTTTTAAAATGACATAAGAATTTAATGAATTACTCTTTAATTCACAAAACTATGCAAAAAATAATTTTCTTATCTGTAGAGCATTTATTAACTCTACACCAAAAAATAATTTAAATAAATTCTGAGCAAGTTTTCACAAGCTCACAAAGATGGGCTTCATCATACACACTACACATTACTCAGGTTTGAAGAATGTATCAAATTTATGTTTATAAATTTATCAAATTATGTTAATAAATTTTATACTGGGGAAGTACAAATTTTTTGGGTTAATTATTAAAGTAGTACTGTTTTACGTACTATAATCTCATTCTAAATTTAAAAAAAACAAACTGTAACCTTAGATCGAGTGGAAAGATGATTTAGCTTTAATGGTTGGTATTAATGTTATCTTAACTTTCAAATTTGGGTAAATGTATCTTAATGCAAAATGAGGTTTTGTTCTAACAAGTAAACTAGTGATTCATATACAAATTTTTAGGTAATAACAAAGATCAGTATTTGGTAATACCTAAAAATACATAAGGCAAAACTGGAAAAAATGCTAGAAATATGAAGGCAAAAAAAATAATAAAAGTGAAAGGGTTGATATCAGAGGTTAATCGTCAATGAAATAAATAATAATAAAAAGCATATAAACAAAAGGGTCCTACGTAAAACTTAGAAAAAATGCCGGCGGTCCGATTCTGGTAGAATGCTGGCATGATGCCCGGACCTACGGCACATTGCTGTTTACGAGATGGGTAGATGACGGTATGTCGACACCAATTATTGCTCCCGTAACCGGCCCGTCAACCTCCGGTTACGTTCCGGCTATCTGTCCGCATCGATGGCTTAATCGCGGCTGCCTAACGGTTCGTAGTCGGATGAACGATGGCTCGAATCCTACCGGAAGCGGCCCGGCAGTCGACGGGGTAGTCGCGGGCGAGAGGACACAGCCGTGACGGAAACGATACTGACCTAATGCGCCGGCCCGGCAGTGGTGAAATCGGCTGGCCGGAACCTTCCGACCCCGGCCCGATGCTTCTGTGTTTGTTGGGTATATATATATATATATATATACATATATATATATATATATAAACATACATATATATATATATATATATATACATATATATATATATATATATATATACATATACATATATATATATATATATATACATATATATATACATATATATATATATACATACATATATATATATATACATACTATATATATATATATACATACATATATATATATATATATATATATATATATATATATATATATATATATATATATATATATATATATATATATACATACATATATATATATATACATACATATATATATATATATATATATATATATATATATATATATATATATATACATACATATATATATATATACATACATATATATATATATATATATATATATATATATATATATATATATATATATATATATATATATAAAGAGAGAGAGAAAGAGAGAGAGAGAGAGGTGAAGTTGGGATTACGGAACCCCCCCCCCCTTTTGTTTTTGTCTCACTGTGGTCCTACCAAAGACTTATTTTCATATTTTGGGGCTCTAACCTCTTCCATAACTCATCATCTAAACATCCTTAAATGGATTTGCTGTTAAATTAAATTTTAAAATGTATACAATCACATAAGTGAAAAATGTCAAAACTTGCAGGTGACTCAAAGTGGAGGGTAATATGGACCCTCACCTTTTTTACCAAAAATATCATTTATCTATTTATTAAACAGCTGGAAACAAAAAAGAGAAATGCTTTCACATGAAAAAGTAAGAGAAAGATAATATATTATTAAACGGCTGGATCATCAAATATTATCTATATAATAAAACTTTAATTTTGGCGATAAAAGTTGCAAATATAAAAGTCAGCTTCGGCTCCGGTGCACACAGAATGAGTCCATTGTAGGCTCATCACACAGCGAATCCAAAGTTCTCCTCGTGTGTCATCTTTCAATGCACCCTCACAGAAGATGCTGGATGCTTCTTGCTGGTCTGGGCCATCTCTGTAAACATATGGGCTTGTATACACCCAGAGGGATGAGCTCTTCCAATTGCTCCGGATGGGGCTCCATTCATAAGCTTGTGGCGATGTTGGTAATTTGTGTATGGGGGTTTATTTTGACATTTTATATTATTATTAATGTATATAGAATGGTTCGTAGAATGTTTCATAGAATGGTTCGTAGAATGTTTCATAGAATGGTTCATAGAATGTTTCGTAGAATGGTTCATAACTTAATTGGAATTGAAAAAAACAACTTACTCATTATTTTGTTTTATTGTACTTCATCTCAGTCACCGACGCCGAACAGAACACAGCCATACAGAAAGTAAACATAAACGCTCTCTTCAGTAACGGTTACAGAGAAAAGAAACAAACATGAAAAAGCGCTCGCAGCGCCAATCGACAAGTGGACTGTATGGAATTTACTGAACATTCCGCCCCACTTGGAACCTCGGAGGGGGTTTCAACAATGAAAACATTTAGAACATCACTTAGAATTAACATGCAAGAACTATGAAAAATTAAGAAAGGTGCAATACGAAATTAATAATGAGTACAGATGGAAAGATAATCACTACAATGCTGAAAGATAAGAATTAAACATGTTATGCACTGTAAGCAAATAGGTTCGAATGTTCAGGGAATTGGTAATTTACAAAGTTTCGAGATTGGTCTCAAAAGTTTACCAGTTTGAGTTTTCAACTCAACTACACGAACCTTGTTGTCCTTTCCAGGGAAAGTTTTTGTAATTCGGCCTAACTTCCATTGAAGTGGAGCCAAGTTCTCATGCTTTATCAATACCAGATCACCAACGTTCAGATTTTGTTGTGAAATGCGCCACTTTGGTCGGGATTGTAACTTTGTCAAATATTCATTTGACCAACGATTCCAAAAATGTTGAATCATACGCTGAAGCATACGCCAACGGTCACAGTGGCTGATGTTGTCTGGAATTGGCAATTCAGGTAGAGATGTTAATGGTTTCCCAATTAGAAAGTGTCCAGGTGTAAGAGCACGTAAATCGTTGGGATCACTTGTTGGTCCACTAAGAGGTCTGGAGTTCAGACACGCTTCAATTTGGGACGTTACGGTAGTAAGTTCTTCGAAAGTAACACTCGAGGTGCCTATGACTCTCTTCAGGTGGAACTTGAACGATTTAACAACGGATTCCCAAAGGCCTCCGAAGTGTGGAGCTGCCGGAGGGTTGAAACGCCAATTGATGTTGTCCATAGTAAGAAACTGGTAGATGGAGTTGTCCATCATCAATTCTCGAAATTCTTTTGCGAGTTCTCTACTTGCCCCATAGAAGTTAGTGCCACGATCACAAAATATTTCTGCAGGCTTACCCCTGCGTGCTATGAATCTCTTTAAGCAAGCGATGAATGCTTTGGTTGACAAGTCACTTACAACTTCTAGATGAACTGCCTTGGTTGCAAGGCACACGAATACACAGATGTAGGACTTGGTATTCCGACTTCCTCTTCCCTTGAAACTTCGAGTCAAAAACGGTCCAGCGAAGTCAATACTGGTATTTTGAAATACTGTTGAAGGGCAAACTCTGGACCCTGGAAGGTCTCCCATGAGTTGTTCCGCTAGTTTTGGACGATTTCTGAAGCAAGGAATGCATTTTCTCACTACTCTTCTGACAGTATCTCTAGCTGAAAGAACCCAGTATTTTTCTCTTAACGTTGCTTGAAGTAGTTCTGGTCCAGCATGTAGCAAGGTGAGATGATAGTGAGTAATGATTAACTCGACGATATGGTCACTTTTAGGAAGAAGAAGGGGATGCTTCTGCTCTTCTGGAAGCACTGAATTTTTCAACCTGCCGCCCACACGAAGTAACCCAGAATTATCGATAAACGGTGTTAAAGGAAGAACTCTGCTGCTGGATGCTAGTTGCCTCCCAGCCTGCAAACACGAGATTTCTGAGCCGAAATGAACTTGTTGTACGATCTTCACAATTGTATTTTCTGCGTCATTCAATTCATCAGTTGTCAAAGAGGTTTTCCTTCTTTCCTCAGCAGGTATAGAACAGTTCCTGGCGAATCGAAGACACCAGGCAAAAACTCTTTTCAATTTGTCCCAAGAAGAATATCGCTGAAAAAACTCGGTTTTGAAAGTGTCATTTACCGTTTGTAGCATGGATATTTGGAATTGTTTCTTTTCCTCTTTCGACAACTCTTGTGATAATAGATTGTCTTCTTCAACCATGGAATTAGGTAGCGAAGGATTCTTCAACCACTTCGGCCCATTCAACCACAACTCGCAGTTCACAAATTTTGATGGCGATAAACCTCTTGTGCCGCAATCAGCCGGATTTTCGAGTCCAAAAACAAAGTTCCATTGCACGTTTGGCGTTAGCTCTTGAATCTGTGCTACTCGATTTGCAACGAACGGCTGCCATCTTCTCGGCTCTGAGTTGATCCAAGCTAAAGTTATTTTGGAGTCAGACCAGGCAAATTTATTTTTGACCGGAATGTTTAGGTACGAGAGTGTTGAATGTAGCAAATTAGACAACAAAAGTGCGGCACAGAGCTCGAGTCTCGGAAGGGATTGTACTTTGAGCGGTGCCACTCTAGTTTTAGATGTCAGCAGGTTAACTCGTACTGAATCAATAGAGATACATCGGACATATATCGCTGCACAGTATGCCTTCTCTGAAGCGTCGCAAAAGGCATGTATTTCTACTTCAGCATGAGAGTTAAGTACATATCGAGGAAACGTTGAAAGTTCGAGGAGATGAAGTTCCTCCAGAAATGTTCTCCACGTAGTGCATAGTTCATCAGGAAGAGGTTGATCCCAAGAGAATTTCCCTTGCCACAATTCTTGAAGTAAGATTTTCATAAAGGTTACACATGGTGACAAGAGTCCAAGCGGATCGAACACTCGGGCGATTTGAGATAGTACTTCTCGTTTCGTATAAGTATCCTTTATCTCAACTGGTAATACTGCGAATTTGAAAACATCTAGCTTGGGTGACCATTTGACTCCTAGAACACTACAGTCTTTGTCATCTAGATGAACGAGATCGTTTTCTGTGGAGTCGATTGAAACTTCACGAAAAATAGAAGGATCATTTGAATGCCACTTTCGAAGATGGAAGCCTCCCTTGCTCGTCATTGCTTGCAACTCTGTTACAAGTTGTATAGCTTCCTCCCTTGTAGCAGCTCCCCCAAGAAGATCGTCAACATAAAAATTGTGAAGTGTTGCCTTAGATGCAATTGGGTACTCTTCCTTTTCGTCAAGTCCAAGTTGCTTTAAAGTTCTTGTAGAGAGGAATGGTGCACAGGCGGTCCCGTATGTCACAGTGACGAGACGATATTCTGTAATAGCATCTTCAGGTGAATTTCTCCAAAGAATTCGTTGCCAATCAGCATCTTCTTCGTGTATTTTTATCTGTCGGAACATTTTTTCAACATCCGCACAGACAGCGACTTGAAAGGTTCTAAATTGTATTAGGATTGGGTAAAGTTCTGGTTGAACCCGAGGACCAGTCATGAGAAGGTCATTTAGTGAATGTCCTGATGATGTCTTGCTGGATCCGTCAACACTACTCTCAGTTTCGTAGTACTACTAGAGTCTCTTAGTACAGCATGGTGTGGCAAGTAGTAAGAATTAGCCTTATCATACTCGGCTTCTGGAACAACTTCCATGTGATTAAGCTCTAAGTATTCATTCATGAACTGTCTATATTGGTTGTATTTTTCCGGGTCAGACCTGAGATGACGTTCTATACCTATCAATCTACGAATGGCTGTTTGTTTAGATTGCCCTAACTGCGTAGGAGATGATTTAAATGGCAACCTAACTGTGTATCTGCCATCTTCATTTCTTGAATGTGTCTCTTTAAAATGCTCCTCGCAAGATCTTTCTAAGGAAGTTAGAGGATTTGCTCGAGGAACAGAATCCAACTCCCAAAATTTATTAATTAGATCATCCGACACTAATTGAATATTATTTACATGAAGAATTTGACTGAATGAAGAAGCTCTACCACCTATCACCCAACCAAGTTCTGACCGAATTGCAAAGGGCTTATCCTCTCCCATCGACAACGTCTGACCCTTCAACAATGGTAGTGTGAGATCGATTCCAAGAAGAATATCGACCTGACTACTTTTGTGAAACGTTGGGTCAGCTAACATCAGATCCCCAAATAATTCAGAATATGAAGCATCCAAATCTTGGTGCGGAAGCACGCCCACTATTTTGTTCACCACGTACACGTTAGCACTAAATGAACTCTGAGATGGAAAATGTGGACTGAACTGAATTTGGGATATTCCATTTGTTCGAGTGTCTGCGGAGCCTAAACAAGAAATACGAACATTGGCCTTTTGTTTACTTAGACCCAGCCTTTCGATGCACTCACTTGTGATCAGTGACGCCTGACTACCACTATCTAATAAACATCTGCATAATTGATAATTGCCCCATATATCTCTTACACGAATGACGGCTGTGGAGAGCAGAATTTGAACACTAGGGCCAACATTTGAAATGCAAGATGTAATATCAACCGTTCGTGAATTTTCGGACGTTTCATTAGAACTACTTGCTCCGGGAACAGAAGTAGGCGAAAACACGGGAGCATTTATAGAAAGCCCACCTGAATTTGGCATATTTCCCTGACTGCCTCTTCCACTAACAAATTCAATATGAAGCAAGGTGTGATGAGGTTTTTTGCACGTGTGGCATTTGAATTTACTTCTACAAGCCTGAACGCTGTGAAATTGTGTTAAGCAGTTGAAACAAACATTATTTGATTTAACAAATTCCCAACGCTTCTGAACTTGTATTTTTGAGAATGTTTCACATTTACTTAGGGTATGTTCCTTATGACAGAGCGGACACTGTGGCTGTATGTTCGAAGCTACTAATGTTACCTTTTTATGGAAATTTCTCTTTGCACATTGATTCGCTGTCATGATTGATCTGGCATGAGTTGAAAGAAATTGTAGTAAGTCATCTAACTTAGGTATTGCATCAACTTTAAGTGTTCTTTCGAACCAAGTTCTAGTATTAGAATCTAGTTTAAATAGTATGGAAAACATAAGAAAGGTGTCTGCAGTTTGATCAATTTTGAATTTTAAAGATTCTAAAGTTCTCACAAATTCCTTCGTTGAATCTATTAAATTTAACATTTGGGTGGATGATTCGTTATGGATTGGTGTCATGTTAATGAATTTTTTCATCAGTGAGGAAAGTATTTCTCGTTTGTTAAAGTACCTTTCGGTTAGAAGGTCCCAGGCAATTTGAAAATTAGTGTTAGAAATGGGTAGTGAATGTATAACCCTTTGTGCATCACCCCTCAAAACACCCTTCAGGTACTGCAATTTTTGAGCTCCTGTCAAGTTTGGATTGTCCGAAACAGCTGCTCGAAATAAATCAGAAAACGTTAACCAATCTTCAATTGTTCCCGAAAATGTTGGTAAGGATAGCGTAGGAAGTTTTACATCTGCTGACTCAGAACTTTTAACATTTGAACTTTTAGGTTGTTGCTCAGCTCCATGACTCTTATGAATGTTTGTACCAATAAGAGCAAGCATCTGTTCTAAAACGTCCAAAAGGTCATCCTTTTCAATAGAATAATCGTCTATTTCTTCATCCTTACAGTTAGTTATTATTGAGTTGAAAATACCTTTTATTTCATTTGTTAATTCGACAAAACGATTTTTTCTAATCTCTAATTCTGCCAAATTTAAATTTTGAATATCACCCTCGGTCTTTGTTTTAAGGCGCGTAATGCTTGATTTAACACTCCTTTTTTGGTTTAGTAACGTTTTGAATTCCATCTTACAACCCAAGATACGACAAGAAAAATTCCTCCTTTCAACCCCACTCGTAAAACGTAGGGGACGCCGCCGTTTGACACTTGCAGAAGGGAACCAACGCAAAGCGAAACGCTTCCAAACACCCCACTCAATAACAAGGGAACGTTCTAATCAACCGTTCGAAAATGCAGAAAGGAACCAACGTTGCAGTTCAAACGATCTTTCGGTATGCAGAAAGGAACCACCGTTATAATTGACGAATTGGAGTTTCAACGTTTGATGTTCAATAAGAGCACAAATCAAGAATGGCAGACACAGCAGTTAATTACCAGCAACAATATAACTTTAGAATAGATTACTTTTTCTTATTAATTGTTTTCAACTTAATTTCTGAATATTTCATAATACGTTACAAGGGAATGATTCAGGCTACCGGCTCGAATGGCCAAAATAATGTATATAGAATGGTTCGTAGAATGTTTCATAGAATGGTTCGTAGAATGTTTCATAGAATGGTTCATAGAATGTTTCGTAGAATGGTTCATAACTTAATTGGAATTGAAAAAAACAACTTACTCATTATTTTGTTTTATTGTACTTCATCTCAGTCACCGACGCCGAACAGAACACAGCCATACAGAAAGTAAACATAAACGCTCTCTTCAGTAACGGTTACAGAGAAAAGAAACAAACATGAAAAAGCGCTCGCAGCGCCAATCGACAAGTGGACTGTATGGAATTTACTGAACAATTATATTTAACTACTAATTAATGAATTGAAGGTAGGAATAAATCTTACTAATTTAGGTAGGTTTCAGTTAAATTTAAGTACAGTATATGCCCAATAGCCCTTAGTGGTTAGTACATTATAAGTCGTGCATTGTGTGTAGAAATAACCCCAAAATTATAATTATAAAAACTGGTTCAATACTGTCACATCACTGTGGTGATTAATGAGCCAAAAAGAAAAGGAAAAATTAAATCTAATAAATTTACTTATCTAACCTTGGAGAACACCTAGAAATAAAATTACTTCACCTAAAAGAAAAAGCTTCATATCTGCTGAAATAAAAAAAATACCTAAAGCTGAAAGTCAGACAATTAACTAAAAAGGCAAGGACCGACATGACACAACTTTACAAACTAAAAATAACAAATTTATTAACAAATCCCCCGACATTATAACAAACAAACTCATTATCTCCAGATCTTCTTAACATTATTCTGACAACCAATTTCAATTGAATAAAATACAATTCCGTTTAAATGAGTTCTACTCTCCATAATACAAATTATTATCAATAAAAACAATGCAAATAAATGAAGTGGCTGGCGAATCAAAATCTTAATTTTTCTATGTGTAATTGCTAATCATTAAATAAATTTTAAATTTAAATTGAATCTTAATGACTCTGCTTCAGCATTCAAAAAAGGAGAGAGTTTAAGGATAGAATTTAAAGAAAAGAAAGGAAAGGAAAGGAAAAAGGAAATTCCCCCGTGGCCATCGTCCCTTGGGCCGGGAGGCCCCCAGCTTGGGTCTCACGCTCTCCTCGCCACCAGTTCAGGATCCATCCAAAAAAACTTTTCGAACTTCCCCGCTCCCGAGTCACCGCTCCAAAATTTTGTAGTTGTCCGCAGCCTGTATGATTGCAAATAGTCCGCTAGCGCGCCAACTATTTGGTACATCAGGTTCGGGTGAAAGGTTGCAGGCCACCATTTTCTTTCTTCTGGAACTGTAGTCTAATTTTATTTCCTCTTCTGACCTCGTACCAAAGCCATATTACATTTTCTCCGCGCTACCGCCATCCACAGGACGCTGTACCCTTCCGCACCTTCTGATATTCCAAATATTTTTTCCTCTCTGGCTCGGGGGGGAGTGGGGGCTTGGTTGTGCATCACTAAGAAATGGCGAAGACCGGGCATATCAAATTTCCAAGGACAGCGGACAGCAAAAGATAGCGACTGAAGTCTGTCGCTAGGCACAGGGTGTTTTAGGGAAGGAAGGAAATAATTGAATATTTCCAAAACCTATACCATTTAACAAAATTCCTTCAACCTTTGAATTAAAATCTGCCTGCCCATAAACCGTACCAGCCAACTCACAAGGTTTATAAATAAGGCATATTAATTTATCAATATATTTTTAACAATAAGGTGCAACATGTGATGATCTATTTCAACTTAATTATTCTCAATGTCAAAACAGTTAGAGAAATTTGCGCACACTTCTCCAAATGCGATGACATTAATCAAATCAATTAATATTTGATCACCACAAGTTTAACCCTCACATATATTTAGCAGAGGCTTAATAAATTGATTAAAACAAAGCACAACCGTTACTAAAATTTACTTACTTACTTACTTACTTTATTATCTCAATCCCCGATATTAACATAAACGTTAATTATTTCTAAAACTATTAATTATCATCACAACAGCTGATCCGTTAAGTTTTTACGAGGATATATCATCATTGGTGGAAAATATGTTCCCCCAGGACTCATGCTGCAAACCAGTTACCAGAGAATTTCGTTCATCTGTAGTCAGAGCTCCCACCTGACGTTTTCTCTTCAACCCGATGACTTGGGAAACTTTTGACTTAACCACACTTAAACCAGTCTCAACTACATTGAAGATTCTGGAAATGATTCCCAGAACACAAGCCTTCTGGCAAATAAAAATAACCCAGCCACCTTCTCACGTGTGAATCCTTCTGCACGTACATATAGCGTCCCTGTAGGTTTTCCGATCGAAATTTGTCTGACGAGTGAGGAATCGGCTTAGCCAGTCTCTCCCTGCTGCTTCGTTTATGAAAGTGTGGGATATATTATTGCGTTCAGCCAATTGGAACGCCAATTTCCTGACATCTTGTCAAGTGAGACCGTAAAATACTGATTCCATCTCTAGCAAATAGGCCAGTAACTCTTTTTCAGTGTATTCTGGTAAAATAGGCTTCCTCCCTAGTTTTTGTACCAGGGGATGACCGAATGGCTAGGGCACTGGCATTTGGTTCAGATCCTGTGGGTTCGAGTCCCACTGATGGCATAAATGTTTGTAGCCGTTCGGAATCGGCTTTAAACTGTAGGTCCCGGTCTAATTAGCCCTTGTATAACAAAAGTTGACCATAGCGCTCAAAACCAAACCCTATTTTTTGTATAACCAAATCTGCTGCTGGCTTATCCACTTGTGAAGCCAATTATCTCAAAGTTATTCTTGATACACCAAACACTCTGGCAGCCTCCATTAGTCTCATATTTAGCCTCCTTTCTCCGCATCTTAGCTTCTGGATAGCCTCAACCATCTTCAACCTATCCCAACTTCTTCTGCGCACTACAGTGTTCTTGCCAGAGGGAGATTTCTTCTCAACTTGCATTCTTAGCTTAAAGAATAACCAAAAAGGATTACAAAACATGAAAATAAAATGTATCACAATGAAATAATCTGTGGAATCGCATTTTCTCACGGAAACATTATTATTACATCATCGAAACCGGTTGTTGGTAATATGGACCCGGGTCCATAATACCAGCTCCCATGGGGTCCATATTTCAAACAACGCCATCTTGGTAACAAACTCGTTTTTCACATTATGAGTTACATCGAATTTAATTTCTAACTAGCTCAAAAGGAATTTCATGTCATGTAGAATAAGGCACAGGAATCAGTTTTTACAAAACATAGTAGTAGCTATGTAAAATGTTCACTTTTGCTTTTCTCAGAAAAAGTTTGAAAACTCTAAAAACAAACAATTGTCCACAGGACGTCATTCGCGAGTGAACTGGGGTCAATGACCTTGACTATCCATTGCAGCCACCTAGGGGCTCTAGATCACAGCTATAATTAGCGGCTGCACCTGCGCATAGGGCACATATTAAGGGGGTCCATAATAAATTCAGGGTCCATAATCCCACCTTCTCCCCCCTCTCTCTCTCTCTCTCTCTATATATATATATATATATATATATATATATATATATATATATATATACATATATATATATATTTATATATATATATATATATATATATATATATTTATTTTTTTTAAGGACTTCACCTTTAAAAAACGACTGCCAGCCTTTTTGTAGTTTTATGCATTACTTGCATATCTTGAAGAAATACAGGCTATTTTAAAAAATAATTATTTCGAGGGTTCATCACGGTTATCGACGAGGAAGGACAGTCTTGAGTCGTCTCCGCTTCCATCACAAGTTCTTTAGGCTTGGCCCGAAGCTGGGCGGCATCTCCCTTTGCAACGGCTTCAACTTCTCTCTTTTTCACCTATGTTCGGCGGCTTATAAATACCCCACCAACGAACGTTATCGAAGAAACCAGAAGCGCATCTTCGTACAGCTACATTCCCGATTGATTAGATGCTTCCAACCCCGAGGCTCCTCTTAGTAACTGGCTTACCGTTTGGGTGAACTGCCGTAAGCGATTCCGGTCTTTAATGTCGCTTAGTGCGGCTGTCTGCGGCTGTTTAAGCAAAGATAACTTAAATTAAGTGCACAGGGTCGCGGTGCATGGTGGTCTCCGGGAATTCCACGTGCGAAGGTAAAAAATTTACGTTACTGTACGGGAAGTATTACAATATACTAGATGCCCATAATTAAACTTCCCTACTTAAGAGTTGGCTACAGTCGAAACTATTCTTCAGAAAGTTATGAAATTTTGCGCAGAACATATTGAAGGGATGGGAAGATGTTTGAACGAATAAAAAAATTAGTTCCAAATTTCACCACCAAAGGGTGTTTTTTTATGCATTACACTTTTACGACTGGTTCGTTACTTAAGTTTTCACGATCTTTTTATCCATAGGTCCCCCTAACACAATAACTCATACTCATTAAATTTTACAGTCTTTAAAGGGACTGCAATGTCGATCGGAAACTTGTTCGATAACTAATTTTCGGACAAAAGATTTGAAGTAACGAAGAAGAAACACATATTCAAATTAATTTTTGTCGACGTAGAGCAGAAGCTGTTATAAAACCTAGAAACTTTAATGGAAATTTTGTTTTCAGCGTGCTTGCTATTTCTAATCAGAATGTCATCGTTACGATTACCAGATCGAGCTCCCTAGACCTTAACCCATGCGACTTTCGGCTTTGCGGGCATGTGAAACATCTAGTGAGTCTTGATAACCAAGAATTATACCTGATCTGAAAGACAGCATTTCACGCCATGTTCTCAGCATTTCCCCGGACACACTGCTGTCAACTGTAGAACATGCTATCTTACGATTTCAAACGGTAGCTGAAAATGATGGCCGTCATGTTGAGTATGTCTTGTTGTAATAATTTTTTTAACTATAATGAATGTTGGCTAAATGTGTAATTCATCAAAAACGCCATCTGGTGGTGAAATTTCGAACTAATTTTTTTATTCGCTCAAGCAAATTCTCATCCCTTCAATATGTCCTACACAAAATTTCATAACTTTCTGAACAATAGTTTCGACTGTAGAATAATTAAAGTAGGGAAGTTTAATTATGGACACCCTGTATATGAACTACTCGGTATGTAACATTAGTACACGTTTCCCTTTATAATCAGTAATAAAAAAAATCGTTAAGATATTTGCATAAAAGTTCAATAGTCTTTATGAATTACACAGGTCAACACGAATCTGGAGTTTTCAGTATGTCAATTGTATTTTAGTAAATCAGACAGGGGGAGGGCTATATCCAAGAATTAATGTGAAATATTATCTAAAAAATACATTGTTATCAAAATTTAAAATTAATTTCTTAGTAAAATGACAATATAATAAATATTAAGTAAAATACTGCGCGAAAAGAAGTAAAATTATAAAATAAAACTGTAAATGACATCACTATGTTAGTGACTCGTTGCGGTGAAGACAGCTTTTTTCACTCTCGCATGTGTAGTGATTACACATGTTTATTATGGTCGCTTATTGATAATTTTTACACCAATATAGCATCAAGAGGTACTATGAATAACCCAGACTCATTTTTCTACATTTGTGTTTAATATATTGTGAGGAAAAGTCAGCGCAGCCTAACCGATTTTGTTAAAATGGCATATCATGCGTAATTTTAAATATTTTAAGCATGTTTTTAGGCCAGCAAGGTGGCTATACAAAAATGCTCTGTTTCCTATGTGAAAGTTATAGTAGATCGAAAAACCCAACTTAGATAATGAAAGAATGGCCTCTATGGAAAAATTGAAATCTAGGATGAAAGAATGTGATTCGGCAAAACTTAGTGGATCCAAAACAAATCCTATTACCATACTTGCACATAAAATTAGGGTTGATATAACAATTTGTTAAAAGTGGTGGGATAAAAGTGGATAAAAGTGGTGTTTGCTTTCGATATTTAAAAGATGATTTTCCATATTTATCTGAAAGTAAAATCAAAGAAGATGTGTTCATCTGCCCAGACATAAGACTGTTAATAAGGGATAAAAAATTTTAGGTAAAAGGGAATCTATCGAGATAACAGCATGGGTTAGTTTCAAAGACGACACTACGAAATTGTAAGGGAATTACGAGGATCATAACTATACAACTGGGTGTAACACGTGCTTAAAAATACACTTTTTGCACCCCCATCTTGAGTATTTTCCTCAAAATCTTGGTGTGTTGAGTGAGGAACAGGGGGCGAGATTTCACCACGATATAAAATGATTGAGAAAAATATGTTAAGCACACTTAAATGTCAATATGATGGCAGGTTACTGTTGGGGGTTTAAAGGGACATTGAACCAGTTTCAAAATCTAAAGGACACAAGCGTTCCTTTGAAGGAAAACTAAAAGAAATTTGTATAATTTTTGATATCTAATTTCTTTTTTGATATATATCTGACTTTATAACCATGTACACTGCTGGCCACTGTAAATGCAATACCCTGAAGGAAACATGCAAATAACATGAAATTTACAACGTGCATTAGCGGAGGTGAGATATGCAAATGATTAGAATTTCAGCTCAGACGCACATCACGCGCGCCTGTGCCGCCACTTCAAAGCGCTATTCAAGGCTTGGAGATTTCGACGATTTCAAGTTCGGCAATTGTGTTTTTCTTGTGGTTTTTTCAAAAAACGATCAATTATGCCTCGTCGAAAACAGCGATCATCTTTTGATCAAGTATCCGAGTTCGACAGAGGAAGGATAGTGGCCTACCGAGATTGAGGATTATCTTTCAGGGAAATCGGTAGTCGTGTTGGACGAAACCAAACAACTGTAATGCGGATATGTGATCGTTGGATGCAGGAGGGTACGACGGATCGGCGTGTTCGATCGCATCAACCTCAGCGCACCACTTCACGTGATGACAGGCAAATTGTGCCCATGGCAGTGACGGATCGCTCAGTCACATCACGAACCATAGCACAACACATGCAGTCTGTAACGCATCATCCAGTGTCTGCGCGTACCATTCGACGCCGTTTACAGCAGAGTGGTCTGTCCGTAAGACGTGCATTGCTTTGTCTACCCTTGACGCAGAACCACAGACGTCTCCGCCACCAATGGTGCGATGACAGAAGGATGTGGACGGCAGAATGGAATAAAATTGTCTTTACTGACGAGTCACGCTTCTGTCTGCAACACCACGATGGTCGCATTCGAGTCTGGAGACACCGTGAAGAGAGGATGCTGAACAGCTGCGTTATGCACCGCCACACTGGTCCTGCACCGGGTATTATGTTATGGGGCGGTATTGGATATCACTCTCGCACATCTCTAGTACGCATTGCCGGTACTTTAAACAGCCAGCGCTACATCTCCGAGGTGTTGGAGCCAGTTGTCCTTCCTTACCTTCAGGGCTTGCCCACAGCCATATTTCAACAGGATAATGCGCGACCACACGTGACACGCATTGTCCAACGGTTCTTCGTCAGTCGCCAGATTGAATTGCTTCCCTGGCCGCCTCCGTCTCCGGATCTTTCGCCGATAGAAAACATGTGTTCCATGGTTGCTCTACGATTGACCCAGATTCCATCCCCAGCTGCCACAGCAGATCAACTTTGGCAACGTGTGGAAGCTGCTTGGTCTGCTGTACCCCAAGAACTCATCCAAAGTCTCTTTGAATCAATGCCGAGGCGTGTGGCAGCGGTGATCTCCAACAATGGCGTCTACCCTGGCTACTGATTTTGGCAGGAACCACACTTTACAGAAGTCTATAAATTTAATCATTTGATACTTGGTCAACATGTTATCTACAAAATAAATTTTGTTGTGATATCTCTTGTCTTTCTTGGTGTTGCAATTTGGGTGGCCAGCAGTGTATTTAATTTTTCAAGAATTTTCGTAAGAACAGTTATTAAAATAACGCATAGGGGTATTTTAAAAATGGGGGTATGTACATAGGGGTATTTTAAAAAGTGTCTCAAATGCAAAATTTTTTGTTTCACAATTGCAAAAAATCCTTATGTGATACAGAAAAATGGATATCATTTTTGAAATCAGCATAAAAAATATATAATTTACATAAATTTATATAAAATCCCAGACAAAAAGTTAAATTTTGTAGGCCTATGTTATTAATTATTGAAATGTTTTTGTATTATATTTTTCTCATGTTGCTAATGTTAGTAATAATTTGCCATCGTTCTAAATGGTTTTTCAATTTTTTAGTTTTTTTTTATAAATTTACATCTTCCTTTCAAGTTTATTTTCTCGATTTCTTACAAAGAGCATTCTCAGATCCTAACAGATCTATATATTTTTCGTTACTTTTATATGTACGTCTGTATTACAGTAACATCTTTAGGATTAATACACGTACTGACTAAACAAATTTAACAACTATAATTTCAGATTTAAATGCAATTTTTACTACAAAGCGTTGACTCTTTTCAAATTTCCCAGTCATTTCAAAGTCATTTACATAGCATTACATTGCATTTACATTGCATTATTTACTCCTGGGCTACTTTTTGATTTCGTTATCGGAATTCTGAAGCTTTTGCATGCAATTTATAGACTTCTGCATTCTTAATATACATTACTAACATTTAATTTTAGGATATGTTGAATATTTATTTTATTTTATTCTATTTTCATGTAAGAATTTTCTGAGATGTAGTTCATTTGAATTTAATCGAGATTACTTCTTTTTTTTTTAAAAAAAAAGTATTGTCTGAGTGTATTAATATTTATTAACGTACTTGCTGTATAGTTTAAAATTGCAAAACAGTCCGTTTAGTATTTTGAAAGTTATTTAATAATTCAATGAATGGGACTCTCTGCACATTTATGGAAATTTATGTAAAAATCTGAGTAACATTATATTTGTGTACCATTATATTTTAATTACTCTTCATGAAAATTTAATTTGCATTACACACAAACACACATACATACACACACACACACATATATATATATATATATATATATATATATATATATATATATATATAGATATATATATATATATATATATATATATATATATATATACATATATATATATATATATATATATATATATATATACATATATATATATATATATATATATATATATATATACATACATATATATATATATATATATATATATATATATATATATATATATATATATATATATATATATATATATATATATATATATATATATATATATATATATAGATATGTAATGAAATAAGATCAGATTACAGAAATATTAGAATAAGAAATTTATTTCCGGGTGGCTAAACAGACATCTTATCTAATGGAAAGCCAACACCCGAGTGATTCCCGGGGTTTGCGTATAAAAGGTATCTGCGGTTGAAGAATTTGCTGACCAAAGATGTTTCTTGCAGGCTGCATCAGTTGTGCAGGACGATCGCCTTATTTGGGCATAGAAAAAGGGTCGGATGGTTTCGTGGCTTCCCAGGGACTGCTGACGCTATGAAAAATATTCCTGGGTTCTTGAAAACAGAATTTGGTAATGCCATCTTAAGCAAGGGAAGGAAAGAAAATTTACAGGGATCAACTTAAATTTTATATCTTTCATATATATATATATATATATATATATATATATATATATATATATATATATATATATATATATACTAGCATTGCTAAGTAGCCCAGTAGCTATGTAAATCTTACCGCGCAAAAGTTCGGGTATTAGATTTTTTTTTCCTACTTGTATATGTTTAGTCCAGTAGTGAAAAACCAAGTTTTCCAATTCGAAAGCCCTCTGCGGAATTTTCTGTGGCCTAAAAACAACGAAATTTTTTAACTTTTTTTGTTTTTTTCCCCCAAATATCTCGGCAATGGTTGGTTCTAGAGCTTAGATTGCATTACAATCTTAAAGAAGACAAAATTTTGAGGAAATCTTACATTTACATCTTTTTTCTAAACCCAATAACAAGCGAGCTACAGCGTCAGGAATATGGGACATTTTCAACTTGTCGAGAAAGATGCAAAACTTACTTCTTTAACGCACTAACTCGTACAATTGCTATATATATATATATATATATATATATATATATATATATATCCATACTTGAGAAATGCACAATATATGTATTACAACATATATATTTTTTTACTCGCACATACTTGAATAGTGTGCATATTTATATAACTATGTAGCGTGGTCCCTACACTCCTCACGTTTATTCTTGTGTTAGACCTATCCGAAGTGCGTTGTATTCTATTTTTAGAATTCCCCCCTTAGGCCAGTAGGCAGGGGGGAAAATATCTCAGATTCTGAAATAATTCAAACAAAGGTGGAAACTTTTTTAATCGCTTTATTTTAGGTCAAATATGAATATCCTGAGTTTTCCCCCTATGGGAATTATTATACGCAACGTCGGAGCTGTCTGCGAGTTGGGTTGCCACACCCCTCCACCGAGGTGAGCGCTGGTGGTTAAGCAAAAAAATTGAGTGAAAAAGAGGTATTTTTCAGTTTTTTAAAAATAAATTAAACCGGTTCATCCAATTAAAGAAACTGTAATATAAATTATTTAGAAAATTAAATTCTGCGTAAAATGGGTACCAACACATACAAATTACTTCGGTTATAAGGTTATTAGCTTCTCTTGAAGTTGCCGTAATTTTTTCAACTTTTGCTAGTAAGTGAGATTTTCGGTATAATTGGGTTTTACGGAGAAAGTACTTGTTTAAAGAAAAAATAGCTCTAACTAAATGTTGTGAATAATTTAATTCTGCGTTCAATGAATACTTTTCAGAACGCCGAATGGTAACAGCCATTTTCTACAAAATTCTTGTACTCTGTAGAAGTCAGCTTATTCTGTAAGACAAGCATGTCCTGTAAGTACCGTGTTACAGACTTTGCATACAAAAAAATGGCGACTTCATGGAAGTAAGGCAGCATTATTTTCACACCAAGTAGATGAAGCTTCCTGTCTACACTTCTCTCTGCTTGGATGAATTACTTTATCAACGTTACCATTCGAAAATATTGCAACCATAGTTTTGCTGTTGGTCCATTATTTTCCAGCTCTCCTAATTTCTGAGTAAACATCTGCACAATACTTTGTACAGCAGTATCTTATTCAAAAAGAGAACAGTCTACGTCACTGGTGGCATCTCGCTCTTCATCTGAAATCTCAATCTTCGAAAGAACGACCTTTGCAATTGCCAAGTGGCAAATCATGTGAGCCCTGACAGCTCTCGAATAGACATGGCCCGTCATCAGTTTCTCAATTGATGCCCGAGCATGAGCAATGCTCAATAAGTGCTGCAACCTACTGCCATCCATGATGTATCCTACTGCTCCCATTAAGCGTGAAAGACATTAATAGATGAAAGTCCCCCAAACGGACAGTTACGGACCCAATCTCAGATTGCAGAAAGCGTTGTACTGGTGCATGTACTTGTCGAAAAGCAGGGTTGAAATGCTCAAATATGTGTAAGAACTGCATTGGCCTCGCATGTACAAATGTAGTTGAACTGCCTCAGGATTTAAAGCAATGGTTCTCAACCACTGGTACGCGTACCCCTTAGGGTTACGCGAAAATCTGTAAGGGGTACGCGGTTAACTACCAAAAAGTATAAAAATTGTATTGATATATGCTAGAATTTAGTTGTGACAAAAGTTTGAGTAATGATTTAATACTGAAAACTATCAGTAAAGCAGCACGCAAACACGTCGCTTGTTACTACTGTATCCAAGTTAGATCCAAATATTGATGAACTTTATAAGCAAGAACAAGCCCAGCGTTCTCACTAACTATTTCCTGAGACTTATTTTATGTCTGATAATAAAAACTTTGTAATAAAACGTCCATTAAAATAAAATTTCTTGTTTTTAATCTAAATTACCTATTCGTAGTTACACTTTAACAGTTAAACTTTAACTAACATAACACATTTTAATAAAACTAAAGTGTTTTTATTGGGGTACGCATAGTTAATGATGCACAAAAGGAGTACATGGGATTAAAATGTTTGAGAACCCCTGATTTAGAGGATGAAGATGACGTAAAACCAAACATAGAGATGATATCACCCCAGATCATCAAAACAGCTAAAAACAATAGGTATGAAGAATGTTATTTAATTTGAAATATTTCAATTTTAGTACAGTTATTGCATCATTTATAATTGCATAATAATAATTATTTTTTATGTAATTTCTTCTATATATTTTTTCGCTTCTGCTAGATTTTCTAATTTATAATAATGTATTTTAACGGTTTTTATGGATGTTGAATACTCCGATTTTTGTAATTAATTTCCTATGTATCGACAAATGTGTAGTTTGTGTACATAATTATATAAATATGCACACTATTCAAGTATGTACGAGTAAAATATATATATATATATGTTGTAATACACATATTGTGCATTTTTCAAATATAGATATATAAATAGCAATTGTACGAGTTTCGAATTGGAAAACTTGGTTTTTAGTCCAGTCAAACAGTGGTTTGGCCAGGAAAAAAATAATAGCGAGTCTTTTTCTCACTCGTTCTAGATGTATTTTGGGGTGCTGATTCCGAATTTCAACTTTGCCCTATCCCACGGATATGGCTTCACAACGAAAATCGCAAAAAAAACTCAAAATTTTCGACCTTTTTTCAGTTTTTTGCCAAAAAGTCATAAAACTATGCACATTTCGAGGTAGATTCCAATATACAAAATAAAGTAGATTAAATTTATTACAAACAGCACCCCTCAATTTTATTTTTTGGTTGAACGGTTTGGCCGCTAGAGCGCGCTGAAAAAAAGCCAAAATTTTTCTACTTTGTGGAAAGTTCAGTTTTCTCTTTAATTTTTCAATTGTAACTCAAAAACTATGCTTGTAATTACAAAAATCTCGGATTCTGCTAAAACTAAATTAAATTTTCTACAAATTGCACACCTTAATCACTTGTTTTGGCCAAACCGTGTAGCCACTAGAGCCCGTTGAAATTTATGTCATATTACGCGAAACCGCTAAGTCAAAAGCCCTTCAACCTAAATTCAGCAGAGACCTATATTATCACTATTTACTTATTAAAAACTATTTATTTGGTCTTTATATAATTAACAATTAATGTAATTACCTATTAATTATATATGAATTTAATTACTACTTATTAATTATATCAACTTTTTGTCCAAATATTTTTGGGTATTCAGACACAAAATACTGATATAAAAAGTTTCACAAAAACAATTTATAATAAATTTTCATATTAATTATCATCATTAATATAGGTAGGTAAATAAAAAAAAGAGATGGACAGCTACAGTCTACGAAGCTTAGCGGTTGAAGACCATATATGTTCTTCATCCACCCCAAATGTGTAGGATCTTTCACGAAACCCAGCCACGCCTGAACTTGGAGGTAGACCCTCAGTGCGTGATGCCGTGCTGCAGCGTCTGTTGGGGGAGGGGGGGGAGAATGGCGATGTTAGATGTCACCTTGAACATGTTAGATGTCACCTTGAACACAGATGTTATGTACTGTCTATGTCGCAATTTGTTTAAGGTGGTCATTTGTTTGCCGGACCCATACAAAAGGCAACAGGATAAATTTGTCTCCTCCCCTCACAACTCCCCTAGATCAGCCTGAGGGTCTTTAAATATGTTGATGAGAGGTTCAAGGTCTGGGTTCTTCTTCAGCGTTTTCACACACTTTATTTTGCCCTGGTTATATAGAGCTGACGTCGTATCACAACAGCTCATGGCGTGTAAAAAAAGGATATGGGTAGCTGTGAATGTGTCGATCACACTTGGTGGTAAATGGTATTGCATGTACTTCCTTTTCCTGGCTTCAGGAAGTATACATTGGAAGGAGTACAGAGCCCAACCATTATGACAAAAAGGTCGATATCCTCTCCCACTACAGCCACTATGTCACACTCGGATGCCAGGCTTATAGATGTGACTACTATCAGTCTGTCTGCATCTTCATGTGCTTGGTTGCAGACAATGTAGGCGTCATCAAATTTTAAGATGAGAATGTCTATAAATCGACTCTTGTTTTTTTAATTGGAGAGAAATTTCTCCTGTGATACAGTGGGAACCATTGTGTCAGTGAATATAATTTCTGTGGCATGCTTTTTGTTTGACCTTCTCAAGCGCTCCACGTATTTCGTGCTTTTCTCACAGTCTGAGTAACCATCAAAAAGTATTTGGGCACTTGTCTTGTATTTGGACAAAGCGTATGAAACATATCTGTCACAAATGCCTGAAAAGATCACGCCAGTTGGCCACACTATACGGTGCAATAAAAACCCACCATCAATGACAAATGTGCACTTTTCCAGAACTGTGTTTTCTATAGGTTTGAAGGCTTTGTAGAGAGATGACATAGTTCCCTTCCTCATGCCTCTCTCATCAAACAAAGATAATGGGTAAGGACTCAGCTCATACTTCAGGAATTCTTCCAATTCTTCTTCTGACTCTTTGGCAATGGTCATTCTTTGAAACAGAGTGGTTGAGTTGATGAGAACTGTTTGACCGTGAATATTTACTGCGCACTTCATCATTGTAAGGGGGTTCACTCGATTGCTTCGTTTGAATTTAACAGATCTGAAATCATCCCCAACAATGCGGTCCATGCCCTGAGTACCCACTTCCCTGGCCAAGTGACAGTTGACCGTATCATCTCCAACAATCCCTGTACTGATGGATATGAGTTCTGGAGTTTCTGGGAAAGGCGGGTGCTGCTCAAACCAATCCAACAGTTTTCATATCGTGACTGTCTCTTTTAATCCTTGAGTACGGCTATCAACATGTTGTTCTGAGGTACTGAAATTAACTCCTCAGTAGCCCTCCATTTCTTCACACACTTGTTGAGTGAAAACATCCCCTGCGTCCATCTAGCTAAAATACTCGACGGAGTTGCACCTCGTTGTCAAGTTAATCCACCATCACTTTTCATGTACTTCATGAGATTCTGTTCAATAGTCATGTCACTCCACGTGCCACTCCACAACTTATCAGTTCGGCGGACAGTTAAAGCCCCATGTGAAGTGAAAGAGTTGAATTCTTCCAGTGGCATCGTATTCTTCAATTTGCCCATGTCTTGGAGATTGAGTTGAGCACATTTCGCATATAGGAAATGGCCACTCGCGTGGAAATATGGCAGCATCTTGTGAATGATTTCAAGATGGAGTTTCCAGTTACCAATTCTTTCAGATCCAATGAAATTATTCACGAAGTTATCATCTTTAAGTATTGAATCTACAACTTAGCTGTAGGAGCATGAAGCACCAATTGTTGAACCCGAGCTGGAAACTCCTTTTCAAGTTCTCTCACTAATTCACTTTCATGCGCTGTCAGAACCTCTGATCGGTCTCCACAGTACAAAATCTCCTCTAATTTAAGGTGAACTTCAGGGGAGATGGATGTTGATTCAAGGATAATTTTAGCCACAGTTGTATGAGCTTATGAGCTAAGAAATGAGCTCTTGCAGCCCTTACATAGGCATGCCTGTCATTATTTTTTCAGTACTGTTGACTGCATACACTGTATGAACCGGAGGTGATATTATTCTGAATAGGGAATTGCTGTAGGGGAGTTATCCGGTCCAGAAATAAGTCTTAATTACATACCAAATTCAAAGGAGGACATTCCCCCTTGAAAACCACAGACCAACCTCTACAACAACGGTTAAGTTCATATATAATTAATAATTAGTACTTAATTAAATTTATGTATAATTAATAAGTAATTATATTAATTATTAATTATAAAAACGAAATAAATAGTTTTTTATAAGTAAATAGTGATAATATAGGTCTCTGCTGAATTTAGGGTGAAGGGCTCTTGACTTAGTGGTTTCGCGTAATATGACAAATTTCAACGCGCTCTAGCGGCTACACAGTTTGGCCTAAATCAGTCATTAAGGTAGGAAATTTGTAGAGAATTTAATGCGGTTTTAGCAGAATCCGAGATTTTTGTAATTACAAGCATAGTTTTTGAGTTACAAGCGAAATATTAACGAGAAAACTGGACTTTCCACAAAGTATGAAATTTTGGCCTTTTTTCAGCGCGCTCTAGCGGCCAAACCGTTCAAACAAAAAATAAAATTGAGGGGTGCTGTTTGTAGGAAATTTAATGTACTTTATTTTGTATATTGGAATCTACCTCGAAATGTGCATAGTTTTATGACTTTTTGGCAAAAAACTGAAAAAAGGTCGAAAATTTTGAGGTTTTTTGCGATTTTCGCTGTGAAGCCATATCCGTGGGATGGGGCAAAGTTGAAATTCCGAATCCGCACCCAAAAAAATATCTAGAACGAGTGAAAAAAAAACTTCTATATTTTTTTTCCTGAAACAGGCACCTCCGGTAACGATTTGACTGGACTATTTTCACTACTGGACTACACATATACAAGTAGGGGAAAAATCTAATACCTGATCTTTTGTCCGGTAAGGCCATTTCTTTGAACCAAGCTACTGGGCTAAAGTACTTTGCCCGAAGCCCGAAATAATCGAGACTTCTTCGGTCTTCGATCTGCCAATTCGCGATGCGATAGAAAATCAATGGCCATTTTACGGTTTGTCCAAGAAAAAGTGATCAGAGCTGGAAGATTTGCGGAACATTATTATGCTGTTACGGTGTTTATCTTACCAGTGCTAACTCATATTTTTGTCACTGTGAAAATCCTTTTAGTTTAGGCAATATAGAAAAAATCTCTTCAAAACCAAAGATAAAAGGAAAATTCTCATCAGAAATTTACAAACTGGTCACTGAGTGTCTCATCGCGAATATGCTAGAAGTGGCCAGACATTTCGCGAACTAGCTAGATTTCGTACTTTGCCGTAACACATGTTTATATATATATATATATATATATATATATATATATATATATATATATATATATATATATATATATATATATATATATATATATATATATATATATATATATATATATATATATATATATATATATATAATGTGTGTGTGTTGGTGAAGTTATTTGTATTTGAAATAATTAATTTTCCTTGTAGCTACATCGATGGTGATGCATTTCTAGGTTAATGTCAAATTTGCTTATATTTATAATTACATTGATTATATTTTAATATTTCATTTTCAAATGGTATATTTAATTCACAATGAAGTAGGAGTTAATGATATATTTACGAGTAATATCAGTGTTGATTAAATTGTTCTATGTTTAAATTTTTATTGCTTGAGCTTAATGTATCTATTATTGACCAATTCATTTGCAAATATATAAATGGAGCTATTTAAATGAGAAACATTACATAGATGAAGGAATTCATCACTAAGAGAAAATGTATTAATACTTTATACTTTGAAACAAATAATCTCTGATATAGATTAATTTGTTATTCAAAAGCAATATTTAGATCCCGAAATATCAAATCTAGGTTCGCATGCGAAATGATCTTGAATAATAGTTTCGTCCGTTGTAAAGGATTTAGATTCGTCTCTTTAATGCAGACCTCAAGAGATATATTTATTGATCATTGGCCAGATTTAGGTAAATGTATTATTATTGCACCAGTGTAACTTGTCTACTTGTAACTTTCAGCATGTAGCCTTTTCATTCAGCCTTTCTTACTCTAAATGTAATATAAGATTACTTTCAGGGCATAATTATGTACAAATTAAATGTTTAAGTTTAAATACAAACTATCTTTTATGAACATATTATGTGTTGATTTGGCATTTGAAATACCGGATATTGATAGAGGTAAGCATATAAAGAATTTTCACCAAAAAATTAGCTCAAATATTACGTTTATCTTTCCCAAATTGGTCAAACCCGGATCGTTTTCGAGTTTACTTATATACTGCAAACTATAATGATGCCTTTAATATATTTTACGATGCCTCAAAATATACGGCGAAAATTATACTGGCGCAAACTACACGACCGTTGTTACAAATAAGTGGATCGTTTAAAACATTTTGCTTTAAAAGTAATACGTTCAGAATACATTTTTAGAGATATGTTTACCGTAGATTAGTATAGCATTTTAAACTTGTGCCTATGCTCTGTTCTTTCCTTCGTTTACGGACTGCACATATTTACGGACAGTAACTCGAATTTAAATGTTTCTAATCATGTATACGAGAGTGCACTTCCCCAAAGCTAAACATTTTACAAAGTTATTTGAAGAAGACACCAATATATTGTAACACTTCTTTTAATAATAAGTCAAACTTTCCCATTTTTATGACCCATGAGCCATGATGTTTATTGTCAAAATTACATGTAATTTAAGAAATATAAGATTTTATTTAAGTAACGATAAAATTTTCTTTTTCGAAATTCACTATCAGACGAATTGACGGAAAGTCACCGAACTCAAATGGAAGTTGTTGATTGGAATAAAGATTATACTTGTTAAAAATATACTAAAATTTATTTTCTGAGGATAAAAAGTATAATTGAGAAGTATAGACATTTCGTAAAACGTTATTGTCTTCTTTTTAAATATAAGTTATGTTTTTCTCACCAAACGTAACTAGGTATAATCTAACGACATCGTTCCACAATGCAAATTTATATGAATACAATTAGATATAAACATTAGAATATAAAATATAGAATAATTCATCAGGAGGCCCGAGGTAGCTAGTGGCAGCGCGGAGTTTCGGGCGGAGATTGTTGAGTTCGAATCCAGACGAACGTAATAAAATACATTTGTGTCTAGTCTGGATATGGACACATTAAATCCGTACACCGAAAAGTTCAACAGTTAAGTCACTGGGAAAGGTACAAGTCCTCCAGATATCGTCCATTGGAGTGCTCGGTCAACATTGAGGTGACACCAGAGGGTGGTGTGTCTTCACCTAAACAGTGCCATTCTGGCAGATAAAGTGGAATGTCTTCATTAAGAAGTGCCCGGCATTGGCAAACAAACAGAATGACATATCAAGTGGGAACGACTGCTCAGCATAAAATAGGGTAACACGTAAAATAGTAATGCCATTCAAAATTCAAAATGTATTCTTGTTAAAAAATATTTATAATCAAGATTATAAGAAAAGGTATACATAAATTTGACATCCTAAACAGCCATATGTGATTTTCTGGTACTAAGTACACTCTTAGACCCCATCCCCCCCAAAAAAAAATGATGCACCAAGAAGGGGTAATGCAAATTGGACACAAATTGCTATGTATGCAGGTTTCGACGGAAAATACACAATTTTAAAATTTGGCCGGCCAATGGATGAACATGTGACCCTGCAGCGCATCTTAACTGTGCAACTGGCAGGGTATTAAAGAGGAGAAATTTCGATTCCAGGTCATAAATTCTTTGCGAATTTCATTCCGTGTACTCAGGTAGACGGTAACTATACCTCGCATACAGGTTCGCGAACAATATGTGCAGATGTCAGCATTTGAGAGAGGGCGTGTAGTTGGGCTCAAAGAAGCCGGTTGCTCTAATTGGCGAATCGCTCGACATTTGGATAGGAGCGAGGCCACTATTAGACGATATTGGCAGGAATGGGTGAACCATGGCCGAACACAGCGTCAAGAAGGAAGCGGTCGGCCTAGAGAAACGAGAGAATGTGAGGACAGAACAATCGTCAGCGGCACTTACTGTCCCAGATTCATCATTATCTTCGATCAACATCATCATTATCATCGATCGTGCAACTGGTGCTTCAGTGACCGAAAGTACCATTCATAGGCGGCTCTATCAATCAATTCCAAGCCGTATAACTGCTTGAATAAGGGCCCGAGGTGGACCAACGCGTTATTGACTTTTTCACTTCGTGAAGCTCTTTCCCTTGAATAAATGTTCCAATTTTTTTTCAAATTGTAATAATTTGTTTTTCTGTACATGTACATCACATCTACCGGTTTTTGCTCCATTCAGGTAACTCCTTCTTGGTGCGTTACTTTTTTTCTTTTTTCTAAGAGTGTACATTACACAGTCCTACAAAATTTAACTTTTTGTCTGGGGTTTACATAAAGTTATGTAAATTAAATGATATTTGTTATTCTGATTTCAAAAATAATATTCATTTTTCTGTATCAAATAAGAATTCTTTACAATTGCGAAACTGAAAATTTTGAATTCGAGACATTTATAAAAATATTCGTATATACAAGCCACAAAACACTCATTATTTTGATAAAATTTACTTACAAAAATGTACTTGAAATAATCAAAGAAATAATAATAACATCAGATATATTTGAAAGAAGAAATTAGAATATAAAAATCACACAAATTTATTTTACTTTTACTTCAAAGGATGCTTGTGTCCTTTAGATTTTATACTGGTTCAATGTCTCTTTTGAACCGCCAACAGTAATCTGCCATCATATTGGCATTCCAGTGTCTATGATATTGTTCTACAATGAATTTTATAACTTTGTGAAATCTCTCACCCTATTCCTCAAAGTACCAAGATTTTCGAGAAAATTCTCAAGATTGGAATGCATAGTTAGGATCCTTGTAATTTCCTTAAAAATTTTTGAGTGACGTCTTTGAAACTAACCTATCCTTTTTCTTTGATCGATTTCATTTTTTATGAAATTTTTTTATCCTTCATTAACAGTCTTATATCTGGGCTGACGAACACACCTTCTTTGATTTTATCTTCCGATAAGTGTAGAAAATCATCATTTAAATATCGAAAGGAATCATCATTTTTATCCAAAGGTTTAATAGATTGTTTCATGAACCCTATTTTATGTGCAAGGTTGGTAAGAGGACTTGTTTCGAATCCACTAAGTTCTGCCGAATCGCACTCTTTGATCCTGGATTTAAATAGTTCCCTAGAGGCCATTCTTTCCTTATCCAATGTTGCTTTTTAGATCTACTGTCCCACTCAAAACGGAAACAGGGCATTTTCTTATAGCTAACTTGCTGGGTTAATAACATAGTTAAAATTTTAGATCACCACAAATTTTCCTTTTAAATTCAAAATATTTTATTTTAATGAAGAAAAAAAATCAAGGTTTTCGCAAGATTTTTTTTAAATTACTGAATATGCTACAGGAATTGAAGCAATAACATTACCAGTATGCAGTAAGACACATTTTAAGCTTCTCTTACAATAATTATCAATAAATGCGACTGATATGGTTCATGATAAGTGGTAGAATATAATTGAGCTATAAGTCCGGGAATATCTGAACAGTATACAAGTGAAGCTGTAAAAACATAAATAAACGAACAAAATAAATGTTTCTTATCACTACACTATGAATAAACTAGCATAATAAACGTGTGTAATCACTACACATGAGCGAGTGAAAAAAAGTGTCTTCACAAGCAACGAGTCACTGAACATAGTGACGCTATCTACAGTTTTATTTTATAATTTTGCTTTTAGCATAATATTGCATTTCATATTTATTATATTGCCATTTTACTAAGAAATTAATTTTAAATTCTAACAACAATGTATTTTATTATTCACATTAATTTTATGAAATAGCCGCCCTTCTTTTCTTTTTTTTTGATTTGTAAAAAATATGTGGGTGATGGAAAAATAATTGATGTCATTTTTGAAAAAAAAATAAATGTTTTTGGTGATCAGCGTGTCCGATTTATTAAAAAAATCTAACATTCTGCAAACCCCAAATTCATGTAGTGTTATTGTAGGTGAATTTGGTATTTTTCATATCGGTATATAGAAATTCTGTTTACAACGTAATGTATGTTTTCTGTAATGGTTCTAAATTTATCTTGAAATCGATGCTCTACAGGTTAGAAATAAAATTCCTCCAGGTATTCTACCAATTCTTTTGTGTAGGATACGCGGCTGGGGATATTTTTGACGATTATTGAGTGGAAGAGAAGCCCTCTTAATATTTTAGAAACAAAAACAACCTAGAAAATTATCAAAATTTCCCTTTTTTAAGAAATAATATACCCAAAACATTAATGAAGGGCAGTTCATTGCCATCTTAGCTATTCCCAAGAACACTTTGAGCATGTTTGGTAAAATTGATCTGATTTGTATTATAACAATAGACAAAATAGAAGCCTAGAATTTTATGAAGATGACAGAGCTACTCAGTGGAGTTTAATTAATAACTTAATTTCCACGAAATGGGCTAATAACTATAAAAGAAAATCTGTTTTACGATATCTGTTTAGAAAATCAATCGTTTTTAGATCTGTTTTACGACATCTTCTCAGGACCAAAACTAGCAAAAAGAGTGTTCACATTTTATTTCTAAGGAGCTTATCAAATCTTGACTTAAGGGGTGCATATGCCATTGTAAGAGTTCATTCTACAACTTCTGCATGACTTATAAAAATCTTCATTTTTTTTTTTTACTGTCAGTATTTGGCTCTGTAAACCATAATATTTTAAAATATGAAATATTTCAAATGTTATTTTCAAGAAAACGTTGTGCATTTCTCGTTGCTTTTGAAAAACGGATTTTCATCGTGGAGATATCTCCATATGTTGCATGATTCATCAAATTTGTACAAGGAAATCACAGCCTTATCCTTGAGTATTTCTTACATGGCTCCTGTAAACAACATATAATGACTTATGTTCCGCGTGACACGAAAAATCTCTGGACTATTAAATGTCCATCCTTGATCGTAATTTTATTAGATGATGGACAGTAAGAGAGCATTTTCTTCCTCACTCTCAATTATCGCACATTGGTACTTTAATTGCTCACATAGACTCATACTATTTACACGGGCTTTAAATATTTGTTGATTTCTGGGGAAGAGTTCCGTATCCTGTGCCGCTTGGCGCTATTTGGCTCGGTTTCTGATCTTTCCGCTGGCGAAAAAGTCAGAATAATGCAACCTACCTAAGCGACGCCATGTTTTCTGTAGCACTTAGGCTTACGGTATCCGACTACCTTCGGAGTACTTAAAAAAATACTTGCGTCAATTTCTGTCTTATTTTTCGAAGGGGTATAACACAAAAACACGAAAATGATGAAAAAATAGACCATGACTGTGCAAATTTTAACAAAATTTATGAATTTGGGTCGAAATTCAGCAAAATTTTACAAAAACGGCTCTACCTCTAAAAAAATTAAATTATGCATATAACATTAATTTCTTTTTGTCATATGTACATAAGTACCTCCTGAGTGTAATGAGCTAAAAGCTAATCGATATCGCGAAACCTAAAAAAATTACAGATCATTATATGCAATTACATGTAGTATTTTAGTAATTTCTTATGAGATTTTTTATAAATGCAGCTATAAATCAACAAATAAAATACATAGAACTAAATCTGTAGTTCTGTGCATTCTAAATATTAACAAAAACATACGAGAAAATTTCATAGACAGACATATCATAATATTTATTTGCATTTATGATGAAAAATGAGTTCTTCAGAAAACATAATTAAAGTTTTCAACTTGTATTGATTTTATAGCTGCTGCTGACCTTTAAATCGCTCTCGTTTCATTTCTAATGATCATTCAGAAAAAATAAAAGCAGATTTAGAAACACAAATTTACAATCTTTAAGAAAAGGAATCAAAACACTTTCGGATTGTTCGTCAAAATCGACGTTTTAAAGGTAGTCGGATACCTAAAAACAAAACAAATAAAATTTTATAACTTACCAGAAAGCCACGTTTTGAAGAAAGAATTATGAAAGGGATTTTGGGTAGTCTAAATTGCATCTGCCATAAAAAAAAAAATAAAAAAATCAGGTAGTCTCTTCTAACGAAACTACCACGGGTTATTAAGGCACCATAGGACCTTTAACTGTGCTGATATTCTTTGGAAATTGTATTATCTTTATATTTTTATAATTTAAATCACATTTGAGTTAAATACTTGAAATTAACATGCCAAATAGATTAAATATATTTCTTATTATACAAATTTTATTGAAGTCAAAAAAGTATATTAAAATTTAATTTTGAAATTTTAAAATTTATACAATTTTGACAGACATAATGGTGCATGTAGCAGCTTAGCGCAAGATATTTCACATAATATTATACTTATGGATTTAAATTTAACAATAATGTGTTTATAATCATTGTATCTTTAAGTTATAGACACTTTTTAGAAATTTAAACTAAATTTAACACAATTTAAAATTACACAAAATAAAATTTCAATTTTTGATGAAAAAAAAACAATTTTTTTTATAAAGCACATTTTTTAATTTATGAGGATTTTTCATCTATAATTTGTGTATATGAATGGTATTAATAAGAGTAAAAAATTTGAAATTAATTTGTTGGGTAGATTTTAAAATATATTGCGCGCAAGCGCTAAAATCACATACCCCAGAAAAAGTTTAAAAATGTAATAACTGTAATTTGGTTACAGTTCGGTGTTAAACTTTGCATGTTAAAATGCCCCTGGTTCATATATAACACCTTCCTCTACTTCCTGTCTTTGAAAATCTAAAGTTTTCTTTCTTTTACGGGCTTTTCGAGCTTCATAAGTGGCTTCGGAAGCCCGAACATCAGCCTCGTTCACACGTTTCTGGTCACTCAGATACAGAACGTTTGCTGAAGTTTTATTTACACTAAAATGGGTCATGCCGTAGGATTACTTATCATTGCTTACCTCTTTTTTCTTTACAATAAAATTCCTACATACGAAGAGAAGGATGAGTGATAACCCTATGCAGAATAGGTCGATGGTAAGAAAAATAAGTTCTTCTGTCTACTCTGCCACGCTTGATTTATAACTTGCGACGACGATTTTAGCGTCATAAATTTTACTTTACCGTGGACCGTTATGGAGGAACGTAATCCTACGTTAAAAAGGATATCCCCAGGAAATGCAATACATAAAATTGCTTACAGTGAAAATATCCACAAAAACCATTTCTCTATTTTTAAATAATCATATTACTGTGATAAACTTTTAAAATCACTTTTAAAAATGGAAAAATTAAAAAGTAAGGGATGCATAGCGAAAAAAAAAACAAATTGACAGAAGCAAAGAGACTAACCTGGAATCCCTCCATACGCGGTCGAAATGTCCGTTCAAAAATAAAACTTTAGAATTGATAATGTTTGAAATAACCACGGTATTAAAATTAAATTGATTGAACTTTAGATATACCACGTGAAAAACATAGCAACAGAAACGAATGAGAATACACCATATTGAAATATTTCTCGCCCCAAAAATATCGCCAAATTTTCCGGCCCATGATACGCGACTTCTCCCGATTTGGGTCTACAAAGTTGATCAGTCTTGTATTGCGTTGTCGAAATTGCAGAATAAACAGAACTAGCTGTCTTTCCCTGTCTGTTTACCAGTGAGTGACTTGTGTCTTTCGACAGAGGGATTCTTCTTAAGGTATAGGTAATGGAAGACGATACAAATGCTTCTGTGTTAAAACCGTTCCAGATGATACTTGGTTTTGTATAGCCTTCTTTTACCTTTAAAGGAATTAACAAAGATATTTTATTTCCACTTATGATATTTTCCAAAAACGTTCTACTCTACAACATTCGTGAAACTGTGTGAAAACGCTGTAACTTCATTTACTGTCTATAAACTACATGATTGCCCTCTTTGTAAATATTTAACAAGATATGGAAAATGATATTGGTTACTCGATTGAGTATTTTTGCTAATTACTAAAAGTTTTGGAGTTTAGGGGTATTTTGAAAGTTTCAGGTCGACTAATTTCATAGATCTGAAATACCTTTTTAAATAATTGACATAATTAAAATTATAATTTATGTAATAACTGATAAAGTGTTCTAATACGGATCGCAAATGAGCCAACGAAGACAGCAATTTAAACAAGCTTTTAAAACACGCTTAATGTTTAAAATATTTTACCAACGCTTTTAGAATGGGGCAGATCATAATTGCAGCCGCTTTAGGAATGTGCAGGGTGATTTTTATTGAACTGACACTAAGGACACTAGAACTGGTACTAAGGACGATCGTCCTTAGTACCTCTATCAATTTTGGTGGAATTCTGACTGACAGATCACGCTAATGATGGCTCTGAGTAGTGTCAGTTCAATAAAAATAGAAAAAGATCCAAAATTCGCCGATAGTGGAAGATATGGCGGTGTTGTTGTCGGCGCACACGAGAATTGGCACGAAACGCAAGTAAAACATCAAAATGCAAAATCATGACTACGCAGTCGACAGCAGCGCCAGTATTTTGGGCTATCAAGATCTGTGCGGAATCTGTTGCGCCCACTTTTAAATACCTAGGGTTGACCCTTGATAAAAACCTCACTTGTAAACAACATATCATTAATAATCGTAATAAATTTCGTAATACCAAAAGACAACTTTATCCTTTAACTATCCGAAATAGTAAATTGAACTTTAGCGACAAAATTCTCATTTATAAATCTTTCTTAAGACCCTTAGTTACGTATGCTGAACCTGTTTGGTCGTATGCAGCGGATTCCAACATTCTAACATGGCTGTTCCTCAAAACATGACTATTCGGCAAATCACTAAATCCCCATGGTATTTTAGTAATGTTGACATTTAAAGGGAGATAAATCTCCCCACTATTCAAAATTATCTTCAAAATCTTGCTATTAACTTCCATAAAGATTTACCAAATTATCTTATTAAAAATTTGCCGATTACGACCCTGCTGACCCAGCTAACAACAAATGGCCCTGTGCCATTCTTGCTCGTAACTTTTAATTGTTTGTCCTGTTCTTTGTTCGCTCAGTCTCTTTTTTACCCATGTTTTACCTTTACTTGTACTATCGAAGCTTTTTGTTTTCCCCACTTTCTATTCTCCTTCCTACTTTCGTGTTTTACTGATCATGAAGTTTTATGCATTGCTATATCATTCTGCAGTAGAGGGCCTGGCCCATGTACTGTAGTTACCACTAGTCATCCTGAAGCTGAAGCTGTTGCGCCATCGCTTTACAGAAGGAAAGGTCATCAATCGCTTTTTTCCACTTGCATGACCACGTCGGTCCCAAGATCTAACCTATGTGACTTCTTTCTGTGGGGTTATTTAACAATTCTACTACCAACTTATTTTTGTAACACTGAGTACCATTGGGGTCACCAGTGACCCCATTAGTTTTCATTGTTCTAATGCTTATAATTTATGACAAACATATTATTTACAATAAATTTATTAATTAATAGACACATTTTATACAATTATAATATGTTGAACCTTTAAAAATTGTAATTAGGCACAATTAGTTGAGGATATATTGAAATATACATCATGCACAATTTGGACATAAAGTGTTTGAATGCTGTTTACACACAAAAACTGAACACTTACTGCACTTATCTCTATATTTGCGGCCCACTAAACGTTCACAATAAAAACTCTATCCTCTTTTTTTTTTCTTTTCACGCTGATGCCTGCTTGAAGTGTCTTTGGAACAGGTATCCGCATCTGCAGTTGCCTTTCAATTAAAGACTTACCTAATTCCAAAATAAACACACTTCTCTTATAATTTGTGTTTTCTTCCCACTTTGGGTTAAGGTGTAACCAAATAATAAAGCCATTCAATGCACTTAAATCTAACATATCGTAAAAGATGGTCATTGGCCATCTTCTCGTCATTCGCTTTGTTGTATATGTTTGCACTAGCTGATCCATCGTATCAACTCCTGATTTTGTGTTATTGTAATCTTGAATCATAGCTGGTTTTGCTGCCTGTGTATTCTCAATTTCGGGAGAAAAATGCAATGTGCCCAAAAGAGTTACAACTTTTCCTTTCTTTGGACAATAGGATACAATTTTCGCTGACTTTTGAAATCCAAATATTGAAGCGTTGACCTGTCTTCCTTTGCATGTGACGAACTCCTGAGTTAATTAAGATCGATTTTTTCTTATCGTTCCCCAAAGTGTAAAATTTTTATTCTCTTGATCTTTTGCTAGATTTAAGCTAATAAAAAAGTTGTCTGCTGTGATATTTCTTCCACTATTCTCCGTTCCTTTCACCATATCCAGAACTATTCTCTTTCCTTGATTAACTTCTCTAGGCATATTTTGTCCTTTTCCTGTGTATACCTGAATATTGCATACATAAGAAGTTTTACTGTCACAAGCAGCCCACAGCTCTATTCCATATTTTCCTGGTTTTGACGGGATGTACTGTCTAAATGGACATTTGCCCATAGGTAACCAATTGTTCATCGACGGTGATATTCTCACGAGGAATGTAAGCATCTTGTAATGTGACTGTCCAAAGCTCAAATATATTTCTGATTGGTGACAGCTTATCATCAGATCGATTGTTGTGCCTATTATCAGCATCATGAAATCGAATGCAACGGGATATTTCTGTAAATCTATTCCTAGCCATAGATTTATCGAAAATTGGGCGACCATCATTTTCGTTCAACAGTTTCGTTATTCCTTCATTACATGCCTTATACACTCCAGCAATTTCTTCTTTAATCCAGTAATTTCTTCTTTATCTGTGTTAGCCCAACTATCCCCATATACTATTTTTCATTCTTTATTTGTCCATTTTAGAATTTATTCAACGATATTTGCGTTTATGAAGAGTTCAAAAGTAGATTGTATAATTTCTACATTTCTTACCGTGTAACGTGTAGGCCCTGGAGGAGTTTTCATCACATTCCGACCCGGCTGTCTACCTTGAGTGTCTCTTTGTGGAGTTTCATGCGATATTTCACTTTTATTTCTTTATATTTTTTATCTAAGATTTCTTAGTCAGTTAGGATACAGAAAATTGTAAGAAATATATTTTATACGAAGTTATCAACAATGCGGTAAGGAATATAGATTTTTTAAATTTTAGATACTTTTAGATACTTTTCATATTTTTTTAGATACATTTTATTTGAAATATTTTACTAGAATTATATAATTATACAAAAGAAGTTTTTTTACTTACACAAAGCTATTCCTTTCTGTAACATCAGGTTCTTTTATATTTAATGATGAGTCATCTGAGAGATCATTGTCATCGTCAATATATTCAACAAAATCGACCAGTCCATCATCATATGAAACTTCGTTGCTGTCTAATTCATCAGCTGATAATTCAGAATCATTTTCTTCATTCATACTTCTCGAAATTTCTTCTTCAGTTAGATATTTCTGCTTCATGCGTGCCATTTTGAAATATTTCTAACAGAGCATGCTATAAAACGCTCTATATTGATTGAAATGGTTTTACCTGATTAGTGTTGCCATCTATAGACAGAACCAGAAATCTTTTATAAATATCCGTCAATTATAATATTACTCTAAATAAATTTGGTTGTTTTTGAAATTCATACTAAATATTTTGGGGGGTCACATGTGACCCCAATGGTACTCAGTGTATAAATTCGCAAAATTAATTAAAATTTATGAGTATAATGAAATTTTTATGTATATATGGGATGTGAGGGTCTAAATGAGAAAAGTCAATTTTCTTTCAGAATTTTAGAAATCATACAGCAATTACAAATGTTTGACAAAGACAGATTGGGGTCCCTGTTGACCCCATGGTATTAGAAGAGTTAAAGTCTAAGGTGTATCTTCGTGGAGTCAGGAACTTAGCGACCCTGAAGGACAACATATCCCGGACTGTGATGAACATTTCTGGTTATATGTTACGCTCGTCAGTTGAGAACGTAGTGTTCGGGTTGTAATGTGTCGTCCACCAGGACGGTGGTAACATTGAATGAGAATGAAGTGAATTTACTGCATAAAACGGTGTTGCAGTGAAATTTCTTTGTTATTCATTTGTCTGCTTATTACATATTTTTTCGGTATTCACCCCTTACCTTTATAGCCCGAAATACTGGCGCTGCTGTCGACTACTTAGCCATGAATTTGAATTTTGATGATCTACTTGCGTTTTGTGCAAATTCTCGGGAGCGCCGACAACAACAGCGTCATTTCTTCCCCTATCGACGACTTTTGGATTTTTTTTAACGGAAACTCTTTCCCATTTCGCCCTTAGTCCTATCAATTTTGGTGGAATTTCGGCTTATATATCGCGCTACAGATGGCTCTAAGTAGTGTCAGTTTAATAAAAATCACCCTGTTTTTATTGTTTTGTACTTTAAACTTGTTTTTTATTATGTTGTACTTTATCTAACCAATCTATTTAAATTTATTAATGTTTTAAAGTAGATTCCTCATTCTAAAAACTTTTAATCTAAGAATATTTTCTTTATCATATAGGCAAAATTCAATACTTTAATTAAAGTATGATGAATATTCTATTAATAATGTTAATAAATATTAGTGTATACGACGTTTGTTTCTAAACATATTGATTCCTCTAAGGTAAACATTTGTTTTTAAACGTCAAAAATAGTTTACAGAAAAAGTCTATAGAATAAATTTTATTATATGAATTTATATTCAACTTAGATTTTATTGGAAATGTATAAATTTTTATTTAATAGAAAACGAAGGGAAAGGGGGAAGGAAATATTGTTTTTAAACTCCGATGAAATATTTCTGAATTACGCAAAATATAAAGCGAAGTTTGCAGCAGAGTTAAGGAAATATATTCACGAAAATCAAAGAATTTAGAAATCTAAACAGTTAAATTGATGAAGTTATTTCCTTTGTTTCGATGAAATCCATTTAACTTCTGAGTTAAAATTGTCGTACATTTAAGGAGAAAGGACTGAACCTAGTTTTGAAAAATCCATTTATCTTTTTCTTCATGTCACAAAATCTTTAATGGTTTATGGAAGTATCAGAAAATAATCTAGTGAATTCATTAACGAGTCCCCTAGAAATGTTTTTCATTGCTTGATAAGCTTTCTTTATGCTATGTGCACTTAGTTTTAAAGAAAATTGCGCATGAAGCACATTCTGAAATAAGTAATGAAACGTTATAATTATTCTCATTCGGATGAGTAGTGTTCTGTCAGTTAGTGAACGTTAAATTGAAATCTTTACTGGGTAAATGGTTCTAGCAGGAGTATATTTGCCTAAACACATAACCAGAGAGGTAATATCACATATAATCTCTCCCACTTATCTTGCTGAACACATTATATATACATATATATATATATATATATATATATATATACACACATATATATGAATTTCGTTCCTGCTGATCAAGAGCTAATTGTACCAAAAGACACCATCTTTTTGTGAAATTGTTTAGCTTATGTTCCCAAGGCTCTGTATGATGGCGGTTTAAGCTGTTCCTTGCAAAAATTAGCTTGCTGTGGACGCGAAATGAGTAACTTAACTTCCAAAAGTGCAATATGTAGGTGCACTCCTATTTTATATTTTAAAAACATCAGTTGCAAAGTTCTTGGGGGTATCGAGAGGTATCCAAGGTACTGTGTCAAACTTCATGACAGCGTACAAAGCTGGTTGTAAAATATTTGTCAGCTAGACATAGTTTTGGAAGGACAAGGAAACTCACTGACAGAAACAGGAGGGCATTAAAGACGATTTTTAGCTCAAGCAGGAAGAAACTGGGATAAAGGGGACTGTGTTTAATATGTATGTACAGAACACAGTCTGGACTCACAAAGTGAGAAGCGAACGGTATGAGTAAAACATTTACAACAGAGCTGTTTTTCCAAAACTCCATGTGTCACAGATGAATGTAAAACGTAGACTACGGTGGTGGAAGGAAAATAAGACATGTAATGTTGGTCAATCGAAACATGTAGTGTTCTCAGAGGAATCAAACTTCACACTAGTCCCCACTTCGCATGTTTACGCGGGGAGAACACTGGCAGATGATTACAACCCAGACTCTATCCTTACAACAGTAAAACATTGTTGAGGTTTCTTCATGCTTTCGGAAGCCATTTTGGAGTTTTCAGCAGGTCCCCATTATAACTTTAAGATGAAGGATAACTGGCAGTGACTATTCAACCAGTTTAGGTGGCAATGTCCATTCAGAGGTGCAGATATTGTTTCCAGGAGAATATTACACCATTCGTCTTGGTTTGAAGAAAATAATGATGAAGTTGGACACCTTCCCTGGTCTGAACCATGACCAGATTTAAACATCGAGCCACCGTGGTCTGTATTGGAAAACATGATGAGATACCATTATCATACTCCATCATATCAAAAGAAATTGGATAAGTTTCTCCCTGAAATATGTGTGGCATATCACTTTCCACCATCCAGTACTTGTATGCGTCCATTCGAGAGAGTATTCAAGTAGTTTTAAAAGCCAAATATGCTCCAACACCTTATTAGGAGTGTAATACCTGCTTCTGTAAAGTTCTTCCATTATTTTCGACAATCCCTGTGTATATATACTAGCATTATTGCCCGGCGTTGCCCGGGTAGATATATAGATATTAAATTTTTCATGCATTCTATCAAAAAAATACTGGGCTGCACCCCCTGCTCTTCATGTTCATCTGGCCAGACATAATGCGCTTAGCGCGATTCTACTGAAATGATATACAAACAATAAGAAAGAAAGAAACTTTGAGCCTGCGGACCTTCGTCTGATTATACGTCTGATTTTATTGAGAATTAATAACACCATGTTTGGGGATTCGCAAGTTTGGATTGAATAACTTTACTGTTTCATTATATTTGTTAGATACTGTTTAATTAGATTTAATTAGATTTGTTTGATCCACTGTTTAATTAGAAATAAGTTTTATAATTTACATTTGCCTTTATTATTAATTTTTCCCCTAAAAACGTAATTTTTCCACATTACCCAAGAGGTAAAGTGCAAGATGCGTTATCCCCTTTATATAATCAAGGTAAGGGGGGAATTCCCCATGAAGCCTATTTTCCTTACTTTGGTGATTCGGTTTTTTGTTGTCGACTGGCCAAAAAACGTATAAAAAGGAAATTGTAAATCGGTTTTTAAATTTCCCAAGGCCTAAAACCGTTGTTAAAGCGAAATGTAGTTCGGATTTTTATTTTAATAAGGCCAAAAACCGTAGAAAAAGCAAATTGTAATTTGGTTAAATTGTATTATTGTTCCTTGATTGAAATTCTTGTTTAAAGAGATTCAATGAAAATGCACTATATTCGATGTCCTTCCATTCGGAGCTAAGATGTAAAAAATATCGGCTTGTGTTGCTCTGAATCGATTGAGAGTCCATGGAAATTATCCTATATAAAGAAAGAAATTGAGTCTACAGTACTACTTTATAAACAACATTTCTTGTTTTTTCCAGAAAGAGAGTAAACGTAAAGCTTATTAGCTGCTCCTACTCTTGAACATCCTACTTACAATTGACCATGAGCAAAACAGTCCTCCTGTAATTGTAAACAGACGACTTGTAATGTTTGTCCCTATGATTTGTTAATAGACATGGCAAAACCTGGGGAAGCAGGACAATAGGTTATTGCACCAACCCTCTTCTCCCCCGCGCATTGGAATTTGACTGGTAACGCAGCGCCCAACTTTTTGCGTACAGAAATACTCTTCTTGGTGAATAAAGTGTTGTGGTGGAGGGGCTGTATCCACATTTTAGTGGTACGCGCACCTCTTAGGGGCAAAAATATCATTAAAAAATTAATTTTAAAAACTCTAATTGAGCCCCAAATTTCATTTTTGCTGCGTTGATTTTCTCGGGTCCTAAACCTTAACTGTGCCGAATTTCGTCCCGGTGGGTGAAACAGTCTATAATTCTATAGCGGACAAACAAACAAACAAACAGACGAGCTCTGTTTGTTTGTTTATATATATATGTATATATATATATATATATATATATATATATATATATATAAATAAAGAGTGAAATGCATTCGGACGACGACTACTAGATTGCGGCACCTCCCGGTGCAAGGGACTTTCATCTTAACCGTAACTGTTTTAAGAAAAGCGCTCCTCGAAAGACGCAAGACGGTGTATGACAGCAAGTGATTTTGTCGCAACGACGTGTAGCACCTGAAAAGCCTTAATAACGTGACAGTAACACTGTTATTGTTTATTGCTCCATGTCTTCAATGTAATATGTTCAAAGACGGATATGTTTCGTCTGTGTAACTCGCATTTGTAATTGTCTTCAATTAAATGTTTGCGTTATGTTAGCTTTTGGTTTAATCTATAAACTTAACACACCCAACCCTCCTTTACTTACTTACTTAATTACACACCCACACACACACGCACACACACACACGCACACATACACACACACACACACACACACACACATCAGGGCTCCGGCTGTACGCAGTATGCCACCGCGTACGTTATGCGACGACAGCGCTTCCAGAATTCCTAGAGATGAACTGGGAGAAAATGTTTGAGGGGAGAGGAGCTTTGGAGGCGACGAAGGGCAGAGGCTCTCGTGCGCTAGTGTCAAAGGTGCTCCTAAGCGAGAACGGGGAAAGAGACCCCGGAGATTGGGCCTAGCTGGTAGCTACGGGCCGCAGGGAAGCGATATTGAGCTCCCGTGCTGTAGAAGTCTCAGTGACTTTAGGAAGACCAAGTTGGTTGAGTGCTTGGCAAATCGTGTTGAGGGAGTCTCAGTGACTCCAGAAGTCCAAGTGTTAAGAGTTCTTGGCAATACTGTTATTACTGAAACGTCAACTATTATATGCTATATGTTATGAGTGTGAAATGTGGTGTTAAGTAAATAAATGTCTATTGTTATTGTTAGTGAGAGACTATTTATGAGTCATCCTGAGTGTATGTATTAAATGTGGAGTGCTAGATTGCCTATAGCAGACGACTAGTTTAGCCCAATCTAAAGGAGGCATCCCACACACACACACACACACACATATATATATATATATGCAGTGTGTCCATAATTAAACTTAAGTTGTCTACAGTCGAAACTATTGTTTAGAAAGATATGAAATTTTGTGTAGCACATATTGAAGGGATGGGAATTTGTTTGAGTGAACAAAATAATTAGTTCAAAATTTCACCACCAGAGGGCGTTTTTTGATGAATGACACATTTAGCCAACATTTAATATAGTTACAAAATGTATTACAACAAGACATGTTCAACATGACGGCCATCATTTTCAGCTATCATTTGAAATCGTAAGATCGCATGTTCTACAGTTAACCGCAGTGTGTCCGGGGAAATGCTCAAAACATGGCGTGAAATGCGGTCTTTTAGATCAGGTATAATTCTTTGTTTATCAAGACTGACTAAATGTTTCACATGCCCCCAAAGCCATAAGTCGCATGGGTTGAGGTCTGGGGATCGAGGAGGCCACACATCAGGAAAGTGGCGGCTTATGACAAGGTCTTCTGTAAAGTGATTTTTGAGAACGTTCTTAACACGAAGGCTAATGTGTGGAGGAGCTCCATCTTGTATAAAAATTGTGCGTGAAAGGCATTGACGGTATTGCAGATCCGGAACAATTTTATTCAGTAACAAGGATGCATATCGGTCCACGGTGACCGAGCATGTTACTGGACATCTAGGATTTAATTCCTCGAAGATATACGGGCCGAGAATAAAAAATGCAGAAAATCCACTCTACACGGTTACTGTCAGTGAATGCATCGGAACATCTAAGAGTAAACGCTGATGTTCTGGTTCCCAAATTCGGCAGTTGTGAGTATTCACCGAACCGTCCAAATAAAAGAGTGCATCGTCTGTCCAGAGGATATTCTAAAGCCATTCTGCATCAACCTCAAAGCGAGCAAGAAACTGATGTGAGAACTGCATCGAAATCATGTGTAAGCAACCTCTGCACAAATTGAAGCTTGTACGGACAATACCGGAGGATATTCCGGATGACCTTCTGGACAGTTGAACGGGGCAGATCCAATGCTTCTGCCATCCGACGGACACTGGTACTAGCCTATTCGTTGGAAGATTTGTCCTCTTACACCTTAAGCGCAACCTTCTCTACAGCTTCTGCGGACACAGGTTTCCTTCCTCTTTCAGAACGAATGTTAAAAGAACCAGTTTCTTCAAACTTGGCCACCATTAATCGAAGACCTTTAACAGTCAATGGACCTTTTCGTATCCCCTTCAAACTCCGAAATTTTCGTAGAGCAACTAGCGCTGAATTATCGTTTTGGTAAAACAATATTACTTAAATAGCTCGATCTGGTAATCGTACCGATGGCATTCTGATTAGCAATAGCAAGCACGCTGAAAACAAAATGTCTTTCAAAGTTTCTAGGTTTTATAACAGAGTTTGCTCTACGTCGACAAAAATTAATTTCCATATTTGTTTCTTCTTCGTTCCTTCAAATCTTTTGTCCAAGAATTAGTTATCGAACAAGATTCCGATCGACTTTGCAATCACTTTAAAGACTGTAAAATTTAATGAGTATGAGTTATTGTGTTAGGGTGACCTATGGATAAAAAGATCGTGATGGTCGTCATGTTTAACTTGTGTTGTAATAATTTTTTTTAACTATATTAAATGTTAGCTAAATGTGTAATTCATCAAAAAACGCCCTCTGGGGGAGAAATTTTGAACTAATTTTTTTATTCGATCACACAAATTTCCATCCCTTCAATATGCCCTACACAAAATTTCATAACTTTCTGAACAATAGTTTCGACTGTAGAAAATTTTAAAGTAGGGAAGTTTAATTACGAACACCCTATATATCTGTGTCTGTTCAATCTGTATTACTTATATGAGTTAAATAAAAATGAATTTTGATAATGGATTTTTTTGATGAAACCTGTAGAAAAGCGTATAATGCAAAAACAAAATAACATCAGTAGTCCATAATAACACCATATAAATAATTACAGTTTATAAATAAATATCCCAAATTCACAAGCAACAGGAGGGCCATTGAAAAACTATATATAGACAAGCCTGTCGTATTTAAATATATAAAACTTCTTGTATATATAAAACAGTACTATGCCGAAATTAAAAATTAACCCAAAAAGTATGAAAGTATTTCGAGCTTTTACAGATATCTTAGCAGATACCATTAAAGACATATACTGCGCTATATTTAAGTATTCACCAGTTCCTAATTGAGTCTAATTACACATTATTTACAGTTGAATGGACTTTTTAAAATCTAGGTAATCAAGCTTCCCCGGTGTGACATTGGGTTCGAATCCCGACTAACAATTGGACGTTCTTATCCTGACCCTTCATGAGAAACTATGTTGGTCCAAACTCGTTGTGCTCCTATAATAAAGCAGCCTGTAAAATTACGCTGTGTGATGGTGGAGTGTTGTCAATGCAAGTGCTTACGGTATTGGAAAGAAAATAGGAATCGAACTTCCACGTAGTCAGACCACTCTAACTCAAAGGAATATATATATATATATATATATATATATATATATATATATATATATCCAATTTGTCTGGCCCTGGGCTTGGTGTTCTATGATTAAGCAACTGTTTATTCACTTTTTTATTTATTATGGATTGTACGGTGTCTAAGTATGTTTATTGCTCAGATCATACTTATCAGAAACAATTCAATCCATTGGTTTTTAGACAGTATCGGCACCGCTGATGAAGAGATACTGTCAAAAATCTATTTTTCACTTATTTTCATGTTTTTAGTTCCTAGCTGCAGTAGTTTTGAGCATATACTGGTTTTTCCCTTTCAACTTTGTCTTATATATATGTATTTGTCGCAGCAGCAACCATCATAAGTAAATTTGCAACGGGTTTTGATTAACTATTCCATTCATTCTTTGCACAAAAGTTAAAATCTATTTTTTTATCCAAATGATGTCAGATACTAAGCACCACCACTTTTTGAAATTTAATCGTACAATAATTTGACAAAATTAATAGGGTACTCGTTGCAATTAAATAAAAAACCTAGCTGAAAAAAAATCTTATTATGCTTGTATCTGTTATTACAAATTCTAATACTACATAATCTGTTACTAGAGATTCTAATCAGCTCTCTGGCTAAAATGTTCGAAAATATTCTCTTATGCAAATTAGACGACCAGTATTGTATAGAAACAAAGTTGAAATTAAAAGTCTTCCATTTGACGTAAAAATCGATATTTAATTTTTTGCTATTCTCATTATTAATAATCAAGGCCCAGAAATTAGCAATAATTGTTAGCATTATTTAAACCTTTTAAAGCAAGAGCTTCAAGATAAATATTCCTCTTTTGCCAGGAAAAATTGAAATCGTAAACAATATGGTCTTGGAAAAACCTTGATAGTGCACTTACATTCCCTAACGAATTGTGCTTAAAAAATTAGTTCGATTACATATATTTTTATATAGTCTAGACAAATAAATAATATAAATTAGTGACCGTAATTGAAGTTTGGTAAAAATTTAAATCTAGCGTAGTTTATGCGTTTAATTACAATTGCTTGGATATCTGTAAATGTTCGAGACATTCTCTTACTGTTTGGATATAATTTTTAATTTTAAATTTTGATAAAATCGAGTTGCCAGTAGCGAAAAAAATGAATAAATAAATTGTTATAATTATTAATATGGTATTATTTACCAGTGATTAAATTTTCATTTTTGCTTAAAGATGCTTTTAACTGCTTATAATTAAGGTTTGAATAAAGTTCATAAACTTAAAACTACTGAGATTATGTCTATGTTCCTGTTTTCGTAACTGCTAGATGCAAAATAATTGAGTCTACTTTTGACAGATTGGATTGGACACAGGCTGGAGCTCTTTATTTTAGAAAAAAGATGTCACGAATGATCTGTGGTGTACTAAAAAGGACCGTCCATTGAGAAAAATAAAGGAAAACATTTAAATATATACGTAAATGAACCCTTTTGTGAAATAATCAGATTATAGATATAGTAATCTCAGGATTTAGATCTTGAAATTAAAGCCCGAAAACATCAGATTTGGTCTATAAGCGAGGCAATTATGAAATTCTAACCGTATTTTTAAGGTTGCTAAACTGAATTAATTCATGAATAAACATTCTAGATTTTTACAAGTATCGAGAATAGCAAGACACTAGAAAACTGTATCCTAACTAATTTTGCATATATGCCTTAAATTTTTTTTATCGTACACATATAAGTTTTTAACTTAAACGTATTTTTAACCTGTGACTCCCTGTGGTATATTGTAGAAATTGAAAAAAAGGTTAAACAAATTTACTTCCATTTTAAATTTTAATTTTTTCCTATTATTATGCTCCTGATATGAATGATGATCAGATGCCTTTCACTATATCGGAACCTAATTTTTACATTCAGTATCTGAGGCTTGATTCATTATCCTAGTGACAAAAAAAAACTTAAAATTAAATTTACTTTTTTACCAGATTGTAAATAGGTATTTTTGATTTGTTCTGAAATTTATTCAAAACATTTGAGGAGTTTTAAAAAATAGTATGATTTTGTCAAAATAGTTCTTTTATATTTTCAAAATAAAGGTTTCACGAAAACCTTCAGTAATGAAAAGTATTTCAGTTAGAATTTTTTTTTTTATTTTAACAATTCTTGTAACTGGAGATTTGTTCTTTTGTCCTTCAAAAAAAATACTCCCAGTTTTAATTGAAAAATCATGAATGCAATCAAGTAATGGAAATTTTGCAAGAAATGATCGCGAGATATTTTAGTGCATTTTATATCTCATTTTTTAAGCTGCATTAAGGGGATGAAAACAGTTTCTCTTCCTAATTATAGAGTAATTGAAAAGCGTTATTTTCATTTTCATTCTTTTTTTGCTTTTCCTTCTTTTCTTAAAAAAAATGTGTGTGTCCCTGCCGGACACCTATTTCACTGCAAATGGTTTCTTGTTTGTCGATATAGGGATTTAAGCAAAATTTACATCACTGCACAGTTTCTAAACAGTGTTTCTTAAACAGGGGATCCACGATATAAAACTCTTATTAATAATATTCCACACAATGTAGAAATAGTACATTATTGAGAAAGGTTTAGTTAAGAATATTGAACATAGAGTTTAGGATTTTGCACTATCTTAATGTGAGACGGGATCTTATTATTAAATTCAGAAAAGACCGAGAGATAAAGAAATCCGAAATATTTTAGTAGAATTTTTTCAGTTTATTTTTTACATTTCTTTTAGAATGATATGCTTGTGATATTAATAGTAGAAAAGGACGCAAAACATGAACAAGAATATTTGCTATAAATATTTCTTGAAGCCTCTATTTCGTAGATTTTGATCACTTACTCACTTACTTCAGGCTTTTGGTCTCTTAACTCTTATTCTTGAGAAAGATTTTTTACAACCAAGAAAAGTCTGTCTAACGCCTGAAAACTTAGCAATACGACGCACATTTTAGCTTAGATAAGAGGGAAACTGCAAAAGTTTCAGTCCTTTTAAGATTCTTTTCTGAAGCAAAACTTGTTAAGATAAAAGTGTGTTTATTACTGCCTCAAATATGAAAATAGTTTAATTTATAAATTTTAACTCTTAAACGACATGGATAAATTTAAAACAGTGTATATATGTTTTTATCAATGAGCATACATAAATTAATACTGGTGAATAAATTCGTAGTTAATATGATAATCTTAATACAGAAAATTAATTAATTAGCTTAATACTCCATTTTGCTTGACGGGGTAGATAAAAAGGTATTTTTCTTCTATTTGAGTATAGCAAAAGGGATTGTTTATAATGGTTGTTATATATGTGATGTAGCATTTGCGCTAGGAAATCTGAATGCTATCCTGAGCATGTTTAGCCTCTATGATTACAGTTTGGAGTATTATAGTAAGTTCAAAAATAACCCTTCCACAGCTAGAAGCTTATATAAGTAAGTTAGCTACTGAAATCCCAATCGCCACGGGAATCAGTGCAACGAAAGTAGCAAAGAAAAAACGAACCGCCAACGGCGCAAAAGTAATCCAATTTAACCAAAATAAACAAATTTAGGCCTGAATTTTTGGTGGCAATAACCTCGTTGGAAAAGCATTCCAGTATTCAAATAAACTTCTTTTTCTCTTTCTTACCTTTTTTCTTTTTTTCTTTTGTTTTCTTGTATAGTACACTGTACAATACATAACAACACCAAATAAACAATATAATAACATAAGTAATACAATGAAACAAATATAACACAGCTTGCATATCTTACAATATATTAGAATGCAAATCAAATAGATCAGAAAAGGAAATTTGCTGGTGGATAATTGCATTTCTAAATACACAAGGTACGATAGCATTTCAGAGTTCTTGATAACATTACAAGCAATTTATAATAAATTATTCAATAGAGTAAATTTTCTATGCATATATCACAGTGCAAATTCAATTTCAATTACGTTATACTAAGTCTAAGCATACAATCCCATATGCATAAACACTTATAAAGAAAACATAACATACAACAATTGCGATATAATGCATTTCAAAAACACATATATTAATATTGCATCTGTATTAAATACAAAAAAACTTATGAATGACTGTAATACAATTTAAATCATACTGTATAATAACTATTCTCAATACAAGTACAAGGTACTTCAAATACATAGTGCACTATAGAATTTTTTTTCTCACAACACTTGTAAATAATATTGCACAACTACCAAAACAGTTAACTATACACCAAACAATTTTCCCTTCTTTCTTTGACTAATTAATGCAAACCTATAATTACCCGTCTTCGATTGAAACTCGTAAGCTACCACTTGGTGTTCCCGTACGTTAACCCTAGACCACCATTTTCTGTTTTTTTCCTTTTGCTGTTGTTTGTTTGTTTGTTTGTTTTAATTACTATAAAGTCCAGCTAGCCAATTTCTTAATACGTACTTACATTTTGACTAAATTACCATAAACAAATTTTATATTAACGACACAAGTATAGAAGATATGTTTAATCATTATGCCATTATTATTATTTATTATTATCCTATTATTTAATAATTTATAATTAATTATGATATTTATGATATTTAACATATTTAGACGTAATTCAGGGCTGCAGTTGTTCATTTTAAGCTGAATAACAAGTGAAGGTCAAGAGCTAAATCCACCAATTTAAAGACTAAGGTTTCAAGACTATCTTCATAAGCCGCTCAACCACTAACTACATCACCGTTTGCTGTCATAAGGAATAATTGAGTTTAAGTATTCATCCATTCTATTATGTTTTTAATTTAAATTTCACTTTTAAAACACTTTTATAACATTTAGTTATGACATCTAAACAGTGATACTATTATATGAAATGCCCTGGCTGCTTAAGTCAAGTAGTTCGTATACTATGCATTATTGACTAGTGTAATGAAATCATGCAACCTATAAAAGCTACATGTGATAGTTCAACTACAGAAGTTTTAATTTGTTTTAAATTTATGCCACCATATATTATAGTCATGTACGTCAATGTAGCCTCATAAAGTAACACCTGATTAGTTCAACTTTGCAAAAGCATTTTCACAAATTACTATCACCAATTTTATTAACAACTTTGCTAGCTTAGATTAATTTTATTTGTTATACTTTATTTGTAAATATTTTGACGTTAAATTATATCTGAAGCTCATCTTACATATTTTTGTTATATAAACAAAACCCACATATTTACTATACTTTTGTTCAATAACCCTTTACTGTATTCCGCCACGTACTAATTTTTATAAAACGCTGTGCGATTCCCAATTGTTTAGATTCTAACTACAATTTATTTCTATTTATTTCTTTGTAACCCTTGCTGTTTTAGGTAAGTTGTAAACTTTTTCCCTACATTAACATTATTAAACAAAGATAATTCACTAGTGATTTAACGCTAAGTATTTAAATTTAATTTGTATTCATCGTGTCATCAATAGTTTTATTTATTCATCAATTAAATAATTAATTTAATTATTCACCTTATTTAATTAATTTATTTGTTTATCTATTTATTTGTTTATTTATTTATTTATATTATTATTATTTTTCCAGAATAATAAACCTGAGCCGGGCCAAAACTCGCGATCTCCTCCTTCACAGTTTAAGACAATAGCGCCACCCCCTATTTCTCCTGCATTGGCAATCCACCGTAACAATGTAGTTAAGTCTATTACTATATAATTTCATTAAAAGTTAATTTTACTTTGATTCCGTTTTATTTTCTGCATATTATACACGCTATTTCCAAATACTCCTAAAATAAATATGCCATTTTCAGAAAGTAAATTTCTTTCTTTTTTTTCTCTTAACTGTGTTAACTATATTAAGGTCTTTATATATTTCTGTCTTTAAAATCTAGTCAGCTATTTACTAACTAAAAAAATTTTAAGAAAAAAACCAAGATAACGAAACTAAGAAAGACTATTTACAAAAGAAGCAAAAGTCAAGACAAACCCAAAAGAGGGAAATCAAAATTCATCAAATCTTGCATAACATATTTTATAAATCTTTTTCAATAGTAATCGGAAAAGAATTTTGTATATGGCCAACTTCTAAAACCGGAAGGTAAGTTTTCACGTAGAATACGCCAATTTGGACATGAGTATAAACAATGTTGAATTGACTGCTCTTCACCACAGGTACATACGGCCGATTTACCGAAAAATATATGTTGATATTTACCTATACATCCATGTTCAGTAATTGCCTGGTTCAACCAAAAGTCTGCAGAAAGTCTTTCTTTAGTGATCGTTGGGAACACCTTATGCACAGCCCTACCAACTTCACTTTCATCCCAATTCTTTTGCCATTCATTCATATAAAATTTTTTTATTCTCTTTTAAATTTGTTTTTTGGTGTATTTATAGTTTCCCGCAATGCTCTCTAAAGTTGTGGCTTGTTTCGCAGCTTCGTCGACCGTCTCATTTTCTATAATACCACAATGTGCTTTTACCCAATGAAAGTAAACTTTGATCAATTTCTTGAATAGTAGCTTTGAGTTTTTCAATATTATCACCCTTGCAAATTAACGCACATATTGCTTGTAAAGTGCTCCTTGAATCACTAAAAATATTCTTTTATTTGTATATCATTAGCATTATTAACAGCTAATCTTATTGCCTCCACCTCAGCAGCGTAAGACGAAGCTTAATCAGGAAGCCAAGCACATAATAATTCTTCTCTATAGCCATTTCTGTATCTAATACTAGCTACACTATTATTAATCTTTGAACCATTTGTATAATAACAATAATTTGTTATAGGCTTGAGACTAAAAGTCCAGTCATAACTCTTTATATTTTTGACTATCCAAATAGTTTTATTCTTTATTTCACAGTTGGAAGAATTAAACTTTGTCTCCAATTTCTATTTCTTTGCCTTCATTATAAATCATATAATGCTTTTTCTCAATCTTAGCCCTAATGTCTAACGGTATACATCCTGCAAATACTGTGAGAGCCTCAGTAGAGACTGTACGGTAACATTTAGTCTCCATGATCATAAATGGACGTTGTATTTGTTTTAATTTTGCATTCATGGAAGCTTTATCATTATACTATGCTTGAACCCCGTGAAGTAGAATTTTCTCTATTACTGTTAAATAAATTTCTTTTACATTTTTAGACTTGAGGCCCCATGACTTCTTACAACTTCTATTCAAACTGTAGAGTATTTTTAGTGCTTTCTCTTTAACATTATCCAAATGAAATTTAAAATTCAATTTTTCGTCTAAATAAACACCAGATATTTTATATTTTTATTGTACTTTATTTTTTCATTGTTAATTTTAATGGTTGGTCTACTTGTTACATTACCTCTGGAGTATTATAGTAAATCGAGATTGCTGCAATTGAATATAGACATCTTAAAATAGTGTAATCTACTTACGACAAGGGCAGTTGGAAGGCAAATTCGTAAAAAAAAAAAAATCGTTTTTCTGATTTTTTAATATTTTGAACCGTTTATGATGCTGTTACCTGTTTCAACAAAGGAAATTATATTAAGATGAATGTGCTGCAAAATTTAGGTATAAATCCAGGCCTATATTGCCAAAAATGCCTAGACCATGAACGTATGATGGGAGCTCGATATGGCCATTTACAACTATCTAGAGAAAATAGTGTTAAAACGATTAAAACGAAAATGACAAGAAGAAATAGAGCAAGAAAAAAGCAATAATAAATACTCTAGAGTAGGGATATTTTAATTACCGGGTGTCCCCAAAATGACCGAAGATTTGAAAAATCGATTAAAGAAAAACGGAAGGTGATAGATATGTACGGTTTGCTGCATTCTGCTTAGGAAACCAAGGAATTTTTTCTCAACAATTTGCAAAATTAGTTACAGTTCGTCAACAGATGGCGCTGCTGACTGGAAAAACTATAAAACAATGTTTTCATACTAACCACCGTTTGCAGCAACAACGTGACGTAGTATCAGGACAAAATTCGTAGACGTGCAAACATTTCAGTTTGAATTCTCTGACAAGAAGCAGAGATGTATTGTTCCAGTTCAACTATAGTTTGTGCATTGTGACGATACACCTGGTCTTTCAAGTATCCCCAAAGAAAAAAATTGCAATGTGTCAAATCTGGCGAATAGGGAGGCCAATCCATGCCATTTTGCGTATGCTTCTTCCTTTGAAAACATTGTTTTATAGTTTTTCCCAGTCAGCAGCGCCATCTGTTGGCGAACTTTGTAACTAATTTTGAAAATTGGTGAGTATAAATTCCCTGGTTGCCTAAGCAGAATGCAGCAAACCGTACATTTCTATCCCCTTCCGTTTTTCTTTAATTGATTTTTCAAATCGTCGGTCATTTTTGGGACAACCGGTAGGTATGTTTATAAACTTTAAACTCAATTTTCTCCAAATGTTGTCTTTTGAACTTCAATGTACCTTTTTATAGAAACTTCTACATATTATTGCTTGTAATCTTGCTTGAATATTTTACACATATCACTGATCAATCTGAAGTGAACTTTTGTTACTTACATATGTTAAAAAAATTATTAAAAAGTTTTTCTTTGGATAAATGTAAGTTTTTTGTTATTTAAAAATGGTTTTTATTCCAGATTAAAAAGAAATAACTAAAGGATATCTGTTTATAAATTTGACTTCACTTTATTAGGAATTATTTATATTATATATATATATATATACAGGGTGGCTAATAAATACTGTGACAAATATCGAATCATTTAATTACACACAGATGAAATAGAAAATGGAAAATACAACAATATTATGAACATTATACATGAAAGTTTACCATGAAATAATTTTACTCGAATCGACCGCCATCTTTATCGATTACTAAAGATAATCTCTTACGCCACTGTCCTATTGCGGCACGAATCATTTTATGAGGTAATTTGTCCCATTCACTCCGTATGGAAGCTTTGAGGGAGTCCAAACTTCTGTGCTGCTTAGCATTTACTTTAGACTCTAAAATCCCCCAAATGCAATAGTCTAAAGGATTTAGATCTGGTGAAGAAGGTGGCCAATCTTCTTGCTTGATAAACTTCGGGCAATTGGCATGGAGCCATTCCTGTGTTGTTTTGGATCGGTGGGACGGTGCAGAATCTTGCTGAAATGTCCAATTCTTTTTGGGATACAATCTGTTAGCATGTGGTAATAAACGTGTAGCCAATACTTCCTGTTTGTAATATTCAGCATTGATTTTTACCCCTTTATCGATGAATTTCAGAGGCAGTTTTCCATTGTGTGACACTGCAGCTCAAACCATAACAGAATTCTTGTTCTGAAAGCGTTTAACAGTTCGAAGATTTTCAGGTATATCCTCGAAAGTTGCTGAATATACAACATCATTTTTAGCATTATAACTTTGTTCTGTACAAAACAGCTTCTCATCAGAGAAAATTATTTTTTCAACACTTTTGCTACCGTGCCGGTTCAGCAATTTCTTACATCTTTGTAACCTTTTTACTATTTGTGCAGTAGTCAAACCTTGAACTTTTCTTTTGCGATAAGGGCGAAAACCCAGGTCTTCATTTATGATAAGTTGCATAGTTCTGCGACTGATGTTCTCTTCTGCAGCCATTTTATTTGCAGAACGTTGTGGATTTCTTCGTATCTTTTCACGAATTCTTTTGATACGTTCTTTTGTACGAACAGTGCGTGGACGACCAGACCTTGGTCGATCTTTACAGCTATTGGTATCCAATAATCGATTTATAGTCCTATATATAAACGTCCTATTAAAACCAAGGCATTTTAATTGCTTAAATATTTTACCTGCAGAAAATCCGCGATCAAAAAGCTTTTAACCATTAACCTTTTGGCTTCCATCTTTAAAAATATTCTACATATTTTACTGTAAACAAAAATCGTCTGCGTTTACAAAAGGTTGCCAATCACACAAATAGATAGATAAATTGTTTTTCCAAACGATTAAAATTAACTCTTATTTTTTGGAGTGTTACAGTATTTATTAGCCACCCTGTATATATATATATATATATATATATATATATATATATATATATATATTTCAAGGGAATACCTTTGATAGTTTCTGAGAAAAGGTACATTAATTTAACATGGGAGGTATAGGGTCTTCCAACTGTCATCAATGAGCATACATAAATTAATACTGGTGAATAAATTCGTAGTTAATATGATAATCTTAATACAGAAAATTAATTAGCTTTTTACTCCATTTTGCTTCAAGGGGTAGGGGAAAAAGCATTTTCCTCATATTTTAGTATAGCAAAAGGTATTGTTTATAATGGTTGTTATTTATGTGATGTAGCATTTGCGCTAGGAAATCTGAATCATGTCGTGAGTATGTTTAGTCTCCATGATCACAGTTTGGAGTATTATAGTAAATCGAGATTTCTGCAATTGAATATAGACATCTTAAAATAGTGTACCTCCTTACAACACACGTCTCACTAAATTGCGTAATAATTTCCAGGGCTGCTGTATTTGTAGATATACGTGTAAGTCAGCTCTGGCTAGCTGGACTGCAGTACTTGAGTCATGTTGAAGATTTAGCGGAATTGTGAACACTGGTGTTGAATATCAAATCCTAGATATGTCAAAGTGGTTTTGTTATAAGTAATCCCATATTTGTTCTGCAATCTACAAAGTGGAATAAAATAATGTTAAACGAAAAATAAACCCGAAAAATATAAATGTAAATTTATCATCGTCATCTTTTACTCCTAAAAAAACTCTTGTCTGAAAAAAAGGTTTTGAAACTGCAAAGAAAGAACAATGCATGGCAAACGCTGTCGTAAAATATTGGTTTTAACAGACTATCTTTTAGTAATGAAGCATATTGTGTTGTAAGTGTTCAAAAAAGGAAGATTTATTTCTCATCAAGTCAAGGTTTTAAATCTCTGTCTGTTGTATGATTTAATACCATTTTAAACATCGCAAAAATTACACCTTTTTCAGTGAACGGATATGCACGAAGAGATATGTTAATGTGTAGATAACAAAATCCATAAGCAAAGAATCAATGGTCATTATGTTGATCCCCAGTAACTATCTTTAAAAAAGAAGTTCCTTTCAAAAAAACCTCGCGTGATATTAACCTGGGAGAAATACGGTTCCATTTCTTTTTCCATTTTGAATCGAGGATGTTTCATTGGCCCTACTATATTTTCGTTATGCACATTTTTTTCTTCGGAAATATTTGATTTAATTCAATTTTGTTCCCCACTCCGAGTAAGGTAATGTTAACGATTTCTAGTACTAACCTACGTACGCAGTACGAAATATCAGTTGTTTTATATAATTAGGAATATTTCAGGATGTCCCCTGAATGGAAGAAAATAAAACAGAAAAGGCTTTAAATTGTACAATAGGGTTTAATTAAATTGCACAATATGGTCGTTGTTTTAAATTAGCACTTATCTTTATTTTTGAGAAAAAAAGGTTGAAAAGAGTGTGCTGTAAAAAAATTAGGTCATGTTTTAAAATCAACGTACCCGAGCGATATTTATGGAGCGAAACATTAAGATATAACACATTTTTAAGGCTGAATGACATATATTATTATTATTATTATTATTATTATTATTTATTATTATTCATTATTTTTATTATTATTATTATTTATTATTATTTATTATTTATTATTTTTATTATTATTATTTATTATAATGCCCCCCACATAGTGTAGTGGTTAGCGTTCTAAGCTGCTACGCTTTGGGCTTGGGTTCAAATCCCGAATAAGACGTGGTCGTTTCCGTGTCGTCCCCTCATAGAGAGCAATGCTGGCTCATCTGTATGGTGCTCCCATAGTAAAGTAGCCAGTAAATTGAGGTGAATAACTAAAGGTGAATGTCTAACAAAAAGTACCTCCACATAACACTTAATTTTTTTGTAAAATAAATAGTGACTTCATGACTTTAATAGTAGGTTCATTTAAAGAAATGATAGTAATTACTATAGTAGAAAGCAAAGTATTTTTATTACAGAAACACCAAATTTAGAGCACTATCTGTTACGCAGTTTCTTACGATTGTATTTAAAATTTATTTTCTGTCTTACATTTTTCTTTGTTAGAGATATAAAGTAAGATTAAGGTAATTTACTGGATTTTATTTCCATTATTCTTTCGAAAGCTGCATTTTTAGAACGATTGTCTTAGGTAATAAGTGAGTAGTAGTGAGAGAGCTGAAGAAAATGCACTCGATTTCTCTAGTTGTTCTTTTGAAACTGGTATTAATGATAGGTGAAAGTGAAAAATGGTTGAATGTTTATTCTATTTCAAGCTCTCTGTTAAACTAGATAGATTTCCTATAAGACAAGAGATGGTTACTAAACTTAATACTTCTTAAAAACTAATTGTTGCCTCACTTAAAATACAGAAAAAACAAAGAACTATTTTTATACGTTTTAAATATAACTTGCTGAAACCAGGTTAGAAATAAATACATATTCATGAAAATGCGATAGAATTCATTTGCTGAAGGTAGTAAGCATGTACAGTGGACCATTAATACTACCCTACTATTAATAATACATTTATATTTGTTCAACAAATCAAAGGGAAGACATAATTTTTTTTAAATGCATTAAGAACTGGGAAAAATGTATTACGTAATTAGCCTAACTTCTTATCAAATGCGAATGATACAGAATAACTTTTTACTCTCCCACGAGTAAAAGAATATCTATTGAAAACATTTGAATTACTTTTAGAAACAGGATAATAAAATTACAAATCTGATAAAAGAGTATAGGAGCATTAGGTATAGAGATGATCAAACGTATGTGGTAAATGTATGAGTAAATGGTTGGATGGTTTGGGGAGCTATAGTTATTTTTTAACCATATGAAATAAATGATGTGCGGGAGAAAAAAATATTAATTTATTTTATTATCATAGCTAGAGTGTTGATTTAAATCATAATACAGACACACCAAAACACTAATTAATGCTAGTGATATTCTTTCGTTTGACGTGCTTGTATTTGAAATCTACAAATTATTTGTTGATTAAAGCATTTCAAGAAAGAGATGCATAAAAAATTAAATAAGACTGAAAAATTATTTTATCTTAAAAAGTTATTTTAAAATGTTTTAGCAAAATCATATTTCCTTGCTAATCAGAATTTTTGTTTACCATTAGATCAGTGTCATACTGGAAGATTTTTATGTTCAACAATTGCCGCACTGGATGGATCCCTTGAAAAAATAAAATCTAGACCCACATGGTCGGTAACATTTCAGTATATCTGAAAATTGTTGTATTTTTTTTGGGGGGGGGGGAGAAGGCCGTAAATATTAAAATATGGACTATAAATTGCAATCTTCGTGTTGCACAGACGTAGGTCTTGGTATATTATCTATGGGTAGGGGAGACCAGGGTTAGTTGGCATAAGAGGCTAGTTGCCACATTGCTTCTATTTCCTGCCACCGTGGAGCTGGAGCACTGTCACCTTGCTATTGGGGAGTGTATGTAAAGTTGCACCATCCACCGTAACTTCAGCCTGCTTGGAATAGGGATGCGATATCGATAACAAAACATCGATGTTTTGAAACATCGATATTCAATATTAAAACATCGATGCTGATAAAACATCGTCCAAAAACCATCGATGTTTTTAAACATCGATGTTTTAGAACATCCATTTTTTAATACTGGTGTAGTAACCTCTAACATTAATGTTACTTCGGTTAGACGTGGGGGGGGGGAGATGATTTAATTTTACTCTCTGATTGGCTGACACAAATGACAAAAACTTGGTTTTTTTGGCCTTGGGCTACATTTATGACTCAAAATTCTCGTTGTACATATCACCATGTTTTGCCTTCAAATGTCCAGATAAATTCGTGGTATTGCCAGAAGTTTTGAGGGACTTAAGGCAAATATTGCATTTTGCCAATTTGTCAGAGGTTTTGCAAAAATATTTCCAAACGGTACTTTTGGAAGGCATCTTACTAATAATATTAACGTCAACTTATATAAAACCAGAACAAAACAAAAACTTAAATGGCTGCTGTGGTTTATATACTATTTATAAAATAAAACCCCATGGAAGGTTCTGGAGTGTCAGGAACATTCCAAGCGCTCTTATTGGTTCATTGGTTGTTGATTGTCATTTGTCTGTTTGCTAAGGAATCGTTCCCCCTTTTGTATTCGTCCTTTTCAGAATTCAGACTTACATTTATTGAGTGTGAAAATTTTGCTACGTGGTAATTTTTTTTATTATGGTACTTTTTCATTAAAAAAACATCGAGACAACGTAAAACATCGAGCACAAAACATCGATGTTAAAAATCATCGACTTCAATAAATCGATGTTTAGAACATCGATGTTTTTATCAAAACATCGATGTTTTGAAAACATCGACATCGATGTCGCATCCCTAGCTAGGAAGTGTCATGAAGGAAGGACGCCTGTTTCATCGTTTTTCTGACTGGTGAGTAAATTTTTTTATCGTAACATTTTTCGGTCTGACGAACCTGTAGGTCGAATTGAGGCGCTGTTGATGGCGGTTTTCAAAAGAGTGGTTAACTATGGTTGCATGCATGTATCATAATCTTTTGTTTCTCATGTTTGGGATTGTGTAGTTTTAATCTTGTTTTGGATATCTCTTTGGGGCTAGTTGGCATACTTAAATATGCGGTCAGTTGGCATAGCTATGACAACTCGCCCCACAGGTATGCCAACTAACCCCCTCCATTAATGTTCATTGAAAAAGAAACAATTTTTGTAAAAAAATGAATAAATAAATGTTTTAAAATAAAGTTTAAATACGACTTATAAATAAGTTTTAAATCAATATAGTTTTGTTTCACTTACAATAGTTTATTTTTCGTTTAAACTAGTTTCAATCTTTCGATAATCCTCAGTAAAACATAACTAAAAGTATTTTCATCACATGATATCTTATCATTTGGTTTTTAATTAAATTTTCTTTTATACATCTCATTCTAATTGTATCTTAATTTTATTATACATTTTCATTTTCATTTTTATTTGTTTCAAGATTTTCTATTTTTTTCTCTTTTAAGAAGTTAATTTATTTAATTTAAAATTAAGATACAATTAGAATGAGATATATAAAAAAATTTAATTAAAAACCAAATGATAAGATACCATGTGTTGAAAATACTTTTAGTTACGTTATACTGAGGATGATCGAAAGATTGAAACTCGTTTAAAGAAAAAATAAACTATTAAATGAAATAAAGCTATATTGATTTAAAATTATTTTTTATATATTCGAAATGTTTCACAGTATCGACACCGATTTCACTGAAAAAGTTTATAAATAAGGTTCTGAGAGAATAACAACCACTTATTGTGTTTAGCTATGAGGAAGTACAAGAGAAAAACAGACCGAGCAAATCGACTAATTGAGAGGGTGACCGAGGCCGTTCACGCTAACAATGTTGAGGGCAAAAGCTTGGCTCAACATAATGGCCGGACCTGATTGGCTTTCTTATTTTATGAACAGAATCAAATCCTTATCTCTTCAAACACCTTAGGCCACTAGCCTTACTCGAGCCACCAGTTTCCACAGGACTAATGTCGGAAACTTGTTCACTTTACTCCAAACAGTACTGAATGGGCATGGATTCGAGCCACAGGACATCTACAACATGTTCGAGACTGGGATTACAACCGTTCAAAAGCCAGACAAGGGGATAGTATGGAAAGGTTTAAGCAAATTGGACAGATCACCTCTGCTGAACGAGGTACCCTTGTTACTTTGACTATTTGCATCTCGGCCGGAGGAAGTGCTATTCCTTCATTTTTCCCAGAGCCAACTTCAATGAACATTTCAATCCATATCAGAGGGCTCCATCGGCGATGCCAACAAGTCAGATTGGATAGTTGAACGCAATTTTATTAAGTTTGCCCATTTTATACACTTTACCAGATGGTACCAAGAGTGACCTGTGCTATTTCACCTTGATAACGATAACTCGCATTTGACAACCACTGATCCCTCGATTTGTTCAAAGGAAATGGGGTTACTGTCCTATCGTTTCCTCTATACTGCAACGATAGATTGCAACCCTTTGACAAAAGTAACTGTATTTGGACCCCTTAAAAAATATATCAACACGGCTTGTGAAGCTTGGATGACCAGTCATCCAGGCAAAACTTTAACTATCTACGATATCCCAGCAATTGGGAAAACAGCCTTTCAATCAGATATGACTCCGTCCAACATTACATTTGGATTTCAAGTGAGCGGATCTGTCCATTCAACCCAGAAATATTTGAGGACTCAGAGTTCGGCACTCCTCCAGATGCTACACAAACAGCTAGCCAGCGGTGCAATATGCCGGCATCACCAGCCAAAACCTTAATATAATTTTACTGTATCCTTATCACTAATGTTTTTTTGTCGTATTTTCCTTTACTAGTAGAGTGAGTGTAAGTTTACCATATGTTATCAAATATATCCTTTATCCTGATAAGCTTTTGTTAAAGATGTCTATGAAGGAACAGCAATTAGAAATTGATGTACAGAAATAAAGGTTTAGACATTATGGTCAAATTCATCGCTCGAATAGAAAATTTTATAAAAAACTTATACTTCATAATAATTGTAAAAATAATAAACTGTAAAAAGTAGCTACCATCACTGTTCAGAAATTTTTCCTAGCTTAAATATTTTGAAAGTGGCTTGTGGTGATTCTGTGGTACAGCGCGCTGGCTTTCGGTGCTGGGGGTACTTGGATCGAATCCCGGCGTCGCGCCACTAAAATACCTCCGTTTGTGTCATCCCTTCATAGGGGGTAATACTGGTCCACCTATATGGTGCCCCCATAATAAAATAGCCAGCAAACTGCGGTGAATTATAGGCGAAGTGCCTCCGCTAGAAAAAAACACATTTTTTGTTATTATTCTCATTGCTTTGGTAACAAAGAAGCAATAACAAGTATGATTTTTATTTTAGATTGCGAAGTGAATTTGTCATTACTCAGTTTTTGTGTCAGTCTTTATAATTGTACTTTAAATTCAAAAACCTCTACGTCCATAAAGATCCCTTGTGTGCTAACTCTGTTCACTTAAACTACCCTTATTCAGGTCTCAGGCTCAATTGTTATGAGGTTATAATTCATTAAACATCCTCTATGTCTAAAATGAAGACGTGCATGTTATAACTGTTTAGTTAATTTCACGTGATAATGAAGTCTAGGGTTTATGTGTTATCGACTGACCATAAATTCAGAGACCTGAAAGTCTATGAAGAGTGCTTGAATATATCGAAGAGTGCTTGATATTTGTTTTAGAGCAATCCTTACAGGATAAAGTGACTAAAGAGGATAGATTTAGGCATTTTACAATCGTTCAGTTTATTTTCCATTATTATTTAGTGTTAGGTTCAGTTCTATTCAGTATATGAATTATTCACAAAAATCTATTTTTACAAACAGGAAGTGTATGTTAAATCTCTTGTCGTCCTTATTGGTTAAAGTGATTAAAAGAAGCGAGTATGGTTACTTTGATATCGTCCTTTTTAGAAAAGCAGTCAATTATTGTGGGCCACTTGTCGTAACTTTATCGAGATAAACACAAGGTAACGCAAACCCAAATTTTCTTTCTCTGAATATGAGATTCTAAATCTTAATTATACAAAAATGGGGCGCTAAGCATACCATTCATGTATTGCTCAAACCAAATCAAATCGAATCAATATAAAAAGAAACATGTTAAATTTTCTAATAAGATGTGCAAATAAAAGCATTTTTATAGCTTAAATACGTAAGTAGATAAATCGAGAAAATAAAACTGATATAGATGCTGACAAGCCAATACACTGCAATTTATAATGCGCGTATATAACATTTGTGGAAGCAAGAAAGCAGAAATAGCTAAAGAAAAACTTCCTTCAACAACTTTTGATAGTCATTTGTCTCTTTTAATGGTTTCACTTCTTTTTAGGGACTATATATAAAACGCCTAAAATCTACGATGGGGTTCTACAATTTTGATTTTAATTACTGTAATTTATACAATTCAGAGGTTAATTATCTGCAAGGATTAACTAGCACTAGCTAGCACGCACACACACACACACACATATATATATATATATATATATATATATATATATATATATATATATAGTACAGTGAGAGAGAAATAGAATAGAAACACAAATGTAATGCAGTTGCTTTGTAATGAAATGAGGTTATAGGGTAAGTGTTCTTTTCAAGCGTTGAAGTTATTTTCCTTCTGAAGAAAATAACGGGATGTGTTTATTGGGGTTCAAAACCATGCCATACTTCGTTATTATTCTCTAAGAGAAACAATGTATCGTTTACGGCTGTCTATCAAAAACCTCATAATGACCTAGTGATGAAACCCTCCGATGGAAATTCTGGAATACAATAAAGCATCTAACGTAGTGATTAATGAGTAAGATGATTAGTTATAATCGTAAATACCTTAAATTACCTCCAAACGTACAATATAAACTCTTGTAAAATTCCATCGTGTACATAGCATAGTAAAAAATCTTTGTTGAGCATTTATTAAACAGCATTGGATCAAAAATTTAACTTTTTTTGTTACATAAAACTATGCTTAAATAAACTGAGTTTACATACATAGTGAAACCAAACTTTGGATTAAACTCTCTCTTCAAAATATCCTGGTTGGATGGGTATAGGGAGTGGAGAATTGTACTTCGAAAACTGATCTGTCGCAGAGAATGTTTTAAATTGTCCTATACTTGATTCCATTATTATGAATGCATTTGCTTCAAATATTCTGAATCCGTGGAAATGAGAAATTGAATTACTACATTTTTCTATGACATTTGGTTTGATTGCTGGGCCAGCTTCTTCAGCTTTTGCTACTTGAGGGATAATTTCCCTGGGACCTGCAGTTTAAAGCCGATTTCTGAGGGCTGTAAAATTTCCTGTCAATGTTAAGATTACATACTTTAGGACTAAATACTAGCTCTCTTGGCATCTGGACATGTTGCGTATCTTTTTTCAATGGATCCACTAACCATTCTGTTATTAACTAAAGCAGGACTGTGAAATGAATGTTGTATTTGTCACGGTAAACCTAAATATAAAATAACACTGTCCTTACCCTTTACATATAATTTCATCAACATTATTAAGTTAGAATATGAATATGGTACTCTAATATGACGCAGTTAAAGATAATAATAATATTTATTTTTCAATTCTAATGTCAAGAGAACAAATTAAGGCTACACAAAAATATAACTAATGAATGGAAAAATAAAAATCTTTGTCTCTAAATACGGCTTCTCGCTTCCAAATATCGCTCCACTAAAATATATCCCCAAAATTTCCGCAGTGCAACAAGTGGCAGCCATCTATAATAAGTCGGCCTTCGCACAGAGTGACGACAATCCAAACAAAAAAGATAACGCTGCCAAGCAGTCTTGTCCGACAGATAAAAGAAATAGCTCCACAACACCACGTTGTGGCCAGTCAGGGATATCCAAGTGCTCCAAGAATGCCCAGATCTTAGTTTCGATTCGGTCGGTAATTCTTTTCGATGTCGAATAGAGAGCGTTTTTTAAATCAGGCGCTTAACTGTTGATAATAAGAATTCATCGCTAGTAGTCTGCAGAACACTTGCACCTTATTTTGCCAAGCCATCGTCTATCTTACTGTCAAAAATTCCAGAATGACCCGAGATCCATTGGAGCTCTACGAAAATCCTTCTTTGTTCTTAGACACAAATGAAAGTTCGACATTTCATAATATCACTTGAAGGTTTATCATCAGTTGATTCCAAAGAGTGGAGAGCTATTTTAGAGTCAGACTGGATGACAGCTTTTTTTGAATTTGTGCTGTAGCTGGTTAAAATTTAAAATTTGAAGCAGCTTGATAAACATATTTCTGACGCCGCATCATGTAACACTTTGTAATATATGGTATGTTTTTCACTGCCATTTTGACACTATAACAGTAGTAATTTATGGAGAAAAAGTTGAACTTTAAACTGTACGTGTAACCACATTTAATAAAACTTAATACATAAATTTATTGCACTTTATACTTTAAGTATGTATTGATTTGGCTAACGTCATAAAAAATGCTGTTTTGCATAAAAATATATTACTTTACATCGAAAAAATATGTATTACTAGCCTATTTTTATGCTTATGTGTTTATCATTCAAAATATATTTAAATGTATAAATTTTAATAAATTCCAAGTTAGAAAAAATCCCAGACATAGCAAAATGTATCTAGAGGAAATTTGTTTAAAAACTTCTTTATGAAAAATCTATTTTATGAAATTCATAGCGATATTAAATCTCAATATGTATTTGAAAAACATTTTAAATTTGGAACGTGACAACGAATCTTTCAAATTTTTTCTGCGGAAAATAGGAGACAACAAACAAGGAAAAATATCATAGATATAAATCACATTTACTGAAAAAGTGAAAAATGAATTATATGATAGTTTTTCTCCACAGTTGTGTTTTTTTCTCAAAAGCGTATTATCTTGATTCTTTTTTTAGTACTTTTAGAAATATCCGAAAAATCAAATAAGATCGTAAAATATATTAATATCTGTTCAGTTTTAGTATTTGCTTTTGATACAATTTCAATACAATAAAAGAAGTATGACGCATATTTCTTCTTTCATTGCAGAAACTAACAATTAGTTGTTACAAGATTTTTATTTAATTTAAAAACAGCTTAAAATAACAAAATATGTTTAATACATGTTAAACAATTAGCAAAAAGTTTCGCTCAAACCTATATTAATTAATTTTGCTTTGGAAGCAAAAACTTAATGATCAATGACTTGCATTTATAGTGAGACATAAAAATAACAACAGAGAGGTGACTTTGCAGTAATTTTATGTAGATGATGCGTTGATTTTCAAGGTAACTTATCACGCCAAAAATTTTATAAATCTTACTGAGTAAAAGGAGGTAATTTTTTTGTGTTTTTAGCTCATGAAATTTCTCAGTATACTTGTTAAAATTTAGAAATATTTTTTATCGAAAATCCGTTGCTGTTGATATTTAATATGAAAATTTTTTATATAGACTGTAAAAACTTGAATCTAGTTATAGATCGTTTATCTCATTACTTATACCTACGACTTCAATGTGTCATTTTTTATGGGAATATTGTTATTACTAATAAAAATTATTTTACATTGACCTTATCTTCCAAAACTAAATCCGATATCAGTTTTCCTATTGAATTTCTATTTTAGAATTTTCTTGTTTAAGTTAATCTAACAAAAGAATTCACCGGTTTCAAATATATGCTCTTAATACATTAAATCAATATTTATACACAACGCTGGAATAATATATCAGACACATTTGAAAATATAACCTACTTTTAGGAGTTTTGAACGATTATGACGTCTGATTTAGATTCGAGTGATAAATGAGTTATTTAAAAAATGCACATAATATACACTGAGGGATTATTCTTCATATTCTAATAGTACCTAGATAAAATGTATTCTCTACGAGCTAACCAATGTAAGTAATTTCAAATCAGTACTTACATTTGAAATTATTTTGGGTTGACTGGGAAGAGTTGTGAATTTTCTTATAAAATATATTTAAGTTAAAACTACATTTTTGAACACTCGCATTTTTCGAAAACAAAGGAAATAGGATAGACGTTAGAACTTAGAGCGACGATCAGGTATAAATTCACATGATCACTCTAAAACAATATGTGTGAATAGCTGTCGATCTCTGTAAAATAAAATAAATTGCTCAAAACAATGAACAGGATGGACGCATAACGTAGATAGCATAACGCAGTATAATGTAGTTGTTCTATATTTAAGAATTCCCTCATGTATATAGATTTCTTTCACAGTAATTCTGCAATTATAATGGAAAATATATCTTATTCATGACGTGCAGAATTTAGAGACACTTTATACTCACCACGTTCAACATGCTTTCATCTAGTAAAATAAAACAGATAGATAATATGTATTTGAAAATTATGTTTAAGCAACTGTAAGGATATTTTAATTATTCTTTAAAGATTATAATATTTGTGATATAGTGATGTATGACTTCATAAAGCGTGGACAGCAAGAACCTAACTACAGTATTATAAACGAAATTTCATCAGCGTTATATGTAGGTGGTTTTTGTACATCATCATTATATATGCAAGGAACAATAATTTATAAAACTCGGAATATATATTTTAAAGTATAACAGAGGTACATTTCACTTTTATCTCTCAAATCCATGAATAATAGTGTATTTTTTTATCGGGATCGATTCGTGTTACATAAATATTTCTCTGGTAACTCTTAAACGAGTAAATGACGAAATATTTCAGGAACAAATTTTGACGAATGTATCAAAATAAACTGAGCTAGAAATATTTGAAATAAAATGGAAAATCTTTTGAAATAAGATGAAACAAAAACTACATAGTCTGCAATATATAACTGCGAAAGAACGAGATGAATATGTTGTGATCAGCTTAATGTTACATTGCAGCAATATATGTATCTCTTGTTTTATTTGGGTAAAATATGTTTTAACTAAATCTTTTCTTAACACGTAGTATCTCGTACTATCCTCTGCAGATGTAATTTTTGCTACAGAGAAATACATTCTACAATATGAAATCTACTTCAGTATCAAAACCATGAGTAACATCCATTAAATTTAATTATTTAGTGCTCATATTAAGAATATTTGCATGCCTATTTTTAACCAACGTTTCTACTAGATATGTCTGAACAATTGCTTATAATATATCAGTCTGCATATTTTCCTAATTCATTCTTTATAGAGATGACAAAAATCAGAACTAATTTATCACTTTTACATATTAGATAATGCCACGTATTTATATTTAACTGAAATTGTTCCTCCAAAATATAATTTAATATGTTCCTTTTTCATCACAATTTGCAGCACAAAGAATAAACGGAAAAATCAAACATTTGTACTTTTATCAGCGATAAGGCAAATTGCATCGAACAGGAAACGAGAAAAATATATTTAAGACATCTTGAATAACAAATTAGTCTTCAATAAACAAATATAAAACGTTTCACAATGATATTTTTTTTATTGAATTGAACGTTTACTTTTGAATCGCTGAAGAAGAGTAAAAAGGTCGAGTCAAACAAAAATGCAATGACAGCGATTCATTTAACTAGCTCTTTGAATTCTTTTTAGGAAATTCAAAATGTTAGAAAGACCTTTTCATCGATATTAATGAATTCGTGTGAACCTGGTCCGGGGAGACGAGACGAACACGCTTTGTCATTGTCCTTACAACAAAGGCAAAATTTCTTCATATTATTCTCACTTTTCAGGCTGAAAATGAAATGTAATTTAGGGAAAAGCACTATATTAAATTAATATTTTTTTTTGGGAAATAGACTAGTACGCAATGAAGTCTTTTATCCATATTTATTTCAACTTGATTTCTCCAAGTATATTTCAAAGAAAATTAAGGATAAATTTTTAAATATTACAGAATTATACATGAGTGTTTGTAAATATATTATGACTATCTTTTATAATCCCTAAAAGTTCAAATAATGGTTTATACAAAAGAGTTAGTTAATTTGAATAACACACCAGCAGTGTAGTAATTATTATTTAAAACTTCTGTTAATCTTACTTTAATTTAATGATAGATATAAATTATATATAAAAAGGTAATAAAATAGAGTTTTATGTGTTTCTATTTACTTTTTTCAAAGCTTTATTGCAAAAATTGATGAAACGTATAAAATGAAAAGCATATGGAAATTCTCCCTTAATATAAACAAAAAATAATTCCCATTAACTCCGTAATTGAATATTCCTCTTAAAATAATGAATCCGCCAGATTTAATTTACATTCAAAGAAGATCAAAAGTAGCAAAGCAACACAATTTTATTTGAAAGCTATTCTTAACATCTGAATAAATTGTTTATCAAATTATTCCGAAATGTGCAAAAATTTAAGAATAAGGAAAATCATCATAAAGAAGCATGGTGTGACAACAGAGTGCGTACAACTAAGTAGGAAGACAGAGGATAAAGAACGGGGAGGATATCCAAACCCTCAGTGGATTTCATGATGCAAAGAAATGTCTCAGTTTTTTGTTGAAACTTTAAAAAATAATCATACATATACATTTTGTAGGAACAAAAACTAATCTTAGTATCTGATTACAATTAGCTAGAAATTATTTGTTTAACATATTTTTAAATTAAAACGTTCAGCTGACTTATCTCATCATTTTGATTCATGCAAATAAATGCATTTAGCACTCTTTATTTACTTATGATTCATTTATAATTTTTTTAGCTTAGAATACATATTTAATTGTTCCTCACAGATCCATCGCTTCTAGAGCAAATATATCAGAAAATTAAACATAAAAATATAAATGAGAGAAATTAAAATAACAAATCATAAGCATTAATATACAGCATAACACTAGCAGACGTTGAAGTAATGACTCACATGTGAAAAATCTATATAAGTACTATTTTGAACTCAATCTGTTAGTGTTGCGTAAAGCGAATATGTGTACAGGACGCTTCTAAAAGATGCTTCGGTCAGAGTTTCCACGACAGTGGAAAAACATTCGCTGTAAGGGTAGTAACCCTAGTAATATTGAAGAAGAATTATTGGTTTTGCATCAATAACTTTGTAATTAGAAGCTGAACTAGCTTTCGAATTTTTTAACTTTTCAATTATTTTTCTAGAGAAATACTAACAGTAATTCAGTGTCAATTATTCATTTCAAAATCGCTCATGAATCATACGCAGTATGGACATCTGGAAGGCTTTAAACAGAGGGGAAGAATATTTGCCAAATACTCGAGTGTATTCAATAATCGAAAAATAACATTCCCATGTCTGAAAGATGATGTTGGTAATAATTTATCATTTCTTTTAACTACTATTCTGAACAATTGCTTATTTCTTATCGTATTAACACCATTATGGTTGTATAGTGATGTTTGCGATGTAGGGATGTGGTAGCTCGTATTTAATCGTTTGTTTTCCTACTTTCCTTTTTAGCCGAACAATATGTCATATAAATTCTTCAAAATTTTTAATGACCCTTCAAAATTTATATTGGTCTAATAATGTTGTAGAATTTCATGTTGAAACCTCTCTGTGTTATGAGAAACACATAAATACAATTGAAATATGTTTCTGCTCATAATAATAAAAATTAAACCTGATATTGGGCTGCCCATAGAAATATACAGAATCGAAGCTCCTTTAAAACTTATGGCATTCCTACGACGTCAGAAAATATGTTGTCAAGAGAAGGCCATGATAAAATTAAATGAATAAATAAATTCGTGTATTCCTGTGTTGTCATACCATTGTGAGTTTAATAGCTTATCTTAGAAACAAAGGTTGTCAGTTGGACAAGAAGGGTTAAAAAATGATCGTAAAAAGCAAGAATTAAATACTGGTGTGCTAAGGTACAATGAATCCTTCATTTTTTTACCTTAATTTTAAATTAAATTGCCAGTTAAAAACGAATTGTGTACTTAGCAATCATGCCTGGGAATGATCTATTCCTTTAAGATAATCTGTGAGAGAGGCACTAAAATTAAAAGAAATACTGGCGTTTTTTTACTCAAATATATGAAATTGTTAGATTATATCTTTAAATTCATCATTAATTTTCAGTTATAAGACCAATAAATTCAAGTAGCAGAATTTCATAAAATGGAAGAGCATCTACTCTTTTTTCTGTTTTTTAAATAAACTTAGAATACGTTAATGAAAATATAATTTAAAATTTGCAAAACTGCATAAATTGAAAAAAAACAAATAATAAAAAATGTAGTTTAACATCATGATATTTATAATTTTAAAAATATAAATAAAATAAGAAAATATCTATATAAATTAAAATATAATTTAACATTAACAAATTACACTCAAGAGCCAAAACATTATGACCACCCCTACATTTTGCAATGAATTCGCCTGGATGACGTGGAAGGCACGTGATCAGATGGAAGTGGTATTTAACTGCTGCTGGAGAGTCTGAAGAATCATTTTTTCACTTACTTCTGTGTGTGATGGGAAAGGCTGCGGATCTAAGCGACTTTGATAGAGAGCAGATTGTAATGGCTCGAAGGCTCGGAACAAGTATTTCCGAAACTGCACGACTCGTGGGTTGTTCGCGACCTACAGTTGTTAGTACTTATGCAAAGTGGATGAATGACGGTGAAAACAGCAGTAGACGACATGGTGTTGGACGTCCACACGCTATCAAAGAAAAAGGTCGTCGGAGACTGTCTCGCATGGTGAAGCAAAACCGGAGCCAGACAGTGGCTCAGCTGACAGCCCAATACAATGCAGGGCCAAGTAGAATAGTATCGCAGCACACTGTTCAGCGGACACTGTTGGATATGGGGCTACGCAGCAAACGTCCCACTCGTGTGCCTTTGCTGACCAAGCGTCATCGCCAACTGCGCCTGCGCTGGGCCCGGGAACTTCGCGACTGGTCCATGTTTCAGTGGGAGAGAGTTGCCTGGTCAGATGAATCACGGTTTATAATTCATCACGCCGATGGCCGTGTCAGGATACGCCGTCTTCCAGGCGAACTGTTGCTCCCTCAATGTACAGTAGGTCATACACAGGCCGGTGGTGGCGGTATTATGCTTTGGGGGACGTTCTCTTGGGCGTCTGAGGATCCGTGGTTGTGGTACAGCAGACCATGAATGCTACAGGGTATCTGAACATCATTTAGGACCAGTTGCACCCTTACATGGCCTCTGTTTTTCCAGCTGGAAATGGAATGTTCCAACAGGACAACGCCCCGTGTCACAAGGCTAAAATTGTGTTGGAGTGGTTCCAGGAACATGATGCTGAATTCCAGTTAATGTCCTGGCCGCCTAACTCACCGGATCTCAATCCGATAGAACACATTTGGAATGCCATGGGACGGCATCTCAAAGAACACCAATTCGCAATATCTCGGATTTGCGTGACCGTTGCTTAAACATCTGGTACAATTTGTCTCCGGCCATCTACCAAGGACTTGTGGCATCCATGCCAAGGCGGGTTGAAGCTGTGTTGCGCGCCAAATGTGGGCCAACTCGTTATTGACAGGTGGTCATAATGTTTTGGCTCTTGAGTGTATAATACAATATAACATTTAAACTTTATAATATTGAAAAAAATCTTATGACATCAAAATGAAAAGTAAAGTTACAATCAGTATCACTAAATAAGTAATTCCCTATAAAAAAATTTAATAAGCATCATAAAGGAAAGGGCCACAATTTTTTTCGTTCGTAATTATTTCATGTATTGTACGGCTAATCTTAAAAATTAAATGTATTTTTACTTACAAGGAACTCATGTAGGGAATATTCATATTTATTTAAAAATGTACACAGTGTATATGCAGGTAGGTATGCAAGGAATTAGTAAAAAGGGAATCATACCAAACTACCATTCCAAATATCTGGAATTAACTATAGAATTTGCAATCTAAACATTGCGTTTTGAAAAATTCTGGGATTTTAATTTATTTTTTTTATTATAATTCGCTGAAACGGTCGAAATCGAAAATAAAAGTAACCTAGATTCGTATAGTTAAACGTATTGTTATTCAAAATATTTCATTAATAACTCTGAACAGCTGCATGTGTTTCTCAACTAATACTCTGGCTTTTAATAAATGATCTAGTTTGAATAGAGAAGTTCATATAGTTACATTTCAATAATATCTGGAAAAATATTTACCTTGTAATAGATTCTAAACTCATTCTAGTCAGAAATGTGTATTTCCAATATTGTTCCACAGAAACTCCGTAAGCTGAGTATAAAACATACCAAAATATCGATACGGAACTTCGCATTTAAATCCCAAAATGGGAAAAAGATCGATATGATGTATGGAAAAATCAATACAATGAAAGATTCTTGAAGTCGACAACTGTTTCGCTGGTGGGAGTATCTTTTTCAGATTTGAAATCATCTTTAGGATTTTTCTGAGATGTCTTGCAAAAGATTACGATTTAGCTACTTTTAAAGCTGAGCTGGCAGAAAACATTTTGAACATTTTATTTTTTCCGTGCCATCCAAATATTTCTCGAAAGATTTTCTTGTACTTGAGTTTAAAGTAAATTCAAAGTTGTTATTAACAAAAAAACATTTACTTACAGAATGGGGAAAACCTTATAAAAATGTAAGAGCGTATTAAATAAAGGATGAAATAACAATGTTTAAAATCAAGTTCATGAAATGATAGGGAAAAAGAAGTGTATAAATTTTGAGCGAGGAAACTTATTTAAAAATAATAATGTCATGTGAAATTACAACGAACTGTTCCTACGATTTTCTTCTGTTCATTTATTTTTCCCTCAGTGCCAGTATCTGTAGTCGAACATTGAAACTTTTAATTTCTGGATAGATGTCCAGATATTACTCCTGTGGACATGTCATAACTTTATTTTGAAGGGCTTACTTTTTTCTGTAATTAAAAAGAATTATGACTATATCTCTTAGCACTATTTTTCTCTAATAATTACACAGGTCTGGAAATTTTTAGTGAACAAATATTTTTTGCAAAGTAGCAATTGATTTTTATGTTTTTTGGTATGCTAATTTTAAATATGTCATTAGTTTTTGTCCATCACGTAACAGTTTTTTGAAAATTGCGTTTGGAAAGTTTTGTGTAAAAAATTACTTTAATTCTCATATATATATATATTTAGAATCACACTTACTGAGTCAATTACTGTCATTAGTATAAAGCATATGATTCTGGATATTCAGCAATGGCCGCATAAGTCAAGTTTCTAAGGCTTTGTAGTACCTTTTCTTTTGTTTTGAATACTCTGTGTGGAAAGCAGATCTTCTGAGTGCAATTGTGGCTGTTCTCTATGTAACGACGAGTAGTATAATGCCTTGGTGAAATCTTTCACCGTGTCCTCACTGACGGCACCAAGATTTTCAGGAAAATAGTCCAGATGACACATCAGGAAATGAACTTTTAAGGTCACAGAACATCCTAATTTTTGAAATTTTCAAGCATACTTTGTACAATTTGTTTTAAGTTGGGATCCTTATAATTTCCCAGATATTTATTAACAACTTCTTTAAAGGAGCTCCAAGCTTCCTTTTCAACCTTTGTCACACATGCTTCAAATTGTTCATCCTTCATAAGTTTTCGAATATCTGGTCCCACAAATACGCCTTCCTTCACTTTGCCTGCAGATAATCCAGGAAATGCATGAAGCAAGTGCTTGAAACACCTACCTTCTTTGTCTAGAGCTTTCACGAATTGTTTTATCAAACCAAGTATTATATGAAGTGGAGGCAGAAGAATCTTTTTTGGGTCAACCAAAGCTTCCCCAATAACATTTTTGCTGCCAATTTCCATTTTCTCTCTTACTGGCCACTCTCTCTGAATCCAATGTTGGCTCCTTTCCCTACTGTCCCACTCACAGAGGAAGCATGTATATTTTGCATATTCCCCTTCAAGTCCAAGATGCATGGTAATTACTTTTAAATCCCCGCTATGGTCCATGTGTGATCCTTGTATTTATTATGGCGAAATTTTCGTAGCATTCTTTGGAGTGCACGGGACGTACAACTGGTATTGAAGCATATTTGTTTCCGTTATGTAGTAGCACAGCTTTGAGGCTTCCTTTGCATGAGTCAATGAAGAGACTCCATTCCTGTGCGTCATATTCAATTTGAAATTGTGCCTTGAAGCCAGGAATATTGCTGCAATAAACTAAATCAATATTTTCGGAAAAATATGGAAGGAATCCTTGTCTCGTCTTCCAAACTATGAAACAGAGGACGTCAGGTGCCAATAATTTTTTTTTTCCGATTATCCTAGAACCTAGTAGTTCTGCGGAATGTTTAGAAAGGCCCAGGTCTCTCACTAAATCATTTGATACACTTAGTGAGAAGAGTTGAGGATCGTTACTTCCTGCTGCATTGAAATCATCATCAGAGCCATCGTCTTCTTCTTCAGAGTTAGAAGATATATCTTTAAGTTTTTTCTGGTGGTTTAGGAATGGGTATTCCAGGACCATGAGGTACGGGACGCAGAGCCGATGGAATGTTTGGGTAAACAATTCCGTTCCTATTTTTGATTTTATCAATGTTTATTATAAAAATAACAAAAAAAAGTTATATATATATATATATATATATATATATATATATATCTATATATATATACTATATATATATATATATATATATAATACAGTCGAACCTCCATATATCGAGTAGCAAAATGTCGGAAAAAATTCGATATATAGAAATTCGATATATAGAATTGATCTTAGTTTTATCATAATTCTCCTATACATTAAAATTAAAGCTAATTTTCGTATACGAAATTCTAATTATATTCGAATCACATTAAATGAAAGTTAATAACTAAAAAATGATTAATTAGAACGATTTATTGAGGTACTATAGACCTTTAAAAAAATCCAGGCGGTGGTTACAGTGACACAGTTACATTCTTAAAAAAAAAAAAAACTACGAATATCTCGCTTAACAGCCAGTTTCTCGGAAAGTTCATCAAAGAAATTCTCGCATTCATTCAGTTCACTAAAAACTTCATCGGGACATTTTCCGCGAATTGAAGTCCACGACGTATTATTTCAAACGCCAAAAATTGGGAGATTTTATTCTAAAGTGGAATAAAATCTCCCAATATGTCATGAAAAAAAATTTCGATAAATAGAGATTTTTTCGACAGTTTTTCTATGTAATGAACATGGAGATTTGCTAAGAGTTCGATATATAGAAAATTTCGATATAGGGAAGTTCGATATATGGAGGTTCGACTGTATATATATATATATATTATATATTATATATATATATATATATATATATATATCTATATATAATATATATCTATATATATATATACATCAATGAATTTTAGCGGGCGAACAAAAATAAATTGCATGTTAATTGTATGCTCATAAAAACACAAAGACTGAAAACAGAAAATTTCATATGTGAAAAAAAGTTACGTGATGAATTTTCGGTTATTTTTTATGAAATCAGCGTCCAAAAATACATCCGAAATAATGCTTAGTTTTAAATATTTCCATCGCAGAACCTCTGTTATTTTTCTGTTTGCTAAGTTTCATTTTTTTTATTATCATCCCGGGTTTCTATTTTATTATTCCATAGGTGCACTAGTGTGTTCAGGGTTCTAAATTAAATATACGGAACAAAAGACAGTAAAAAGTGTGATTAGAGCCGAGTTCGACTTCATCGCGCTAGTTCCAAACCATGTGATATGACTGAATTCATAAAGCGCACGAAAGAGGCGGAGCTTAAAGCAAAAATATACATCTATTTCTTACCGTTGCCATTTGACCTTGGTTTCGCACTTGTTACATGTATATTGACATCTCTGAATATTGACATCTTATTGCTCTCTAAATTTTCTATCACATTCCATGATAGACAATGATTCTTTCCGAAGTGGACTGGTTGACTGTATTTTGTCAATCACCACTAAAAATTAGAGAAATTCCACATTAGGAATTCCTTTTCCACCACTGTACTCATCAGTTATGCCTTGTTAAGGAGCACAAAACAAGGGTGAAACCTAGGTCCAAGACAATCTGTACGCTGGAGATGTGTGTTTTCCTTCAAGCATCGTGAGTCTTTCTGTTTGATATCTAGCTGGTGCTGTAGTTAGAAGTAAAATCGGTTAAGCTGTTGATCTTCATTATGTTTTAATAGCTAAATCTTCAATAGCTACCTGTTCAGTCAAAATTTAAAGTATCCTAGGTAAAAAATTAGGCCTATTTTCGGAAATCAATATTTTCGGATATCAATATTTTCGGCTAGAAGGCCGAACTATAAACTTCGGCTATAAACTTCGGCTAGAAGGCCGAAGTCCTTCTAGCAGCACTGAGTTTACATTTCTGTAAAAACTTGTAAGCTGAATCATCAAATCTGCTGTTATGTGAAACTTTTGTCTCGTATCTAGAAGTCAGCTTTTTACTCTTACTCTCTACAGTTTTATTCTGAAATTACCATTAATATGCAAATTTTTATATATATTAAATGCAATATAGTTGAAACTAAAGCATATTTTCGAAAGATTTATCATTTCTTTAAAAATACAAACTTCAATTTGATTCCAACTTTATCTTTCAGATATATTTACAAGCACGACTTTTTATTTTTCTGTATGAATACATAATATTACATAGAATATAGCAACAAAGATATGATATAGAAGCGAGGGCAAATGGTTTTTAATTCAGTTTTGCAGTTGTAATCGTGCTGAAATTTAAAGCACTGTAGATCTTTATTAATTCCATATCCCATTAATGATGATCATTAGAAAGTGATATTTAATAACACACTGGATTTTATTCCACGTATTTCATTAATATGTTATGCATTTAATTCATTAACCATTTATAGACGATTATGTATATTAATTAATTGTTATACCATATAGGTTCTAATACATATTCAGTTTCTTTTAAGTATATCAATGTATGAATTTTCACTTCAAGTTTATAATTTTAATTTTTTAAAGAATTATACTTTCATGTTATGTTATTTGTTATATTTTTATTAATTATTTGAACTTGATAAAACTTCATTGTCTCTTTACTTCTTAGATTTCATAATTAAGAACTAAAATTTCTTTAAAATTTTGTTTTCGAAAATTAGTTTCACACAGACTTGCAGAATCCATGTTCTAAAACTACGAAGAAAAAATGACTGCATAAAAAATGCACTTTTATCTTACTATGAGAAATATTTCTTATTTTGTCTCTAAACATGCGTAAACGAATACGCCGTGTAGTTATAAAAACTTTATAGAATTTTTTTTTAGATTCTTTAATTATCTTTTCATGTTTCAGCGGAAATTAAAAGCGAAGATTTTGAATGCATATTCCTTATATCTCAAAAGCAAATTTTACAAGCACAGCTTTCGCTATATCCTCGAAGTTAACTGCTAAAATAAATTATATGTGCATAACATCAGTTTCTTATTTTTTACTTGAAAAGATAATATCCATCATTCTCTTCCACTTTAAAGAAATACTTAAAAAAAAACGTACATTTTGTTCAACTAAGAAATTTTTTATCTTGTTCTCCTCCACCATTTTCTTTTCATTTTAGTTAAAATTCATAATTGCACTACTTTAAGACTTTAATTCCCTTGTATGAAGTGCAAAAACATATGGTTTTAATGCTGCACCCCTTTATTACAGCACTGAAGTTAGAGTGATTAGGTAGATTGAATTTCGTTAACAACTGATATTCAGATTATATAGAGATGGCATATAAATTGTTCTGTAAAATGATGCATTACTCCTAAGAAAGCTAACTTACATCATTTCATGTATGAATAAACTTCGATAAGCCAAGGTAACAGAATGTACGACTCTTGCGTGCTAAGTACCTTTAAAATTGTAAATAAAATTACGGAGATTGAAAATTTAAATTTGAATCTCTAGATATAAATCTTATTTCTATAAAATATATTCATTTAATTTACTGGAATAAGTAGAAAATACATTATTTTAACTCAAGAAATATCCAAAAGTATACTCATATATCACAGAATCTATTATTTGGTTTGAAATTTATTTTTTATTATTATACAGAGTAGCACACTAAGCTTTTCTAAAGTTTCATAAATGCTCTACTGTCAAGTTTTGCCACTCAACAGTAGTCAAAACAATACTCAAGCTTTCACTCAAGCTTTTTCAAATCCCTCTTGGGATCTTAGACGAAGTGTTGAAAAGGATATGTTGTTTTCCGTCGTTGTAGTATATTATTTTCTGGAACGCTCATTGTTCGATAAAGTGCCTTTCTAAAATGTACTGTGGAGTTACAGCTAATGATCTAGGCAACCAGTAAATCGGGCATCCTCTTTCTATCCAATATTTGTGAAGCCACCATTAAAAACAACATAACATTTCAAAGGAAGTCTCTAAATTGGGATGTTTACCAGTGAAACTAAACTTCCCGCCCCATTTAAGTGCCGTTTACATGTGCCAAAAACCCGGGTAAAAGCAGGGTCGTTTCTTACTTTTTCCCTACGATAGGGAAAAATGCAGGGTGGATTTTCGACCCTGCTTCGACCCAGGATAAAACCCGCGAACTACCCATGATGCATTTCGAAGCTGGGAGTAAATAACATGGCGGATTTGAACTTGTGTGAATCCATGAAAATGCAGCTAAATGATCGATGGAAGGATCTGGAACCCCTTAACGATCGCATAATTTTCAAGAAAACAGTAGAAAAGTGCCTATTTTTTTCCGGAGGATTTCATTTATTTCTTGATCTGAACCATCCCCAATTACATTATAAATAGAATGGTACTGCCATCTGGTATGTAAAATAAGAAATAAAATTTCATTTCAATAAAATTTCAGTAACATTTTCATTTAAAGTGCTATGGTAAAATTAATAAATTTAATAAGTATAATCAATAATTAAACGTAACATTAAAATTTATTTATAAATTAATTATTTTAGAATTCACAGATAAAAATTTATTTATATCTATTTATGATTTTTTTATTTATACATGACTAAAAATTACTGAAACAAAATTGAAATCAAAATTACATTTTGATTTTATAAAAGGATTTATTAAAACAATAAGTATCTTACAATTAATCTTATAATTTAAAAAAAATGCACCTATCGATTGGAAAATTTTCTTTCCAGTCTTTATTACTTCAGGAATTTAAAATAATTTCTTCCCACCAAACAGAGCTTCGTAATTTTGCCCACATTCTTTGTTGTGGAAAAACTAAATTTAGCGATGAAGCCATAGATCGTACGATTATATCTAATATCCGCATCAATCTTCTAGTTCTTATATTCCTTTTTTCCTATCTATTTTCTAAATTTATTTTAAAAACAACAGTAAACAATCGTAAACGTTCTATAATTATCAACAGCGACTGACATATGCTGCATTTAAATAACAAATAGACGCAGACGTAATTGTTTTAGAAGAGGAGTGCATTGGTCGTGTCGACTTTATCTCCTGTAAGCAAGATATATGTAATCAAGGGGGAGTGCTCAGTAGTTAAAATTTTAAGTAATGAATTAAAATATTAAGGTAAGAATAACGCGGGTAAAAGAAAAAAAATTAATAGTAAAGTTAAATTAAAACAAAAAAGTTAATTTTAACAGAAAAAATATGGACTTACAAGTTAAGAAAATTTAGAAGAAAAATTAGATAAGACTAATAATCCATGGAAAACAAAAAAGTAATAATATTAAGAGGCCCAGAAAAGCAGATATCATAAGAATACAAAAAATATTTTTGTAAGTTTTTCAATCTTTTGGATTTTTAAAGTTTTATGATTTTTTGTTGTTGTTATTTTTAAATTTAAGAATACGAGGTCAAAAGAACAGCAATTGGGAAAAAAAAGGCCTTACCCAGGACCATACACTTCGTAACGAGATAAATGCGGAGTTCGAAGATGGAAAGCTAAAAATAGCAATACAGTGAATTTGGAAAAGTATGACACCGGCTGGGATCGAACCCATAACGTGATTTACAAGGAATGATGGTGTATGAGGATCACTTCCGCCGAATCATGTGACGGCCTTTACTTCCGGTAAGACGGGTAAAAGCAGGGTGAAAATGTGGTCCCATGTAAACGGGCTTCGAAGGTTTTCCCTATTAGCGGGTAAATCCCGGGTATTATTGTTGTCCATGTAAACGCAGCTTTTGTGTCTCACCCTGATGATGATCTGAGTAAATCTCCAATCTACGTCCTACGTGCATGCTGCCAAAACGTCTTATTAGTTTTGAAATCAACCAATCATAGCAAGCACTGAACCTATAGGTCTAGCATCCGACAACTCGATTGAAGCAACAGTCGGTTTTGACTCTTGCATTAAATTCGTTTTTAGAGTAACAAAACAAGCAAGTACATGATTAAAGGGTTATCGCCTAGATGGTAAAAATGTATACTATCTTATTGCCTTCAAATGTATCGGTGGAGAGCCCCAAAGAAATTTGGTCTAGGTTAGCAAAAGTTCTAAATGCGCCACTGATCGCTGGGACCGGGTGCTCTACTAACCAAGCACATTCTGGGATGAACAGGTACATTCCAAAAGTGTCGATTGTTTCATATAAGGGGAAAAAGGCATATTAACAGTCGTCTGTCTTACAAAAAACTTCCAAGGCATTTTGTTTCCATACTTATATATTGCTACGAATAATACTTGAAGTATTACTTAAACTTTTTGTCACTAAACAGTAAGTTTATGTCAATGTCCTTTTTCCTAGCGTAGTTTTTGCTATTTGCAAATGTCACAGTGGTGAAATCCTGCTCTACCGAAAATCATTAACCTTTAGTTTGAAACTTCCATAGCAAAGGTATGCATGCATCGTGTACAAGGGAATTAAATTCCAAGAATAATGAGATTAGTTAAAGGAGAAAGCAATATACGAGCTTATCAGAGAAGATGCAAAGAAAAGCAGCGACTCGAGCAGCGCACGTGCGAGGTATGCAGCAAAAGCAGACAATTATCATATCGACATCCTAGATCACTGAATGCAGCTTTGTTTAGAGATTCAGATCAGTTTGTTGTGAACAATCTATTGAACGTGAAAGATGAGGTATAGATAAACGTATTTAATACCCATCTTATATCTGCTATAGGGTTTTACATCAGAGGTGTCAAACTCAAAGGCTAACTTGGGCCAAACAAACGAGGTTTTAACCTATAGGTGGGCGCAAGAAAAAACCCAATATTATAGAAACGTATGGTTTATTACAGTATATTCAACATAATATACGCATTTTGTTTAATAATAGCAAAAAAAAAGAGTATAATTAAAAAAACATTTAGCGAACCTTCCCTATCTTATTATAATTCTGCGTCGGTTATGTTATTATATATTATTGTGTGCAATATATTGGACGGGCCGCAAAAATGTTCGTCGCGGGATGCGAGTTTGACACCCCCTGTTTTACATTGTTATAGAGCTTGATTTTGTAAATGTGCTCTCCATTTAACTTGTATTGTATAAGAAATAATTGTTATACATATTCCATTGAACTTAGAAGGTGATCTCACACTTGGCAATACTGGACCCAAACATTGATGTTTTTGGACATAGATTTAGAGCAGGGATCGGCAACGCGCTGACAGCCGTTCAAATATGTAAATTTTAGATATTTGAATAACAAACGCTCGTAGTTGTAATGAATAATTTTAGTAAAAAAACATTGAAAATCGTATAACCTTAGTAAACAAAATCTGAGACGCCTGCTCTCTATACAGCGTCGCTCCCCCCTCCCTGTGAATCAGCTTATTTCCTGCTCTGAAATCGAACTCTATTTGCGAGTCGATATATGCTTGTTAATATTGGTTTTCCCCCAATATGAAATACTTAAAATCAATGTACAGATCAAGCCTCGCTGACACTCATTTGCACAAATCCTGTGAACTGGGAATTCAACTTATTTGCCACATTACAAAGAGTTAACCGCAGATTGGAATGTAAAATATCGCGTTAATTATCAATTTTTACGATTGTTTTGTTTAAATTAAAATTGAATTAGGTATTAAAAATTTATGTCACATTAATATTTTCATGTTTAAATATTAACTCCCTTCCTCCTGTTCAACCAGCGGAGTCCGCCGAAATCCCGCATTTCTGAAATATATCCTCCTACTAAAAAGGTTGCCAACCCTTGTTTTAGAGGAAAGTGCAAGTAGTGGCTTTACGCTATGTAATTTTGTCCATCCTAAAGACTTTTTTACCGATACTGGATCTACCCTCATATAAATAGAAACAAATGGAAGAAGTTTCAACTCCAAAGCTGGGCTTGTGATTGGGAATGGATTAGAACTATGAAGGTACGATGCAGGAGCTTATTCTTAGGTCACGTGTTCAAAGCCTACCGTTGCGGATGGCTTTCGTCTTCGTCTATGAATTTTCCGATTCGTAAAATTAATAGGATGGCTTTCCGAGTCCTGCCTACAATATTCAGCAGTGAAATATATGCATGTTATGATAATGTATTAATTGTATAAGAGAGTAGTTGAAGCTCTATTTATTTAAACCAGGGATGGCCAACCCGCGGCACGCGTGCCACAGTGTGGCACGGCGGCGTTTTATCAGTGGCACGCGGAGACTTATTGAAAAATTAAGAAATTCGAAAAAATAATAATTTGTCAAAATCTGTAAAAACCCTACTCATACGCTACTGAAATTAACAGCGCAGGAATATATGCACCTTTTAGCCTATAACAGCGCACCTTTTTATATTTTTTGTATGTTGAAAAAGTTGGAAGTGGCACGCATAATATTTTTTTTTGCAGATAGTGGCACTCTTCCCAAAAAAGTTGGCTACCCTGATTTAAACAGATGACAATATATTCATTTTCTTAGAATTTAATTTTCTTAAAACATAATCATTAGATTTCTTTAACAGATATTTATAAGCGATGAAACGTTGCAAAGAATATGTTTTCTTTTATAGGAAACAAAAAAATTGAAAGCAACGAATACTTTTTTCATTATTAATTTTTTTTTCAACTCTTATGTACTTCCTCATTAACTTTTATTATTTTCCCTTCAATTACTTGATAATATAAATATGATTGAAAAGGAGAAACAAGATTTGAAATTTTAATGAAGGAACTTAGTTTTGCCGACGTTTCCCATCTTATTGAGAACACTCTGATTAGTTTATCTTTTACAAGCTTAATACTCAGAGATTTAGAACAGTTTAATTTATTTCTTATTATATCCTTCTAACGAGTAAAAATTGCCTTGATTAATTGCTTCAATTGCTTAAAGTATCATTTACTTTAATGAAAATCTTAAGAATAAGTGTTTAAGGGTAATCCACTGAACAATTAATTGTGAATGGATGACGTTAGAGTATCACAAATTAATTCGCTATTACATTCCAGTTTCCTGTGTCGCTTAAATATTCTTTATTTATAGAAATTTCTACCTGGACAGGTGGTTTTATAAATTAATTCCTAGTGTCTTCAAAAAATATTGCTGCAGTCATCTCAGTTCATTTAAATGATTTGTTCATTGTAATGTAAACACTTTCATTTATTCATTTGTGGTGATTTAAATGAACTCGTATTTCAGATAATTAATTAATTAATGAAATATTGTGGTGAAGGCAGATTATTAAGTATTCTCGTTTCGTAGTTGAAATATACCATAACGAATCACTAAAGGGAAATCTTAATACATTGAGTAGCTCATCGATCTTTACTATTAATTAAGTGATTCAATAGTATCGTACAATTCAATTCATTAGTCGTTTAAGTATACACTGTAGCGTCTTGGGCCTTTTCGGGAAAAAGTCCCAAAGTGCCCCCCCCCCCCCGTGCAGCTGGGAAGCGGAGGAGAGATACAGGGTGGGGAGTCTGCCGGAGAGTGTGGCTGTTAGCCCAGTAGCTGGGTTCAAATAAATGGCCTTACCGTACAAAAGATCGGGTATTAGATTTTTTTCCTACTTGTATATCTTTTGTCCAGTAGGGAAAAACCAAGTTTTTCAATTCGAAAGACCTCGGCGGAATTTTCTATGGCCTAAAAACAACGAAATTTTTTGACTTTTTTTGGTTTTGTTTTCAAATATCTCGGCAATGGTTGGATCTAGTGTCGTATTGCCCGTCCATTTTAATTATAGGGCATGATTATTTGGTGGTAGTACAAAGATTATATAACAAGGGGGATTTGGGTGCGTTGTGTTATAATTATTTTATTTTGTTACCCAAGGCTCTGGACGCAATTAGCAATTAACGAACAAATTTTTAAACCAGTTGGATCTGCTACATCAACCTTGCTCTACATTAAAAAAAAACACCCAGCAGATAAATAATTACTGAAACAAGGTTTAAAACAAAATAAACTTATTTATTTACAATTTGCCCTAATATTTACATCTCATCTCATCAAATTTTAATTTATATCATAGCTGCTCTGTTCACTATCAACAGGGTTCAATTTAGTTTGACTTCTGATTCAGAGAGCGTAAATACATACTACACAAAATTCTAAAAGTTCCTATCCAAATTAAAAACACGATATCTTCAAATATGTGAAACTCACACTAACTATCAAAAGGCAAACGCAGTATCTAAACTAAACAAAATCAAATAAAAACACTCACGTCTTTCAGCTGAGAGCGACTTTCGGGTTCTGTGATAACACTGGTAGGGACTCTTTCTGTGACGTCAGTTTGCACTGTGTAGGTTCTCTTTAGTTTGATGGGTGACTCCTCCATGCTGGGGTTAGCTTTAACTGTAGGCGTACTGGAGGCAATCTTCTCTGTTATCCCTCTCTTTATTTCGGATTCGGGCTCAGCTATCACTCGTTTCTCCACACGTGCTTTCTTTCTCGGGAAAGGATCCACCGAGCTCCGTCGCATCAAACCCCCTTAATTTTATTTTTGCTCCGGGAATATTCCACCGGACTCTTGGGGCAATCAAAAAGAGGCAGGTTATTTTTCAGCCGACCCAAGGAAGGCCTCCTGGACTCCGACTGACTGACTTCCTTCTCGAAAACCCTCTTCCAAATTGTTTTATTCCTAAACGTTCCCGCCTCCGGAATCACTTCACTAGCCATTCAGGAAAATCTCGACTTTTTTATTTGTTAAGTCCCAACACCTACAAGCCTCTCATTTGCTGCCCTCATTCGTGATCAAAAACGCCTCTCTTACGCAATATTCCAAACAGCTGACCGACCACCCTCAATACAAACCGCTAACCCTCGTGGTCTACCAACGAACCCCGCTATCAATCTCCCACAAAGTGTCATTGTTGCATAATGTCACAAGTGGTGCCATCCACAGCTAATCTGCATCTGGAATCACAGACCCCACATACGCTAGGCTCATAAAACTTTCGTAAATTGGCTAACGTCGCCGACAAACGCCATGCCCTATAGTCACGTCGGCATCAAAGTCGTTACCGACCTTACACACAAAATGTAATGAATCAAGCTTTCAAACTGTTTATTTTCTCTTAAAATATTAATTTTAATTTTTTTTGAAAGCGCTTCATTACATCTAGAGCTTAGATTGCAATTAAAATCTTAAAGAAGACAAAATTTTGAACAAATCTTACGTTTACATCTTTTTTCTAAACCCAATAACAAGCGAGCTACAGCTTCAGGAAAATGGCATATTTTATTCAACTTGTCGAGAAAGACGCAAAACTTACTTTATTAACACTCCTCACGTTTATTGTTCTTGTGTTTGACCTGTCCGAATCGGGTTGGGTCCGAAGCGTTGGGGGAGGATTCTATTTTTAGAAACCTTCGCCAGCGTGGGGAATTTTTTATTTCGTTTGTATTGGTCTTTACATGTCTTTACTTGTCTCGTGATCTGTTTTATCTCTGGATTGTTTCAGACTAATCGCGTCATTCTTGGGATATTCTTTTGCTCGGTACAGTGTTATAACGTGTTTATTCTATTTTAATAATAGTTAAAAGTGATTTTTAGTAGTTAATTATTATAGTTTTGTAGGGTTCGCGTGTTGCTCAGATGCAAATTTCTGATAGCTGCTCAGTGCAGGCCAGTCGAAGTGAGTTCGGAGCAGGTGTCTGGTCTATTTAAGTGACACACGCTGAGTTGGCAAGAGCCCAAGAAGGGAGTGGAGATTTGTACGGTAGTGCGTTACGCTATTAGTAGAGATACGAAAGAGTCGAGAAAAGTTAGATTGAAGGTGATAGCGGTATTTAACTGATAGAGCACGTATTAGTATTTAGCCTAGGTGGCTGCACGAGTTCGATAGTTATTTCAGAGCCCGATGGTTACGGGTATTGTTAGTGAACATATATTCTGCCTGAAAGGGTTCGTTACGACTTTAAAGTTCAGTTTCTTAGTACCACAAGTTGCGGTACTGTTGCGTTATTATTTGAAGCCCCAAGTCGGTCTATGTTAGTCTACCTCTACGTAGAAAATAAAGGAATTGTTTATATTTATGCCTATTACTTTATAGTGTGCCTGGACCGTTAGAGGATTCACAGGGTAGATAAGAAACAGAACCATATAGTTTATATAGTTAATTATTATTATCATAGTGTGAGCCTCGGAGTTTTTTTTTCCGTAGACAAGCGGTGCGAGAATGCACTGTTGCGGACCGAGGGCCTGAAATTTTCTCTCGCGGCTCCCTGTTTACGAGTCCTAGTGACTGTTGGAGAGATACATCTCTGTTGAGAGGCTTGTGAAAGATATTTTGTTCCTATAAAATCTCTCGTATTCAGACGAGCATAGACTCCCTGCCTTGTACATAGTGTACATATTGTATTTGTTAAATACAAGCTCTGTGTGGTATAATTGTCTCTCGTGTGTCTCATTTTCCACCGAGGACGTTAAAACACCCATACCTCGCTTTACGACCTAGATACGTTCCAGAAAAGTTGGCCGTAAAGCGAAAAGCCGTATAACGAATTACTTATTTTGATACAAACCCATACAAATTTAATTGGCTCTGTTCCAATTTTTTATATATAATATAGTTTTTAGTTCATAAAACATTTTATTCTTTTTACTTCCTATAAAAATGCTTACATAAAAATAAAAGTACAAAACAATGTAATAATAAACAGAAATTCAAAAAATAGGCATATAAACAAAAACAAAAGAAATGATATGCACATATGTATAGATATACTAAAACCCCTAAAATAAAATGTTTAAAAACTATTTTAATGTGATGATGAACATTAACATGAAGAAACGCTAAGCTATAATATGCTGGCATCATCACTTTCCGCTGTTGTGGCCGTATAACGAAACATTGTGGGCCGTAAATCGAAAAGTGCCGTAATTAAAAAAGGCCGTTATAGCGAAATGCCGTATAAAGAGCGGCCGTATAGCGAGGTATAGGTGTACTGGGAAATCAGCAAAATCTAGAGTTTCTTATCTCACAGGACGTCAATCGTTTCAAATCATATTTAAATCTAGATGAAATGTGTTACATTCCATCGTGTTAGAGATGTAGACGTATTTCCTACCATTTTATTTTACATGAAACAAATCTTTAAACAGCAATCGAGTGGGTCACGTTATTGTGCGGTTAGTCACAAGCTACAACCGGGTGGGTCCGAGTTCGAATCCCAAGTCATTGTCTATCTTGTGATGTTCCCTCATCGGGAGCAATATTGGATCGCATATCGCCCACTCCTTTCAACAATGTCATATCTAAAAAATCTACGATTTTTAGTTATGCCAGTTATCAGAATGCCCTAAAAGAGTAGTATATCACTGCAATATCATCATATTTCACCACTTAATATTTAGCCGCTGGAGAGCAGAAATAATATGGATTTTTAATACATTTGATTCTACTTTTAACCTTTAAAATCACTCTCCTGAAGAATCAGGTTTTTTGAGATATGACGTTGTTGAAAGGAGTGAGCGAATATGATGTGCCCGTAATAAAACAGCCAGTACAAATAGCGATGTGGGCGTATAGCCTCAATACGTTTCTTCAGCTGTGGGATAAGAAAAACAACTGACAACTTCTAATCGACAGCTTACTAACGCATATGTATTCAATAAAGCATTGAACGCCAATGACGAAGCTTGGTCGAAACTATATTGGGTGTGCCACAACATAGAATGGGATTATTTTTCCATTCATTGCAGTGCCAAAGTTTTGAGGTACTCGACGTTAAATTTAAAATTAGAGAAAAACCGGGTATCCTCAAACTGTGCTGTGGTATCTCAATTACTCAAAGTAAAATATAAGGAATTATTTCTTCTTCCTGATAAGTTTCGAGATGAGAAATGATAAATGTTGCTTATGATGATACATTGACATTTTAGTGAATCTCTTCCCCTTCTTCGTTTAAAACAGATAATCAGCGCACGTACATATTACGCTCGATAGGCTCGTGTGCTAGTCGTCATAACTGAAGTCTGCATGTTCGGATTCCACAGCAGGCAGAAATATCAGTCAGTAGTCATTCGGATTCGTAGGTCTCATTTAATTCTAAGGTACCGATCAGTTTAATACTCCTGTTGGCTAAGATTAACCACAGATAAACATTACATCTCGGAAAATTGGAAATTTACTGATGTAGAGTTAGTTGGTTTGGTTTGGATAGCTACGGTCAACGTTTTGCTACACAGGGGATAATTTGACCGGGACCTACAGTTTATAGCCGATTCCGAAAGGCTACAAACACCCATGCCAACAGTGGGACTCGAACCTAGAGGATCTGAACCAAATGCCAGCGCCCTAGCCATTCGACCAACACCTGACCAAATGTACAGTTAGATTAGGAAACAAAGAAATGTGCAGTGTTATCAGTTATAGTTTTAAGAGAAGGCTCACAAATTCTCTCCCATTGAAAAATAGCTTCGAACATTACTGGTGGTGTTATTCAATCAAGATAATGCCCTATATTATACCTAATGATCAAAACAATATTAATTATTTATAGTTATTTGAATTCTATTTTTTATTTTTTGAAGGAAACAATTCGAGTTATAAAGATGCATTTTAAAAATTTCAAAAATACTCACAGGAAACCGGAATAATCTAATTGCAGTTATATTATAATTTGATACTCTGTCTCGTAATTACTGAAAACCCATAAAGTGTTGTATATGGGAAAGCTTGTGGCTTGACAGGAAGCCAGTAAAGAATAAATATTTGAATACATTTTAATGTAAGGAATTTACTACTCTTGCAAATCTAAAGAACACAATGAAAAGAAAGACAATTAATATCATGAAAATAGTTAATCAAAATTTTGACAATTCTCTCTGCATGTAATATTTTTATAGTCTTATGCATCGCGATGTTCTCCCGTTAATTGCAAAACCTGGATCACCCGAGCTTTAATTTTTAAATTAAAGAATACTAGCAGTGTTAAGTCACTGTACTTTTATCTCTATATTTGGATAATCGTCATTAGTACTTTCATATATTTTATGTGACTTCTAGTGCTGAATAAATTCTTCAACGAATAGTTTTCCTTTACAAATACATGTAAGGCTATCCACACGTACGTAATGAACATCATTTATGTAATTTAGAGAGAATAAACAACTTGAATTATTTATTCGGTCTTATATCTCATGTTCTTGAACATTCTTCTAATTTAAGCAATTTCCATGGTCTTTGCCTATACCAATATAAAGTGTGTTACCTTAAGTTCTGTATTTAATGTTGTTATACACGTTGTAACTCAATATAGAGACCGTATTCATTATTGTCGAGTTTCTAGAATTTTTAATATAAGCAATTTATGCTTAGCCTTGAGACACAATAAAAGAGAAAGTGCTTTAGGAGAAAAGTGTTTTTACTTAAACAGTATATTTTTCTTTACTCGATATAACAAACTTTGGACTGATATATGTTAATTTGAGACTGACTACGGCTGATTAAACAAGTGAATTTCTAAAGAAACTTTAGAATTTATTTTTTTTTTCTTGTGATACAAGCTTTTCAATTTTCCTGTACGGGAAGATATTAAATATAAAAGAATAGGTTCAAATAAATTCATTGTCTACAAAATATTTGGAACGTGAAGCAATATTTTACAGATCGTGCTCCAGAAATGTATTAAGTTATTTTATTTCAGCACATTGTTAGGTTAATATGCCTGAGGCTTTATGGTCACTTGGAAGGACTGTCTTCAAATAAGTTTGTCAGATCTAAGTTACAAGTTTTTTCATACGTATTAATACTATTTTTATTATATTATAATGGGGTCTGAAACACATACTGACAGCTAACTGGGATTTTATTAATAATATTATTTTAGCCATCAGTGGATAATTTTTTTGACTGTTTGAATAATTAAAAAAGAGGACATAGATAAAAAAAAAATTTTCGATCTTAGCCACGCTCATATGTTTTAAATTTTGCTAATGAACATCAAAACTTGTTGTGTATCCAAAAGTATAGAAAGAATAACTCTGCTTCTCAAAATAATTTTACTTTTAACACAAAAATCTCCAGAATAGGAAATTTCAAGAGTATATACGGAAGCAGCTTCTACATCGAACGCTATGAATGTGATTCTCCTATGTTAATCATCGCTTTTCTTCTCTGTTTTGCACAGTTTCGAGTAAAAATGTGCATAGTGATTTCTTTAATATCCTTTTTATTTCGGAAACTATTTCGAGATTCATTCAAAATATAATACGTCCTTTCAAGAGTGGAAGAATAGCTTAATAGTCAAAGGCAGACAAAACATATGTAAAATAAACACGTTAGTCCATCCTTATGCGCTGCTGGATGAAAATCCCAACATTGTATTCGTTAGCCACAAAATACTTATCTTTGAAGCTTAACGAAGGAATTGAAATTGTGATCAGACTTAGTATAGTTGTGGTGGCAGTTGTACTGCCTATGGTTCCTTTTGTTGCATGGGGATAATCAGGTACACCCAATAATCAGGAGAATTTGCACAACTATTTTTTTCTTATTTACAGTTAAGGCTGCTGTGTACTAAGAAACTAATAGTATTTCCCGTTTCCTTTTCTTGCAGACTCTTGTAGTGGGAGAAGTCCAGTTGACAGTTTGAGAATTCCACCCCCCTTAGGATTGACATTTTGAGGGATTGTAATGGTTCACTCTCTATAGGGGGGGGGTTAAGTGCTGCCCCTAAATGTTTTATTTAAAATATATTTTTGTAAACTATTTACAGATACATAAATGCTGATAATCCAATAAAATTGGTATTGTCAGATAGCCTGAACTTTTCTGCAAAGCGCTAAAAGATTCATTTTATAAATTTCGTCCACCGAAAGAATTTATGAGCGTTTAAAACACACTATACCAAATTTTCCCCCGAATAATTTAAATTTTAAAATATTAATTGCATTAAAAAAAAACGAATAAGGTACACAAATGTAAAATTTCTTTCTCTATGACGGAGTACTATTTTTTTTCTTTAAATCTTTGAATCCAAGTCGGCAATCCGTGGACAAATTTTCTCCATAGGTTAACATTGAGGTGAGCGAATCCAATGGGGTTAGTACATAGCAGCCTTAAACATAAAACTAGTTGGTACCCGTCAAAACATGACGGTTAGGTAGTAAATAAAAGCACTAATTTTCAAATTATGCTCAACACATCATTCCCAAATGTTGAAAATCATAATAATGCGCAGACAGAAATTAATGTGTTTAAGCGGCCTCGTGCTTAGTGAGTATCTAAAGCCAAATTTAAAAATTCCACTGAGCATGCGCAGAAAGCAATTTTTTTTTAAATTTTAAATTATCACTTATTAAACAACGCGAAATAAACAATTTCCACCAGGTTTAATCTTATATTTCACAAACATAATTATCATAAAAATAAAAATGGCAGAGAAAGAGAGAGAGATCTAGAAGGACTCCTCGGAATAAACGTGTTTATCATTAAAACATGTCACTGAGCATACGCAGAAACAGTGAGTTTCTAATAACAGATTTAAACATCCCATTGAGAATGCGCAGAAATAAATTTTTAATTGTAAATTATTGCTAATTAGCAGAAATTGCGGTTACAAAAACCAAATTTGACAAATCTACAGATTACAATCTTTCTTTTAAGACCAAAATGAAGTACTACATTGATGCAGTATTTTCTCTCCCGGACTGCCCAAAAAGTCGGCTTAGCAACTTAAATATATAGATTATCGACCAATTAATTTGAGGTGGACATGCCAGCTGTCTCGGTAGACCTGCCACAATTCAGTTCTCCCTTCTTAGCCTTCTCACGTTCGAGCTCTCGGAGGCGTCTAGGTGTCCAAGGGGTGGCAAGCCAAACCTTCCAAGCAAAGGTTCACTTGACGTCATTTGAGGGTCCAGTCTGGCTACAATTACCAACAGACAAAACTGCAAGACACGCCTTCACCGCTGACAGTAGTGATATAAAGCCATCATAAATTACTGCCGAAGAAATAAATGTGGATTGTTATCACAGCTGACTCTCTGCAGAAGATTATAGGAGATCTTTCAAAATGACTCATACTGCAATAAAACTGACATCCCATTAAAAATACTGTGGTAACTTTTTTTACTTTTGTTGAATGAGTTAATGTTAGTTAAGAAAAGGACCATTAAACCTATGTAAATATGTATTTATAATATGAAAGGAACTGTGTCTCAATTGCTACACATCATCAGACCTATACGATCAGGATTGTATTGATTCACCAACGATTAGGTACTAATGAGGCATTTACTCAAAACAAGACAAGCAGTATTCCTTTTACCATGAATGCATCGTGAATCATAATAAAAATATACCCAAGATTACCGGAGTGTACTAAAACACACAGACGTGCATACCAAACAGTGCTAAAACTGAACTAACCGCTTTGGTGAGAATCCACGCTGGTTCACCACGGGTTGTAACTATGGAAATATGGCCGTTGACGTTATTTTTTATTATCAAATATAAGTGGGATAAATACTCATGTAGTGTATCAGCGATACAATAATAGTGGAAATATTGATCAAGGAGGTTTCTCTGAAACGTTTGAACCATCGATAAGTGACAACACGTGCAGTGGTTAATTAAGAGGATATTGTAGCGTACTGGAAGTATGGTCTTATTTTTTCCCAAGACCCCACAGAGTGCTTGAAATACAGCTGCGTGTTATCGGGGAAAGTTTTGCCAGTTTCCACCGGTTTTGAACACGTGAAGGGGGTTTAAAAACATTTTCCCACAGATGCAGACACTAAAGCTGTCGTCCTAGCGATTCTGGAATGTAATAAAGTTTCGGCGTTACGAAGAAACTGTCACCAACGATTGCCGACCCCCTCTCTGAGAGAGTCGCCGCACAGAATCCTCCTTGGGTGGACGTGTTTTTTTTAAGCTCCAGTGTTGGGACTGTATGGGTCCGGGAGCGTGCATTGTAGATCTGCACAGAGTTAAATTGAATATGTTGTAACCTTAAATGTTAAATTTTTTTTGCTTGTAAATAAATTTCCTCGTTAAGTTTCTGTTTTAAAAATTGGGTTCGCATTTTATTCAGGACTCTGTCTTTCTTTGTTATGGATCCCATAGTAGTAATTTTTAGCAACGCCTCAGAGAATAGCCTTAACCATTCACCATGACGCCACAATATTATTGACAGACGAGCTATAATTTACCAATACATATTTTGAAGCCTGAAAAGGAAATTAAAGAAGTTATAAGGTAGTTGTAGAATCAAATTATTTAAACTAAGGTCAAAGAAATGTTAACGCTCGACGAAAAGAAATATGAAACAGTAAAGAGTAATCTTTATATTTTCAAGATAAGTAGAAAGAATAAATGAGTTATTTATTGAGTAAGAAAAATTTACAACTTGAAACTTAAAGAATTTTTGCTATTTCAAATCTGTTTAAAAATATAGATATTACTTGAACACTTATTTATCATTTTTGAATTTATTATGCAGTGGTTTAAGATCCTTCCAATACGTGACAACAATAAGGGGAATTCAATACGTGATTTTGAATATTGTCATATATATCATTTTTATCTCTCTTCTTTATATGTTGAATAAAATTGTCAAAAATATGCATCGACAGGTTTCACCTACTCTGTGCTGGTTTATGTTTAGATCGGGAATCATATTTTGATGGTTTTATTTTTATCGATATTTAAAAGAATGTTGTATGTATTCTCCCATTAAAAGTTAATTCTAAAATTTCTCGATAAATGTTCTTCAAAATGCTGTTATGTGTACGTCTAAGCCATAGTTTGTAATTCAGTATTTCAGTCATTCTAAGTATGCTCAGTCACTATATTTTGAAATCTAAATACTCATAACATAAAAAGATAAATTTGAAGATGATGGCATTATTCAGGAAATACACGATCCCAATACAAGTCTGAGCAATAGAGACAAACTATTATTATAAAAATGTTTTATGGGGATAAACATTATTAGAGAATTTGAACTTGTTGTTAAAAATTTCAAATCAAGATTATATATTTTAGAAACACAGTACAGATAACTTCTAGGAGAACAAATAGTATCCTTTTATATGGCGAAGTATAAATTTTATGTTTTCGTCAACATGTCGTATCTAATTATTTGCTTATCCTTAGCACATGTCAGATCCAGGAAAATGACATTTTATCGGTGAAACAAGTAATTCCGCACCCAAATACTGCATTCTAAAAATTTCTTAAGAGGCGCAACAATATTCTTAATGGATCTTATTTAAATGAAAATATTTTAATTAGATTGTTAATGCATAATGAAAATATTTTAATTAGGTTGTTAATGAATCTTATTTAAATGAAAATATTTTAATCTGAAGTTATGTATACATACATGATGATATAAGTAATCAGTTACAACGACAACTATGCAAAGATATTTTATCAAGCCTGAACATACACACATATTTGTATCCGTGCGGGTGTATTTATTTCTTTTTCTTCCTAACACTGCGGGTACTTTATCCTGAGGACAGTAACCCATCTACACTGTGAATTATTAGAAATTTATTTTAAAAGTACAAGGGATCCAATACTGCTAACTATGAAAAGACAGCATAGGAACATCTAGGTTGTCTGGGATTAGAATCCGAGCCTTTTGAAGGAAAGATCAAAACGCTAATATATACATATATATAAACAAAATTAATATTATAGATAGGAAAGATCGGATGGGAAAAATATAAAAATTAAAAATTCGATAACAAAAAATATGAATGAAA